>JAOTOL010001521.1:442500-485000 GCA_034440575.1 Imbricaverruca yamaguchii
GGGCAAGAGGTGTGCTTTGGAGCTCGCTTCGGATATTGCGGAGTGTAATGACTTCCTGACAAAAAGTGCGATAAATCCTTTCAAACGAAATCTCAATGTAACTAAGTAGCGAGCGAGTTGCGAGTTATGCGAGTTATGCGAGTTCATCATGGACAAGATGTTACGTTTTTTGAACCCTCAACATCAAGTATTTCATTGAACGGTATCTGCGAGGGGCCAGTTACCCTGTCACTGATATGAAGCTGAACTGACACGCAAAGTCCAATGCAACCCGGAGTACTAAGTCAGCCATAGCCTGGGAAATAAAATGGATCTACCAGGGCCATGTCGGTAACAGTAGCAACAAACAAAAACATATTTGGGGATGCGGTTAGCTTGGTTATTCTTGCCCGATGCTTTTCATCCGTAGCATCACTGGTTTTGGCCTCCGCCAGATGCATACACACCCGCCAGATACATGAAATGAGGTGATGGAAAAGGAAGAAGAAAGTGGTGGTGGAAGAATATTCAGGACTAGATGTTCTGATTGAGCTTGGCGGGGTGGTGTCATCTGGGGTTTCAGTCTGGCCAGAAAAGAGACCACCGAAGTCCCTGCCACTGCTAATTCGTGATATATCATCAACAGCTAATCTGAGCGGTCAATCTCTCGAAATCTAATGGGTAATTTTTCTGAGAAATTTTGCTAAGTGGGAGATCTTCAGGGAGTTTTGAGAATGGTGATTGACTATTCGGACGCGGGGCTGTTAGGCTCACTGTCTGGCACTGTCGCCTGGGACTGTAGGCTCACTGTCTGGCACAGTCGCCTAGGACTGTAGGCTCACTGTCTGGCACTGTCGCCTAGGACTGTAGGCTCACTGTCTGGCACGGTCGCCTTTCTGGCGCAGGGTTGTTGAATACTTAAACCAGTTCCAAACCCTGGCTGGATATAGTTCCGTCTTGATATGTGAACTTACACACAATTGAACATATGTGTTCGCACTTGCATTAACTAAGGAATTTATAGGCATTAATTGAGGTATTTCATTAGCTGAGGATTTTTAACATGCTCAGCGGTGGAACCGGTGCAACAGGCTCAGTCCATCACAACTCAGTGCAATCATTTATTATCCTGCACAAGTTATCCAGTTTTGGTGCAGGGATAAGTGACTGATGTAATATTGTTGTAATATTGACACCGTATTGCTTCAGGACTGAAGTTTTAAGACTTCAGCTTGACTTGTCCTCTGCGTTTGCAACATCACACACGTGTCGCTCATGTTTGCTACGCAACTATAATGGTTTACCAATACACGTTCAATTAACAACAAGTGTAAAAGTGTCTATGAATCATGATATTTTGCAAACAAAATTCGAACCCCGAGGCGAAAAATCATCATTTTTGTGGAAAGGAAATGTGTGGCCCAAGGACCAAAAATTACGGAAACACGACACTGCATGTAAAATTCCGGAGTACTTGCAATGCCAATGGATGCAAATTTTCTTCCCACCTAATGCTTCCTGCTTTATTTGGCCAATCATATCCACGTATGTCGACATCCTACACATTTCAACACCTTCTCCACCTTTTGGCGAGGTTCGCTATGAAATACTCTGAATATTTCAGCGTCATGAAAAATTCATCTATTAAGATAATTATTCTGCCAGGCATTCAGGACGGCACTGCAAGCACTGTGTAACTTATGGCTCGTAATCTGCGTTGATAAAACGACTAGTGTTGAATATCGGCATGCATGCATAGTATTTGGGGTTGAGGTGACACAGGCGTGCACCGAAACATTGGTAATACAAATATGTTCCAGCTGTCCAATTGTTCTGTGTCCTCACACTTTGTCATTCTATCCATATACATGCCCAATTATTCATATATATATATATGCATATGCATATGTGTGTGTGTGTGCATACATACACTCGTGGTCGTTCAGAATTGAATATATCGCGGGACATGCTGTTCCAAACAGTCCAAGAGCATTACCCCAATCAATGGGGCGGGGACGTGGGAGCGAGGCGGGAGTGCTGGTCCATTGATACGTTAAATTCGCCAAGTTAATTTTTGCCTCAGAATTAACATTCAGAGATCGGGTGGTGGGGTCACAGGTGTGATCAGGATCCAGAAAAAAGTTGTGCTCAGAATCTGGGCCTGTTCCGTAAAGTTTTCTTCGGATTAATTCGGACAACAGTCCTTTTTTATATACTTTTGTTAAATAGTATAATTATTGACGACAATGTGCAGCATAGTGTATGCCCTTTGAGATGACTTCCTTCTAGATAGCTTTCGGTCTCCACGGCTTCTCATGCCGAAGTAATCGCAAATGTATTTAATCACAAATTAGACAGTTACTCATTACATGGTATTTCAGGTACACTACAATAGCCAATAACTGGTGTATTTGAAGCATGCACAATCCTTTGGAATGAACTGGGTGAGAAATTCTCTTATCTCACGATGGATGAAGTCTTCCTATCACTTTTCATGGTGACCGATTAAAAAATTAATTGAACGTGTTTTTGCTCTTTTGCACGAGCGGAATTGTAATTGGATGTCGTAATTTGTCGCACAAAATGCCCAAAAGAATGGAATTCAACAAAATGCACGCAAACATGTCCCATCAACGCTTATGACGCACATTGCCGCAGACCGAAGCGCAACCCAATTCTTTGAACACAGTAGCGCGTCTTTGACAAAGGTGACGCGGACGGCGGCGGCGCGGCAGGCCTCATTTCTGGCGCTGACGGCGCCATAATTGCCGCCGACTCACAATGTCGGCGCGAGAAAACACGCCGGCCGTACACAGTGCGCGCACAATGTGGCAGGCGGCGCGGCGGCACAGCGGGCCAATTTTCCGGCTGGATGGCCGCGCCGCGGGTGTCGCGGCTGGGTGTGACGCCGGCCGCACCGGCCACATCCGCCGCTCAGCGCCAGCCGACCGCCCAAGAACGCGCTCGGAGCGCGCCGCCAAGCGGCCCCGTCGCCCACGTCGGGTCCGACGGCTGCCGCGTGGCCGGATCGACAGCGCGACGGTGTCGATGCGCCGAGAGCGCACCGCGTCGCTTCCGGGTGCGGCGAGATGCAGCGAGTCGGGCGGCCCGGTGGTCACCAGCCCTCGTCGTTTTCGAGCTAGATCGGAGCGTGCTTAAGACGCGGCTCCGGTGACCGGCATGCATGACCCCAGCCGGCGGGCCACCCCCCGTCTCTGTTACGGGCGCACGTGACCGCACCGGGTCACCAGCCGGCGCCGACGTCGCAGTCGTCGGCCGACGTGCTCGTCGCGACCATCGATCACCGGCGGCGTTGTTTGTGTTGGACAATGCCGCGGCCGGGCACGATTGCGCCGGTGGCGGCGGCGTGCCGGCGAACGCGATTGATCGGCCACCGGTGATTACCGGCAGTCGGTCGAATCTCAGCGGGCAAACATTAGCGCCGTCCAGCCGGGCCGGCCAAGCCAAACAGCCGTGGCGACTGTGTTGCGTCTGTGCGGCTGGTGACAGAGGGACGCGACGAGGCGGTCGGTGCGCACGCACGCACGGCGCCCGGTCGAGTGCTGGTGAAAATTGCGCCGGCTCCCCCGGTAGTGTGGGATTTGCGCGTGGTGTACGGCATCCGTGCGCCGTGAGGGTGACGCGGTGTCGGACATTAATAATGTGCCCGGAGGATTAGATGACCTTGACAAGCGGAAATGATTAATGCCGTTCAGCAGAATTCCTGCGAATCTTATGAACCATATTTTATATTTCAGTCAATCATTATTAGATACATAATTTATCTTTGAAGCTAAAAGTGAAGCATCCAAGAACAAATTATAGGCAGATCTCGCACAAACATTACATTTGTATTTTCTGCACAAAGTGAACTTGACTTATGCACGAAACAAAACGTGTTTGTTTACCGTCACTTTTCAGTGCGAGTGCACCAAAGATCGGTGTTCAATCCTTAGGACATCGCAAACTGTGTGCATAATGCACCCAGTCTATTTCGAACAGAAAATGGAAAAGCGGGTCCGTGAAGTGCTCCGTCACGCTCGGGAGAGAAGCTTCTTCTTTTCGAAGCCAACATATCAGCTCGCCACGTCACAAACCTCGGCACCTTATCTGCTCCGATACGATTATGCATAGTGGATGCACAACTATAGCATGCTATCAATCTCCTTGCGACATTTAGCATGGCACACTTTCAACCATTCTCTGAATACCAATTCCTGGCATGCATCAGTGAACTGATAGCTTGTAGGAGGGAAGGGACTTTTGTCAATCTGCACCCCAACAACTATTTCAGGCACGCCGTTCAGCCATCAAAGGGGGTCGGAGGATCATCGCCAATATATCAAGTGGCGGACAGAAGTTCGAATTGCAATTGTTCGAAAAACAATTGTTAGTAGGACAAAGTTTGCATGCCTAAAGTTCATCATGCATAAAGTGTGTAAAGAATAAAGTTCGGAAGGACAAAAGGTCGTGTGGGTAAAGGTCGTATGGGATAAAGCTCGCATGGTAAAATGATCGTAACGAAAATGTTCGTGTGGGAAAAGTTTGTATCCAAAGGTTGGCAAATAAAAATTCCGTATGGAAAAGCCCATATTGAAAGTGTTCGCATGAAAAACATTCTTAGCTAGACTAGGTACGGTTATGTTAGGTTAGACTAAGTCCGGTTAGTATAGGACAGGATGGGTTGCATACAAGCTAATTGCAAGGCTCCGTTTGATTGCATACAAGGTTGGGTCCGGTTGCTCGGTTCCACGCGAATCGTTCCCTTGCGAACTTTTGTATTTGCGAACTTCTTCCCTGACGGGTACTTGCATGCGAACTTCCGCATTCAATTTTGGCACACGAACCTTTGTATACGACGTTTATCCATGAGAACTGTATCCATGCGAACATTTGCAATATGAACTTTTGTAAATACGAACAATTCACACTATCACTTCATATCATACGAGCATCTTCATACGAACTTTTGCTCACGAGCTTTTCCGTACTTTCCAGCTTTTACTACTTTTGCTTTTGAAGCAAACTTGATCCCATGCGAACAATTGCTTAGGAACAATTCTGTGCGAAATTTATTCACGTGAACAGTATAAACACCAATGTGTGTCCCAAACCCAATACATGAATGGATAAGTGATGATTGGGGGCCATTTGAATTATCAGTGCTATTTTGTATACAGCAGACTGCCGAGTACATCACAGTGTTGTGAATAATGCAGGTCGCTGTGCTTAACATTGGCTAACATGAAGAACATGGACAGCCATTTATAGCGCAAACAATCACGCAGAACACAAACTGCCGTGAATAACCCAAACCGCCGTGTATAATACAGACCACCGGGCACAACACAGACCACCGTGCACAACGCAGTGTAGACCACGGTGTATAATACAAACCACCGTGCATAATACAAACCACGGGGTACAGCATAGACAATCATGTACAACACATACGCCAATGAGCAACACACACCGCTGTGCACAGCACATGTCACCGTGCACAACACAGTCCGATGCATATGGTACAGACGCCCGTAGATAATGCAGGCCACCGGGCACAACACAGACCATCGCGCATAATACAAACCACCGGACACAACACAGACCAGGTGCGTATAACAGACCACCGGACACAACACAATCCCCCGTGCATAATCCAGTGCACCGGACACAACACAGACCAGGTGCGTATAACAGACCACCGGGCACAACACAATCCCCCGTGCATAATCCAGTGCACCGGACACAACACAGACACGCGTGCACAAAACAGACCACTGGGCACAACACAGACCAGGTGCGTAGAACAGACCATCGGGTCTAACACAGACTTCTGTGCATAATACAGTCCATCGGACACAACACAGACCCCCGTGCATAAAACAGACCACTGGATGCAACACAGACTGCTGCGCATAATGGAGACCTCCGTTCTGATAGTAGGCTGCATATCAGATCCACCTTAGCGACTTGTTGTTAATATAGACAGTATGTGTACAGTCTGTGTATGGGCTTATCAATATGGACAACTCTGTTTGTCACATAGCATCAATCGATACAAATAGCACTTTGCTGTTGCAACCGGACCACATATAATACAAGGCCGCGTACCTTGTCCAGGACCGAGTCACGTGTAATACATTGCCAAGCACCTTGTCCCGGAACGGAGCACTTACGATACATTGGCACATACCTTTTCCAGGGGCTAATCCAGAGGTTGTCATAGGGTGCGGAGTGAGAGCACTTGTCTGGAGAAGTGCCATTTTTTCTGAATGGCGTCGCTGCGGAAGTACTTGGAGAGGTGCCATCGGCTGAAAATTCGTCAAGTCGGGGAAGAGGAGGGGGTGGGGTGGGGCATGCAATTGAGTGCACTGAAGGGGAATCTTTCCTTCCAAGTGGTCTAAGGGGCCTATTCCTCTCCCGAGGTGCTCCTCTGGCTGAAGAAGAAAAATGGTTCGGTAGGGGAGGGATAAGGTGGAGATCACTCGAGCTTTCCCGGTTCCGAGATGAGCACCTTTTCCCTGCCGGAGGGGCGCCACCTTCCATGGGGGCGCCCCTCCGGCCATGGGGACACACATTACCCCCTCCCCTTGGTATCCGCTCCTGACCTTGTCGTGTGTGAGACTCGCTCTCAGACAGAGTAGTGCCTGCGAATGCTATCTGGCTATGGGACTGACAGGATAGTAGGCATGTGCCCAAATATAACACACACGGTATCTACTTGCGAAGTGTGAACGATATCGCCGTAGCTTTCGGACTACCGGCCTCTAAATAAAAGGCTTCCCCGTGACGGGACGTTCTCGAGTGGGCTCCATGCGATTCAGGGGAGTAGCCTGTCGCAGTCACCCTTCCCTAATTACCAACCTCGTCGGTTCAATATCGGATTGGGGGAGCGTGGCGTAGGATGGCATACTACTCGCACTAGCCTTCAGACCTAGATCAGAGGGTCATTGGCTTCAGTCGTCGCCCTCCGGCACATTGTGTGCTCACCCCTCGTGCACGCTGACTCTTTAAGTTTAGTTCTGGAATGGGAACCGTGCAAATGTGATTAACACAGGGGTGGTGGATTATGGTGGTGGCGGGGAAGATGGGAGGGGGGGGGGGTTCCTTCAAACACTGTGAATTTTAGCATTAGCCCAATGGTATTTCATGACAACTATTGAATATAAAATGAGTTCCCCCTCCCGTGGCCGGATAATATGTCGCCGTCACTGGGTTTACGTATGTATCCTACGGGGTTGATCAGAATGCGATTTACACTGATAACATTCTGTATTTCGGAAACTAAAACAACTCCTTTTGGTACAAAAGGACAGCTATTTATGATACACAAATTAGCAACAACCCATCGTCGGTAACGAGTAATGAACGTAGACGTTTTAAGGTTGGTCTGATTGCCTCAAGTGCAGAATCTGGTGCACGCATCTGAACCATAAATGCCCTATTCAAGACATAACATGGTTAGTTACGCTTTAACTAACAAGTGACTCAGGTTGGAAAATCGTGACCGTCGTGCCTGACCGGGTGACTCCGATGAACTTCTGCCCCACACCCGAGGCGGTTGGATCGCTCGTGTCCCGCTCTCGCTAGTGATTATGTGTACAGCCAGTCGTAGTGCAGGGCCCACGTGTTCCAAAGAAATTCACCAACATTAATGCCACATTGTGTGCCGCCTCCAAGCATGCAATGTGAGTTCGACATTTGGTGCATTGTGACTTGCGGTGCTATGTGAATTTCGAAGAATATCATTACCCAGGAATATAACCAATTCCAGATGACACAAACTACTAGCTACTACTACTACTACTACTAATACTGTTACTACTACTACTATTACTACTACTACTACTACTACTACTACTACTACTACTACTACTACTACTACTACTACTACTACTACTACTACTACTACTACTGCTGCTACTACTACTACTGCTACTACTGCTGCTGCTACTACTGCTGCTACTACTGCTGCTACTGCTGCTGCTGCTACTACTGCTGCTGCTACTGCTACTACTACTACTACTGCTGCTGCTGCTGCTGCTACTACTGCTGCTGCTGCTGCTGCTGCTGCTGCTGCTGCTACTGCTGCTGCTACTGCTGCTGCTGCTACTGCTGCTGCTGCTACTGCTGCTGCTACTGCTGCTGCTACTGCTACTACTACTGCTGCTACTACTGCTACTACTGCTACTGCTGCTGCTGCTGCTGCTGCTGCTACTGCTGCTGCTGCTACTGCTGCTGCTACTACTGCTACTGCTGCTACTACTACTGCTGCTACTGCTGCTGCTGCTGCTGCTGCTGCTGCTGCTGCTACTGCTGCTGCTGCTGCTGCTACTGCTACTGCTGCTGCTGCTGCTACTACTGCTACTACTGCTGCTACTACTGCTACTACTACTACTACTACTACTACTACTACTACTACTACTACTACTACTACTACTACTACTACTACTACTACTACTACTACTACTACTACTACTACTACTACTACTACTACTACTACTACTATTACTACTACTACTAGCTTTGGACATGGCTAGAAAGTCAGTTGAAGTATCTTAACATCAGTCTTAACAGCCAATTTTTGCCGAGTGATGCGTCTTTATTCATGCTTAGGTCCACAGGTGGTGATTTCTGAAAATGGTTGTTTGCCAAATACATGAAGGCGATGGGCAGGCCAGAGATTATTGGGGGCGGGGAGGTACTCTCAACATGATCCCATGTTAAAAGTTGTAAGTTTTATGGAGGAGGTGGGTGGAAAAATCAACGTTGAGTGGGCACCTGCCCCCTCGAAAGTGCACAAGGCTACACCACAGTTTGGACTATCCCGACCAAGCTGTGGCGGCAGCCCGGCGACGGCCGTACCAGCCGACGTCGACCGTGCGGAACACGTAGCCGACGAGACGCGCTTTTTACCGCTGTTTACTGCCTCACGTCGACGCACCGATTTCCCTGACAATGGCCGCTCGCCGATCGGCGGGAGGGGGGGGGGGGGCACATTCCAGCGGGCGCACGTCTGCCGAGGTGACGACAATAGGTGTATCGGCGCGCCAGTCGACAGGGGCGCCCCCTGCGGCGCCGCCTGCCGGCCTGGCTGCCTCCAGGTAGGCGGCGCCGCTCCGGGCTGCACAATGCGCCCACCGACTCCAAGAAGAGATACTGCAATAAATAAGCATTAGCCGACGGCCGGCGGGCGCGACCGCGACAAAGGCGGTGCGTAAATCATGCCGACTGAAAGGCGGCCGCCGAGCGGAGCGTCCCGGCCATTATCGGTCACCAACAAATACGGCCGGCGCGCCGTAAAGCGGCCCAGGATCTGGATCGCGCGGCACGGGCGCCTCCAGGTGTCGCGCCAGGCGGGGCGCCGACCGGTGCGCGGGGGCGGCCACGAGCGTTGGATTGTCG
This sequence comes from Imbricaverruca yamaguchii, assembly GCA_034440575.1. Classification (NCBI taxonomy): domain Eukaryota; kingdom Metazoa; phylum Arthropoda; class Thecostraca; family Neoverrucidae; genus Imbricaverruca; species Imbricaverruca yamaguchii. The sequence goes on from JAOTOL010001521.1 coordinate 451,885, forward strand.
CGGCGGCGATCGGCCGCAAATCGGCGGCGTGTGAGGCGTGTCCAGTCGGCTCGCGCCTGTCGACTTCCCGCCGCCGACCGGTCGCGGTCACCCGCACGCTGAACGTCGCCGCCGGACGCCACTGGCAACGCGAGCGGCGCCGGTGAAAGGAAGGAGAATCAAATGGCGCGTGACTAATCTGACTACAGGGCGTCCAATCAGAATCATTATTTTTCATCAACACCGACTTGTGTCGCGCTCCGCCCGTTGGGCAACCTGCTCTCGACCCGTTCCGGCTACCGACAGCATGTGAACGTGAATGTCTGATGAGGCCAGGCTGCCGCTCGGCTGCTCGCGCACCATCGTCGAGCGCACGGGCGGCCAGCGGCGAGCCGCCGGCGGCCGGCGGTCCGATGCAAGAGGGCCGACCGGACCGTCGGCGGATATTTTCGGCCGCGCGGACACGGCGTCCGCGAGAAGCGGCGGCGCTGCTTTCCGTGTGAGTCAGCCGTGAAAAATACGCGCCTGTATTGACCCAGCGGGTCGGTGCGACGTGTCGGCGCCGGCCGCTGACGCCCGCTGCGGTCGGCGGCCCGCACACCTCGTAATTTTAGGCTCGGCGTCGGCGGCGCGGCACCTCGAAACGGCGTCGTCGCGCGCGTCAGTACTGCGTCACTCGGATGTTGGCCCTATGTCCTCCGTGCGTCAGTTCTACGTCCCCAGTGCGCTGGTTCTGTGTCATCAGGATGTCGACCCTGTGTCCCCAGTGCGTTGGTTCAGTTTCATCAGGATGGCGACCCTGTGTCCCCAGTGCGCTGGTTCTGTGTCATCAGGATGGCGACCCTGTGTCCCCAGTGCGTTGGTTCAGTATCATCAGGATGGCGACCCTGTGTCCCCAGTGCGTTGGTTCAGTATCATCAGGATGTCGACCCTGTGCCCCCAGTGCGTTGGTTCAGTTTCATCAGGATGGCGACCCTGTGTCCCCAGTGCGTTGGTTCAGTGTCATCAGGATGGCGACCCTGTGTCCCCAGTGCGTTGGTTCAGTTTCATCAGGATGTCGACCCTGTGTCCCCAGTGCGTTGGTTCAGTATCATCAGGATGTCGACCCTGTGCCCCCAGTGCGTTGGTTCAGTTTCATCAGGATGGCGACCCTGTGTCCCCAGTGCGTTGGTTCAGTTTCATCAGGATGGCGACCCTGTGTAGCCGCGCGTCGACTCTGTGTACTCGTAGCCACGATGCCGGTCCTGCCTTGGTTCCTACGCCGGTCGTGCGTGCGTGCTCCGCGTGTCGGTGCTGTATCTCTCAGGTGTCGTTCCTGTGTTTCCCAGGTGTCGTTCCTGTGTCTTCCAGGTGTCGGTTCTGTGTCAGAGTGTCCGTAATGTGTCATAGTGTCGGTGCTGTGTCTCCCAGGTGTCGGTTCTGTGTCTCCCGGGTATCGGTCCTGCGTCTCTTAGGTATCGGCTTTGTCTCCCAGGTATCGGTCCTGTGTCAGAGTGTCCGTAATGTGTCATAGTGTCGGTGCTGTGTCTCCCAGGTGTCGTTCCTGTGTCTCCCAGCTGTCGATCCTGCGTCTCCTAAATGTCGGTCCTGTGTTTCCCATGTGTCGGTCCTGTATCTTCCAGGTGTCGGTCCTGTGTCTTCCAGGCGTTGGTTCTGTGTTTCCCGGATATCGCTCCTGCGTCTCTCAGGTATCGGCTTTGTCTCCCAGGTGTCGGTCCTGTATCAGAGTGTCGGTGCTGTGTCAGGGTTTCGGTGCTGTGTCTCCCAGGTGTCGGTACTGCGTCTCCTAAATGTCGGTCCTGTGTCTCCCAGGTGTCGGTGCTGCGTTTCCTTAATGTCGGTGCTGTGTCTCCCAAGTGTCGGTGCTGCGTTTCCTTAATGTCGGTGCTGTGTCTACCAGGCGTCGGTCCTGTGTCTCTCAGGTGTCGGTCCTGTGTCAGGTTGTCGGTGCTGTGTCTCTCAGGTGTCGGTCCTGTGGCTCCCAAGTGTCGGTCCTGTGCCTCCCAGTTATCGGTGATATGCCCTCAGGTGTCGGTGCTGTACACCCCTGAGCATCAGTCCTGTGCTCTCCTGACGGCCGTTCAGTGCCACCCCGGGACGGAAGCGAGAGTTGGGGGGGGGGAAGGGTCAATGCACGCGTGACAAGTCTGGCGCAGTGCCGTCCCATGACAAACGACGCGGCTCGGCCGAGCCTCAGGTAATTGCTCCAGCGCCAATGGCCGCGACTCTCGCTCAAGCCGCTGACTAACGAGTGCCGATATAGGCGCAGTTTCCGGCACAATGTCAGCCGATGCGGTTCTGCGGCACCAGCAGCAACGCTTGCATCGGTGAATAATAGTGTGATAGGCATATATCTCTGAACCCAGCCCTCTGAACCCCGCCCTAGAAGCAATCCTATCGTTTCCTCCATCCATAGCATTCAGTAGAGACCTAGCAGCACCTCCTGCTTCTCTTTCTCGCTCGTTCTCCTTCTTTTCTATCTCCCTGTTTCTTCCTCTCGCTCCATCCCTCTTTCTCTCTCTCCTTCACTCTCCCTCCCTCTCTCTCTATTTGAATCATAGCACATGATTTTCAATACCGGTCTCGTTAGCAATCCTTTTCCCACGATAGTTTGCATACATCAAATGGCGCAGTCAATCGCATTGAAGAGTGGAGCGAAGTTGGTATGTTCCGCGGCCATCTGTCTGCATGGCGGCGTAGGATGTCCTTGTAGTTATCAGCTCCTTTGAACAGATGTTAGACACATTTTTTAATGCACCATTGAGGGAAAGCGGAGCTGACTCGCCTTCTTTTCAATCCCGACAACACTATCTGAGCACTTCTGTGCATACTAACCTGTATGATTGTCAGCTTGCATAGCAGAAGAATGACTTGGACTTACGAGTGCACCGAGTTTTGTCTGTGTTGCAAGAAGATAGCAGCTTACACCAGAGGGACCTCGGCGGATCAAATTTCCTCTTATGATTGAATAAGTGTCTCAAGAAGGGTCTGATAATGGATGAATGTTCATGATGAACTATTTGGCCTTAACGGATTCATTGGCAGGACTCGGGAGCTATGCGGCTTCTTTAGGATTGTGGAATTGCTGCGATGAAAGGAACCACCTTAAGCTATTTGCCGGATATGGGCAAGTTTCGTCGTCCGCCCCTCCTCCGATGCTGCCTCATGGACGATGGTGTGTGCCGAAACTATGACACAACCACCATAATAAGGCGAGGCTCTAAAACGAAATTAGGCCAAAATAGGTGTTGCATCACAAAAACAATGGGTTACGACGTTATTTTGGTGACCTGTGCAGGGGGAAAGTAAATACATACAAAATTTTCCTGATAAAGGCCCGAGCAAATGTGCCAATTGGCAAGAATAGAAGAAAGACGGAGAAATCGGTATCCTCTGAAATCAAAATCTTAAGCTCAAAGCGATGGGAGGTACTTGCGACTTCACCAAATATTAAGTGAGGAGAGCCACAGCATGGGAAAAAGAGCGACGGGTTCCAGCGCAGCGGCAAGCGGGAGTACGCGCGCATGCGGCGAGTTGACCTGTGCACAAACAGCCGGGCCGCTCACCGCCAGGTCGCTCACCACCGCGCCGCTCACCACCGCGCCGCTCACCACCGCGCCGCTCACCACCGCGCCGCTCACCACCAAGTCGCTCACCACCGCGCCGCTCACCGCCAGGTCGCTCACCACCGCGCCGCTCACCACCGCGCCGCTCACCACCGCGCCGCTCACCACCAAGTCGCTCACCACCGCGCCGCTCACCACCGCGCCGCTCACCGCCAGGTCGCTCACCATCGCGGCATCGTGGCGGTCGGTGTGGCGATGAGCTCGTCCTCTTGGTGAGTGAAATATACCGGTTAGGTCTACCAAGCAGTGGTGGTATGTTTAACAGCACTGTGCAGTTTCATTTTTCAAAGGTATCTCAGCAGCTCACCGCGAATATTCCCACCGTTTGCCAACAAATTACACTGTTTCATTCCATCCACTGGCTTCGAACAGTCGGTTAACATACTAGTCAGTTTTCTCAATCGAATAAATCAACTTTACCCGCATGCAACGATATGGCAGACTCTATAACAAACCTTCCATGATTCGCCGCCATTGCTGTGACTCGAAATGTATTCGGTTGATGGGTACGATTTTGCGTTTTTATTTTCAGGTAGCATTTATCTCTGGAGTAATGCAAGCAAACGTGGCTGGAGCGTACGCTGCTTATTGTGGTGCGAGCTTTGCGCAGCCCATGCAAACAAAGCACGCACATTCCTGATGGCCACCCTTCTTTCCTTATTGATGTAAGCTATGTATGCTTGTGATGCTGTTTTGAAGTTGGCGAGACGGGGGCCGAAATATCGGTAAGTGCCTTTGGAAGTTCCCGATATGTACGGACCTTTGAGAAAAGGTCCGTACATATCGGTAAGGGCCTGCAAACATTTGTAAGGGCCAGTACAGCAGTCCATAAAAACCCTTGAAGGGCCTCTTCGTTTGTAAGGTCCTGCAAGCTTTTTGAACCTTTTCGGTCTTTCCGGTCAGATCCTCACACTCCGTTTCAGAGGAGGGATCCTTTTATGCCCTAATCTAATCTAGAACCTAAGCTTTGCACGAAAACGAAAGTGGTATCATCGGAAAGCGCTCGACGAGTGGAACCCTAAATCCTTCCCAAGATTGTATCCCCAGAAAAGTGACGTCACTATGTTCGACGGTCCACAAACGTCTATGGGATATCGACTAATGTCATGATTTTAACTCCGAGCAGTTCATTTTTGGTGGATATTTTAAAATAAAGATTTTCTGAAATCAGAAAAGAAAGTTGAAATGGTCTATCATCATAAAATGTTGCCCACCCCAAAACATCTAATTTTGTAGAATTTTCAACATTTTTAGGAATGTTGAATTTTTTAATGTTGAATGTTGTTGAATGAAGGAATAGGAATGCAGAATTTTTAGGTCCCAAATTTTCTTAAATTTATATTTTTCTCATGAGAAGAGCGCACCGGGAAACGGTGCTTTATGCCAAATCCGCGCCTAAGACCAGAGCTCAATAGTGATGTGACCGCCCCTGCCGCCCCCTTGGATACGTCCCCGGGCGCAGTAACCTCTCCGCTCCCGGCTTCTTCATGCACAGTTGTTGCGCTGCAAGGTGAGACGCGACCGAATTCGATCAGCGTTAATCCGACGAACTCTGAATCGATCGAAACAGATCCCGTGAGGCCCGAGTAGACTCCATCCGACCGGAACTGACCCCATCCGATGTGGACCACTCTCCGATGCTCTCCGACCCACTCTGCTCCGACCTAAGCCGGCCCAGTGTGTTGCATGACCGGAATCGCCAATTCCGGTGCCAATCAGAGTGCCAATTTCGAATTCTTTCAGATAATTTCCGGACGAACTCGCACCACCACGAGGACTACGACGAACATCATCACCATGCCATAGGACGACAATATGTCTGAAGAACGTTCGTACTGAAGTCATAACTCGAACCTCAGGCGTATGAATTATCGTCAGCCAGAGCGAATCTTGAGCGAGTCCACTGCCATGCATGTGCGGCAATTGTGCATCTGAGCTTCCTACCATGTCCGACCTGCATGGTTTTTAAACCGCAGAAGCTTTTTGGGGCAGGGCTACAAGTGCAAGTACTAATTCCATCACTGAAATTTAATCCTGATCCGTTCATTTTGATGCAGACCAGTTTCTCCACAATGTTCTTTTTCAATTACGCTCATTTATGCTCAAAGAAAAGGCTCTATGGCGAAACCTTGATGACGCTGGTCCAGCTAGCTTCAATCGAAGGCTAACCAGCCAGCCGCCGACCATGTGGTTATGTCGTCATGCCACAGCTTCAACTGAAGGCTAATCCAGCAGCCGATCGTGTGGTTATGTCGTCATGTCACGCCTTCCACCGAAGGGTAACCAGTCGGCAGAGAAGAAAGGAAAGAAAGGCAATTCCAAGCCAAGTGCAAATCACTTCGGAGCTTAAAAATACATTTATGTCCATGGCTCAGGAGATATCTATCGCTCCTGGCTCCCGTCCAACCAAAATGGGGACTTCCTTCAACTGGTTGGCAGGTAGCTTGTATGTTTTCAAGACACCTTAGGATGTGAGAGAATGGGGTGGCTTAACTTACTTGGGGGCTCAACAGACCGAACTTTTCCCAATTGGTCGAATGCTCAAAATTTTCCGTCATCGCTTCAGCTTCCCTTCTGCCTGCCTCTTGTGCGGATACAAAATGTATGTACAATACGATACAAATGATGAGGTTCTGAAGTTTGACTAGGTATGTCACACAAGGTTTGAAATGTGCGTGCACAATGGAGATGCAGATTGAATTTAAAAGACTTCTCAAGGCAAATTGATGTTTAGTTCTGTTAACCATTCGCCGGAATTCAGATAAGCCACAAGCCAAGTGCATACAGTCTATGCAAATGCTTAACATTTACCGGTAGGTAAATGTTAAGCATTTGCCGCAAGCATTTGCCTTGCGTAATTTCGGTCACGTTGCAACATTCGGTTGCATTTGCTTCGAGTATATTAGGCATGGCTGTGTTGTGCTTGGGCTTTGTTAGCTGACATGAATGCACGTTACCGCATGTTCATTTTTATTTCAGCATGGTTATGCATTTTAAAATGGAGAACCCCATACGAATTCAGGGTATTTGATGAACATTCGTTTTCATTGCGAATGTGTCCGTAATTTGGTGACAATTTATTTCAAGTGCTTCAAGAGGGTGGTATATGAGCTTTATGACCTTGGAATAGGAAGGTAAGAATAAGCAAGTGACGAAACAAACTACTAAATTGTCTGTATTTAGATTGTATCGCATTGGAAGAGTAGCATGCACCTACATATGTCCTAGTACATATCTACCTAGATAAGCAATTTAGGTGCTAATATCTCTGCACAAATACCTTCGTCTAGTCTAGAGCACGCAGCTCATGGGTGTTGACTTGTACAGTTTCCAGGGGGCCTTGCTCCCTCGCCCCCAATGTTGGTTTGACCTCGAGATAATTTTAAGTTTCAATATTGCACCTCCATGGGATGTCCTCACTTTATTTGGGCCCGCCCATTGCCTCCATGCCGTCCATTGCCCTCCCATCTCCTCCTTCCATCGTCTATGTAGGGACCAAGCCTCTCCGGACTGCATTATTGTTTGAGTTCAAGCACGGTGCTTTGGGTGTTAGCTCTAAATATTGGCATTAAAAGCCCCCTCAGATGTTCAATTATTTTAACAGCACATGGACAAGAAAATTATACAGATTATGTCCTTGCACAAGTAGAAAAAGCATGTGGATGTGCAATCTATGCTGGTTCCTGGGACATAATGTTTTTTCTTTTCAGGACAGGAAAAATATCCAGCAATTGCAGCAACTGAGCTAAGCATCTGTCCACCCAACCAGAACTGACATATATTTTATGTCTATAGGTGACCGTATTTTTGATGTTTCTTTTTGTTTGCCTTGATTTTGATGTTCTTGGTCTTCCTCACCATGTTCCACAGTGTTCCAAGTTCTTCTTTCGTCTTATTTCTACGCACTTATAACACATTTTAGTTTTCACCGACAAGGTGGTAATGGAGTGTAGACTTTTAGAGATGGTGTTGCACTCGCAATACACGCAGCACCTCATTCCCCGGCTCCCGTGTAAGATCGCAGCCCATGGGTTACAAGTCCATCGTTATACATCATCATCAGATTTGGCTAACCAATTGAAGACCCAGAATCACAATTCATTCATTGGGTAGCACACTGGTTCTTACTCAGGTTCAGCCACGCTGAATCCGATAGGTGACTGACACCTGAGGAATAGTCAGCTGGCAATTACAGTACACGCTATCCCGCAGACCAGAATGTTTCTGGTTTGCAGAATGAAAATGTTTTCACGGAATCAATTGTTGTTGAATAAATCCACTCTACGCATGTCACTGAGGTCCACAACACATCGGTAACTGAATCTTATTTCCTCTGTCACGGCGGATGAACTCTAACTGAAGGATCAAAGCGACCGACGTCGCTGCACGGTGCTCTTGCACAAGGGGGCGCGTCGCTGCCGTGCGCCGCCTCGTGCCGGTAATTGAAATATCCGGGAGGGCAGCGCCGTTGGCCACCAATTCGGCGGCTGGAAATCGGTTCCTTTCGGCGAGCAGTGACGCGCGAGGCGGACAGACGCGGCGAGACTGAAACATTGCCGATGCGACGGAGAAATGCCGCCGAGTTTGTTGCGCTGCGCCGTGGGCCGTGAGCTGCCGAAGGCGACCGGCCTTTGAACTTCCTCTTCAGCTGGCGAAAAGCAGATTGGCTTGGCTTGGGGACGTTGCGCAGGAGCGCCGGCGCGATGATCATCGGCAATCACTCAGCCGTCGTTCAGGCTGGAAGATCACGGGGAAACACCGGTGTGGCAAAACGACTAAAATGATGGTATTGATATCTAAAGTGTTATACGACGGTTTACTTTGGGAAAGCTAGCATTGCTGTCGTCGAGTGTCCATGGTCGGTGGCTGTTTTCTTTATTTGGTGTTTCATGATGCACTTTATACAGGATCACGGCTAACGCCGCCGCCCATACTGTTCCGGTATCGGTGACTGTGAAAAGGTAGCCTACAGTAGAGTGGTCAAGCCCAGCATGCGGCCAACACCCGTGAGGCTCGGACGGCGACGGTCGGAGGCGACGCGCCGGCAGCGGGCGCAGGTGGGAGGGGCGCCACGCCAGGCCCAGCCTATTGTTGCCCGGTGACCACTCCCACACGCCCGCCATGTTGGCGGCGGCGGCCGGCGGCGGCCGCGGCGGCGACATCACAGCCGCCCGGGGACAATGCGTCCGCACTTGTCGCTCCCATTGGACAGCGTCACACCCATTGTCTTCAAGACGCCGCCGCCATTGGCCGGCCGGCCCGCGGCCCGTCCGCGCATTGGTCGAGGCTGGCGTGACGTCAGCGACGCACCTTCGGCCGCCGGACGCGTCGCCGCCGCTCCTCCTGGCTTTCGATAGTCGGTCGCGATCTTCGCGCCTGTGAGCCGGGGGAGGGTGCTCATAGTGGCGTCACCGTGCTGGCTGCTGGTGCCTGCAGTGCCCGTGCCCGCCACCCGACAACGTGTGACGTCATAGCTGAGCGCCGACCCGACGACGAGTGTGACGTCCGCTGACGACCTCCGGGTGAGTCACCCAGGTGAGCCGCTGGCCGTGGGGAACGCCGATTTCCGGTGTCATGTTCTGTGCAGAGGAGGATGAGGATGTCATCACTCCGCTCTTCGGATGCGATGGAACCTGTTCTGAGAACCAGTGGTAACCAGCATGCCTCTTGGCCTACTTAGGTGGGCGTACTAGAACCTACTTCTTACCAGGACATGCTACCTACCACCTACTGGACATATGACTTGCGTGACGTAAGCGGTAGGATTGAAAAGGAAATGGCTTTGTGTACCTCACAGTGCAGCGATATGGTTTGGACCCGGAGGCACACAGGCCACGTGGCAGACGTAATCACGTGATTGGCGACCAGCTGAATCCACGCGGCTGCTCGTGCGGGCGTGAGCAGTGTAGCCAGATGAAAACAAATACTCTACTTCCAACAGGCAATGCCAGTACTTGAGGGAAAATGTTGAGATTGAAGTAGGCAAGCATCCAAATTTAGGAAGTAGGTCCTATGTTCAAGAACAAAGTTACGACTTTAAACGCTGCAACCAAAGAAACGGTTCAGAAAGTTTCCGCAGCGTGACGGTTGGGTCAGACCGGGCCGAGCAGGACAGGACCGGGTCAAGCCGTTTATGTCACCTTGTGCCGCGCATAGACGTGAGTAGACCCGCTTGGGCCCCGCCCCCGCTCGTAGCACTGCTCGTAGTACCCCGGGTCCCGTCAACAGTGCTTGACTATAATTTGAACTGCTGAACTGAACACCAGTTCAAATTAGAATGTTTTCGGTGCACCACAATAGCAGTAATACTACACAAACTGGATGAACAGGTGAACACTGAGTGACAACTCGATCACCATCAGGACAGGGCCGTTCCTCGCACCGTCGGCCGTCGATTGCATGTCTGGTCCGTCGCCGATTATGTTGGCAACAATGTTGGCATATTGTGTTGGAATACGATTGACAGGATACGGTCCGTTCGCCATGCGAGGGGGGTGTCGACTTGTCAACGTCTTTTATCTGATGTGGGAGTGCGGAGGTGTGTGGGGTGAGTGTGCCCACCGCTCTCGGCTGAGTCGGATGGGCGGGTCTCTGACGTCGTTCGCCCTCCCCCTGCGGAGTCAGACGGACCGGCCTCCGGAGTCTTCTTATTAGAGTCAGCAGATGGGACGGTCGACGGTGTCCCTCCTCTTCACCGTTAAGTGTGACGGGCCGGCTTCTAGAGTCCTCTCAGCGGAGTCAGCCAACGGGCCAGCCTCCGACGTCGTCCCCGCCGAGGGGGACGGACCAGCCTCCGATACCCGCCCCCCTCTATCTCTGGTCACCGCCGTGACGAGAGCAACAGGTGGCGGGGCTGGCTCCCCTCGGGTGGAGCGGCGGCGCGGCGCGGGATGCCGTCGTATTGTTTCAGAGGCGCGCCACATGTGGACCGGGCGGCGGTGTGGCCGCGCCGGCTGTGCCGCCGTCGCCGCCGCTGCCCCCGTCCATTGTGTGGTGGCGGTGTGGCTCGCCGAACACCGCCACCGCCGCCGGCACACCGCCGAACTCTTCCGGTACGGTAGGTGACGTTCTCGGTCGTCTCGCCGCCGTCGCGTTCGCGGCGGGCGCTGGCGGGAGATGCGGCCCGGTGTCGGGTCCGATGTCGGACAGCTGCCAGGCGGCCGACACGGTGTCAGGCTCCGTGTGTACTGCGGTCGTGTACTCTTCCGCTCGCCTGCCTCGTCTGCTCCGTCTGCCGCTGACTCGGCCGTCAGTTAGGAGTTCACCGCCGACACCGGCGCGATATGGAGTAGCGCGCCGATGGCGACTTTTGGCTGCAGTCCATCCGGACGCGAAATTATGCAACAAAGGCATGTCCTATCCGAAGCACCTGCTCGCCACGGTGGCCAGCACTGCAGCCGCCCCATCTCACCCTAGATCAGGCGCCGCTGCGTCCCGGTCTCTCCGGTCGGCGTTGACATCACGCCGGGCCCGGACCATGTGTGTGAACACGCCTGGGTGTCGCAGCCGGCCACGCGTCGACCGTTCGAACCTGACTGTCTGCGGACAGCTGGCCGGACCGGTGGCTCCGGCCAACACGAGGAGGGCCGCGTCTGGACGGAGGAGGACGCGTCCGGACACGCGCGGTGCCACGTGCCCGCCCGCCAAATCACGCGGACCAGAGAGCGATGCCGCCGGCGGGTCGTGGCGCTTCGTTACGCGTCGGCGCCGTCGTACCGTGATGTTGATGTGTCAGAGGTGGGAGTCGTTCAGGCTGCAGGTTTCCACGTGGAGTTTCCACCTGAAGGTGACGGGATGGGTGCGAGGCACGTTACGTGGAGATTAGCTCAGCCTGGCAGTGCTGGAACAGTCAACAAAGCTACCGCGGCAACAACGATCACACGGACATTCTGTCGGTTCAGAACCAGAGTTGTGAGTTCGAGTCCAGACACCTCCGAGATTATTATCGGCAGGCACACGTTATCATGGCTCCGACAAAGCATTGCGCTGTTTGTGGTGGACCTACTAAGCGACCGTCCTGCCTTCAGGCCGAGCGAGATGCAATGTTTATCTTTGAAAAAAACAGCATACGCTGAAGATAAACTTTGGCTCTGACGTGTGCAAGGAGCTGACGCAAGTCATAGACTCCCAACATCCTAACAATAACATTACCAATGCACTTTGCAGCAAGCGGGTGCTAGGTGGAAGAAATTAAATTTGCTCGCATCCACTTCTCCCTCGCATCCACTTCTCACCTACCCGACACCCAACCTTTCGGCATTACATCCACTTCTCACCTACCCGATACCCAATCTTACAGCATCGAAACACTCTTGTTGTTTAATCCTTCATTACAGGTCTTGACACCTCAGCAGGTGCAATAGCCTGGCTAATTATATGCATGCTGGTTAAGTACAGTTGACATCAAAACAGGGATTCATCCATGAAAAAGAAACCATGACGATCTGTTCATGTGTATTAGTTGGCATTATGTATGTATAGCAAGCTACTGCATTTAACAAACAAATTCGTATCATGAGTTATGCTTCTTGTGGCGAACTCTAGCTATGTAACTTTTTCCCGACGGGATTTCAGGAAATCGCATTCCTAAAATGTGTAACACTTTTTGCAAATTTCCACATTCAGTGGAAGTCTTATTTCAGAACGTCTATGTAGCAATCGAGGGCGGCTGGGTGGAACCCGACAGACCTGGCTGGATAACTCCCCACCTAACTAATATGTTCCAAATTTTTCTGCATTCGATTCACAACTTACAGATGCTCTCCCGCAAAATGTATTTCGAGTCACAGCAACGGTAGAGAAGAGGGTAAATTACTTCGTATGTACATTTGCCGAACTGAAAATTACTTTGGGGAGTCACAGCAGTTGTAGAATAGAGTGCAATGTCTTGCGTATGCACATTTGATGATGTCAGCATTGCATTGGGGACCCCAAGTATGAAGTATGAGGTCTTCAGCGGTGACTAAAACATCCGCCTCAGACGATCAGACCCAAGCTCCTGATGCTCCTCACCGTCTACCCTCAGGCAGGGTAGGTGACCTATGTCAGACAATGAAAATACTTCCTTGAGGGACATGTTTTGCAAGGAATGGTGCTATTGGCCGCTTTACAATGGTATCCGGGATCGGGGCACATCGTGGGATATGCGTGAGGTACATTTTCCGGTCACGTCGGAACACTGTATGCTCTTCTGGAACAGGTCAGCCTTTCGCTGCCTGGAATCGTTTTGAATTTGGTCCACGCTACTTTTGCTTGGAGACGAAGCAGAATTGAGCAGGTAGAGGGAACAACATTATTGAGCCTGTCTAGCAAGACAAAAGCTGATCAATTAAATATGCATGACATAGGCTGGACAGTAGGGTGCTACGTTAAGATATGCAGCTCTTGAGGGCCTGATGGAAGATTATAAACATAGAAGCTCATATAAAGCGATGCGAACTCCTATTGTTTTTCTATTAGTATAATAGGAAGAACTGGTTAAAAGCACACCGGACGAATCTATCCGTACCAACGAGTCTGAAATTATTTGTATGGTTCTGTTGCGGCTACTTTTGGAACATAGGATAATAAAATACGAGAAACCCGATGACTCGATACAGCGATACTATTTCGCATCGTCGTACTGTACTGCACTTCTTGTTTCGTTCATTTCGTTCATCTAATTTCCACAGGGATCACACATTGCGCCCATGTAAATGTGTCTAGTAATATTTAAAACATCATGTCCATAATTAAATAAATAAAAATATTGCCAGACAATTAACATTATTTAGATATTAGCGGGAGAATACAGGACCTATCTTCTTGTGTTAGCACATTGGGTTGAATATTTTGTTAACATTGGACGCCATAGTCCCGACCAACAGTCCATACGGGATATGACGGGCGTAAGTGCAATAGTCGCGTCCAACGGTCCACACGGGTATATGATGTTGGCACAATGGCGTAGGTTCAGACAGTGGTTCAACCACGTCTGGCGGCTAACAATCGAAATCATTGGGCGTGAGAGGGCCGAATTGAATGAATGAATGAATGAAGCCTTCTCAGATATATGCCAAGGAGCAGGCGAAGCATTTCTATGGCAACTCTAATTAGACGCCCTACAATCTGTTCCAGGCTCAGAGCCGGAGCAGTCCAGAGTATCCTCATCATTCGCCAACTCTGTACCGAGCACGTTCTGAATACTTCGGCAGCGCTACATTATTTGAGGACACATCAATACCTGCTGGTTTTTTCGTGACGCGTGTCGACAAATTACGAACACACGACGTGATGAAGGAAAACAGCCTCCTCCCCTCCCCATACGCGGACGCTGATACGTATATTGCACAACCTTCATATCAGCCACGGTAACCGGACAAATGTACGTAAAGCAAATGTACGTATGGCAGATGTATATACGAAAACGTACGCAAGCAAATTTGCGTATGGTTAATGTGCGTACGCAAATGCACATAAGCAAATGTACGTAAGCGCAGATGTGCATATGGCATATGTACGTATGCACAAATGTGCGTAAGGGCAAATGCACAAAAGTATGTATGCGCAAATGTACGTAAGCACAAATGTACGTAAGGGTAAATGCATGTATGCGCAAAAGTACGTATGCGCAAATGCACGTAAGCACAAATGTACGTATGCGCAAATATACCTAATAGCATATGTACGTATGGCATATGCACCTACCCAAATGTGTTTAAACGCAAAGGCGCGTAAGCCTGAATGTACGTACGTACATTTCTTACAACAAAGGCTCATATGTACATTTCTTCTTACATTCTTTTACGTTTAGGTACTGTTGCGCTGACGTACATTTGCGCTTACGTACTTTTGCTCTAACGTACATTTGTTCATTCGTACTTTTGCACTTACGTGCATTTGTGGTTACATACTTTTGCGCGTACGTACATTAGCCATACGTACATCTGCGCTTACGTACAATTGCCATATGTACATTTGCGCTTACGTACATTTGCTTACGGACATTTGCTTACGTACATCTGCCATGCGTACATTTGTCCTTCGTACATTTGTCCTAGAATCATGAGCCACACGAGGAGTGCCAACTTGCGTCTTGCTTGAACCTCGAAGTCGGAGCATGGCTGTTCCTAGTGGCATTTGGTAGACTGCTGAAGGCACTGATCGCGTCATGTGGAGATGGCCGCCTTTTTGGGTGTGTTCAGATCGTGGACGGTTATCTGCCGGTGTCTGTCTGCACCTGTGTGTCAGTCGGTGGTTCCGCACTCCCGTCCAGTGCCGAGCTGGCTGTGTTGTGCTCTGTTGTGCTGTGCTGAGCAGGGCTGGGCTGGGCTGAGCAGGGCTGGGCTGAGCTGGGCTGGGCTGAAACTAAATGATGGGTCAGGTCATTCGGGATGCCGTGTGCCGAGAAGTGCTCAGGGTGCATAATGGATCGCATAATGGATGGATCGCGGTGAGCTTGTAAGCTCACCACCTGCCATTCTCTCAGTTCAGTGTGAATACCATGAACACATTCTGTCCGGTGTGCCCACAGAAATGACTCACCTGCACATTTAACATGTAAGTGGAAGATGTACTGCGCAATACAGCATCCAGTGTGGGCGTTTCCTGATCTCTGTAGTCGATACGACCCTAAACACAAGTAAACTTCTGTACACCTGACGTGCAAGCGGGGGTGGGGATGGCGGAGTGGTTAAGGTGTTGAACTCTGGATACAAAGGTCTCGGGTTCAACACTCGCACCATTCTGGGTATTTTCTAATCCAACGATCCACCGGCGAAACAGTGTGGGCGGCGCCATTAACCGTGAGCATAAAGTGCGTCGTGAACCATCAAATTAAGAAAAACGTGGAAGTGGAAGACATACTGTGCAATACATTATCTATGTGGGCGCTGCATGACTTCTGTAGTAGATGCGCCCCTAAGCCCAAATAATTAATAGCATCCAGTGCGGGAGACATGGAAATTTACTAAGCGGGGGAGAGCGGGGACGCGTCTCCTAAACCTCGTGAAGTTTTTTTTACACCCCTGGCGTTGCATGCAAATAATCGACATAAAATCCTTTCGTCTTCCCGCCATCCACGACCAGTGGAGACGCCAGTGGTGAGAGGAAGGAAGTTCACTGATAGGCTGTGACATCATGTCAATTGGTAGGCAACAGTTATCATGACCAAGAGCGATGAGAAGGGTCGCGGTCAGTCATTGCAATTGCAACTGGTGCCCACCACCATTCCACTGCTGAGCACAGATCAGTGGGATCAGACAGATCAGACAGATCCGACTGCAGATCGGGAGGTGCCCGGATCAAATCCGGGTGCCCCGGCTCCCTTTCAGTCCCGAGCTCCTTCTCTGAGCTAGGGTCGGACCACAAGAGGAGCAATTTTTTCTCTGAATCGCTGAAACGGTGGCCGGGCGAGCCTGAGCGTCCCCATAGCGGAACCCAGCAACCTGTCGCAAAACGCCATTTCATCGATAAAATGGCTCTTCTGTTGGCAAGAGCGCAACTCTATGAGAGACAACAGGCTCCTCACTGATGAGAGGGGCACCCATGTAGCAGGTGCTGAGACGCCCTCTCGTTGAAAAGTAGAGCAGCACATCGAGCTCAGTCGACACGTGACTGAGATATTGATAGGGAATAGCCATTCATTTGCTGAAAAGATGCCCCTATGAGCGAGATTTAGGATTCGATACTGGCCCAGTTATGTTCCTAATTTTCACCGATAGCCTACCACAGCGTATGCCACTCAAACAAGTGGTCACCTGCGTGAATTATGCCCAGATTCTGGACGCAGAACTACTATCTGGTCCAGAACTGAACCAGAACTGTTCTGTCCTTTAGTCCTTTGAGACTGAAATAGCGCGCTGAAATGAATGTGTTGATTGGATTGGTCCACACAGACCACATTTAAAATATAAGCCCTACTAAAGCTGGACTCAGCATTCTGAATTCCAGACGTAAACCATCAACTCTAGCTACTCAGTGAAATATATAGGTTCAGAAAGCATTCCTTCGCAAGGCGTTGGGACATTGGGCGCCAACCTAGACACATGCCACACATGGGAAAATCATATTTCAAACATGGTGCACCGTTGTTACTGCATTTTGATAGGCGCCGCCAGAATGCAGCGCCGCATGCCGTGGGAAACAAAGCAGCTGTTGGCAGAGACTTCGGTGCTTCCACATCGTTACTGTTATCCATCTGACGAGGTTGTACGGTGACACAGAATAAGTGAGTGCAGAAATGCATTAACTTCGATGCTAGCGTGGTAGCATGTCTCCGAGACGGCGAATCAGTGTCTCCTACGCTATCACAGCTGGCATGGTTGAAAAGAGCAACATGATCGTAGAAAGGGACCTGTGCGTCATCTACAAACCATTAAATGACGTCGATGCCCCTGAACAAATTCCGGAACGTGTCACCCAGCTAACACGTTTTGAAGCAAAAGCTGGCTGAACTGCCATACCATTGACATTGAATTGGTATGATTTAGATCGTTGACAATAATGTGCATCATTCCATAATTTCACCATGCATAATAGTGTCTTTTTCTTACGTGCAAAATTGACTCCTTCAAAGCCCATATGATATGGAGAATCGGAATTAAATCATTGATTGGCGATATGCGCATCATTGTTGAGAGACTCACCTGTGACATGTGTTTACCTTCCCACCAACAAACGATAACTTCTGTGGTATAGAGCAGGTGCCTCTTTGGTGAACTGGGGTGCCTTCTGGTAGAATTGGGGTGTTCCCTTGTGGGAAGAAAGCCTTGTGATTTGGTGCTGTCAACCTGCCATGAAAAAGCGCCAATAAATAGGCTTTCCAATGGTGAAGGGCCGCCCCTATCACAGGACTTCGGCGCCAAACCCCGTGTCTCTTTCCACAAGGTTCGGCGTTCTTCTGTCAATTCAAGACCCTCTCGTGAACGGATACATGTTGTCAGAAACAGGCACCTCAGTCGGACGGACGTCCATGTGGCGGAACATGTCAGTCGACCGCAAGAAATAAGCCCACCTGTCACACAACGCGAGCGTCGTTCAAATGTTCGCAAAACATCCGTATCATTCTCGTGAAATTTCAGAATGCGGGTACCTCCACGATCAACACAATTTCCAGGATTTTTCAATACGCCATCAGTAACACGCCATCAATAAGCAATCAATTCCACGGTCGCGAAAGATCTGTCAAACATGGTGTCGTGGTCAACGACCCCCGCCCCTCCCCAGTGTCCTGAGCGTTTCATCTTAGAAATGCTGTTCCCGATCAAGGGTTCTAGCTTCGTCACAAGGCTGGTCCCGAACTAGAGCCGCGGGTTTTGCATCACACGAAGACAACTGTTCCTTGATGTCCACTAAGCTGATGATTAGCAACAGCGTGTTCACCGACATTGGCCAAATAACAGGCAGGCCACATGATCCACGGCCAGTCTACCCCGGCAGAGAACGAGCATCTCAGGCCTCATAGACACGGCCTGGCAATGCTAAAACAGCTGACGATATAAACCATTAGAGGGTCGGGTCTGACTGGCTGCTGGGTCACACGTTAACACCTCCCAGTCTTGGGGGCTCAGCTGAGCATCGAGGAGGAGCTCAAGCGAACATTGCAGAGAAGCCCAACCAAGCATTGAACAGGAATATTTTATAGGAATATTTACTCAGCCGAATATTTTATAGGACCTCGACACAACACTGAAGAGCGAATCAACTGAGCATTCGAGGGGCTCCAGTGCTCTTTGGATGGGTTCCAATGCTCTTTGAATGGACTCTTCCTTTCTTTGAAGAAGCTTTGGCTCGTTTCTTTTTAAAGAAGAGATGCCAGTTAATTTTCTTTTTCTTTTGATATTTGCCTTCTCATTTTCCTTGCATATCATACGTGTTTTTCCTCAGAGGATTATTGCTCCCATTTTGCAGTAAAGTGCAGTGGGCAAATTGAAGTTGCAGAGTTGTTCGTGGATATTCGTCGTTGAGCAGTGCTGCCACGTTAGAGTTGATGTTGCTTGCGCTGCAGCATGTGCACGTGGTTGTGTCTATACTGGATGAATGTGTTGCCATGTATGAATATGTGGTCCTATGCATAAGCGTGCCATGATCTGTTCGTATTGTGGTGTGCTTTGGCTAATGTGTCGCAGTGTTGACATTTTGGGTGAATCGTGTGAATGTTGTTTGCGTTGCTTTCCATATTGATATATATATATGTATATATATATATATATATATATATATATGTGTGTGTGTGTGTGTGGGTGTGTGTGTGTGAGTTGAGTGCCTGTTGTGTGTGAGGGAGGTAGTCTGATTATGATGTGAAACAACATGTGACACAGGTGTCACATGTTGTTTGACAGGTCTGGCAGCGTGGTGCGTTGCTGACTTATGTGACCTGCGTGCTCATTTCCTGTGGTGTTCCAGGGACTGGAAACCAGAGGAGAAATAGTTGTTGTGTTGAAAGTTGATGGTATATGGTAAACACATGTGAAATTACTGGCTGTTTTTGTTATGTAAATGATGTAATGCCTGACAATGATGATGTTCAGTACGATGTTACGATAGTGTTGTATGCTTGCGTTTTATATTATTTTGCACGCTTTATGTATTGTTCATAGAGATGCTGTGTAGATTGGCTGCAGTGCCTGACAGAGAGACTCGAAGTTAGACTCCTAGCAGCGAGTATTTTGAGTGCAGTGCCGACGCCGCGCCCGTCTGCCCTGGTGTGTGTTAAATGGAGGCATTGGTGTATATGATGTGATTGTGGTTTTGCGTTGTGTATTCTAGGAGCAGCTGTTTAACTTCGCTGTGTTGTATGTAATCGTGTTTGGATCGGTCCATCAGAAAGTGAGCGTGGTGGTGGACGTTCCCAGGAAGCTGTCATTGCTGGCGGTGTAGTGATGGCCAGCAATATGATGCTATGTGATAAGGCGAACGTTCGTAATTTTGAGACTTGACCTGTTTTATACTGCCAGTTTGCATTTGGTGGAGAGATCATCGTGTGATTGATATGGTGCATTGGTGATTAGCGATAAGTTGTGTTTTGTAGCGACATCTGAGTAGTGCTTGTGTAATTCTGCATCGCAACGGAGTTGTGTTATAGCATGTGGTGTGATAGTGTTGGTTCTGTTTTAATTCTCCGGTTGCTATTCTAAGACATTGTGTTCTGATATGGTTTATATTTTTAGGTGTGTTAGAACTGCATTTTGGAGAGGCATCAAAGAACTTTGCATGAAGGACCGAATTAAGTAGTTCAGTGATATTTGTGCTCGTCTGCTTGTACCCCATAGGATGCCACAAACTTGCCAAGTAGATTGATGCTCTGTCTGTTGTGTTTTTAAGTGTAACCTGCATGGTCGGAAGGTAGGTTTCCTGCCTAGCGTAATTCCTAGAAACGCTGCTGATTAATCAGCAGGTACAATGTTGTTGCCGAGATTGAGTGATGCTGCGCTTGCACCTGTTCTGTAGCCCGACCGCAAACAGTTTGATTTAGAGGTGGAGAGATGTGGAGGTTGAAGATTTTGAGGATTTTGTTGTTGTTCATTGCGCGTTGCAATATTACTGATTGTG
Source organism: Imbricaverruca yamaguchii (assembly GCA_034440575.1). Lineage (NCBI taxonomy): Eukaryota > Metazoa > Arthropoda > Thecostraca > Neoverrucidae > Imbricaverruca > Imbricaverruca yamaguchii. The sequence goes on from JAOTOL010001521.1 coordinate 472,020, forward strand.
AACAAAGCGGATTAATGTGTACTGTGGTATATGATAAAGTGTCGAAATCCCCAAGTCGTCTACATAGATTACAATGACAAAAGAGGGTATATATTACAATGACATTAACAAAAGTGTATGTGAAAGAAAGTGCTTAATTGACACCAAGAAGGAAGAGATGGGGCTGAAAACGAACCTTCCATTGGACCTGTCAGTGGATGTTTAGGTACAAGGCCAAAACAGCTCAATTGAGCTTGAAAAGTGCAGCTTATATCATCGACGTGGATGTTTTTAACTGGCCTACCTTGTATGCTGTACTAATGCAGATATATATGTATGCATATATATCTACATGCATATTTATATATACAAATATATATACAAATATATATATATATATATATATATATATATATATATATATATATATATATATATATATATATATATATATATATATATGTGTGTGTGTGTGTGTGTGTGTGTGTGTGTGTGTGTGTGTGTGTGTGTGTGTGTGTGTGTGTGTGTGTGTGTGTGTGTGTGTGTGTGCGTATGTGTATGTGTGTGTATTGTCACATGCATGCTAGATCAAGGGAAACAGCGGCCGTACAGCTACGCCCGGGCCTTGCTTACCTGAATGTTCGTGATGAGTAGCGTGATGTTGTGTATGCACCTACATGCAAGTGGAAAGTCGAATTCAATAGGGGAGGCAGGTGTTCGTTTTGGATAAGACTTGGCGCTGTTTGTTGGCCGGTGTTTGGCGGAATTTGTTGCGTTCAAAACGTGTGTGGTGGAGACAGGTTTGGTCAAACCAATAGGAACGCAAAATTCGGAATTTACTTTTAAGGGCTAGGATTAAGGGTGGCATCCGTCTCTTTGTTCCGGAAGTGGGATAAAAAAGCATGGAGCTAGGATTGCGGAAAGGTGTGTGTTGTCTGGTGGTATTGCATATGTTTGATAGAATGTTCAGTGATCGCCGTGATATGTATTTGAAAAAGAGTAGTTTTTGTCGCCTGAGCCTGTTCTAGTGTTTTCCGTTTCGGAAAGTGCCAGTTGTAATTACTCAGTGGTGCAAGCGGTATCATGGTGTTGGTGTTCTTTATAAACTGTGACGTCGGTGTTGCGAACGGAAGTGTTGCTGAGCTTGTGTAGTAAGTGGTTGCAAACCTGTATGCAATATATTGTGGTCTGTGATCACATTCTGTTGTTGTTCAAACCTGACTTTTGTTGATCGCTGTCAGTGATGGAAGGAATGTAGTAAAGAACAAGTTTTGGCGAGACGAATTAATAAGACAAATTCACCGATTTTTATCGGGTGTCTTCTTGATAAGAATACAAACATGTAAATAATATTTGTATTTTTTAATACGAAAATTCCCCTTCAAACCGATAGGCGCCTATGGACACTAGTAGCATCCAAGTTCCAGCGCCAAAAAAGCATAACCGAGGGCCGTCGGATTACTTGGATAGCTCAAGACTTCCGTCTCCCCAATGTCAGACTTCCCCAGCAGTCGAACACTACCTATTCCTCGAGGCGTGACTGAATCGTAAGGCATTCTTCAAGTCCCGGTGTGCCTGACCGGTTTCCGACGTGATGTAATCCAGTGGCGGACTTTTCCATAGAGATGTGGCGGATCCAAGCGGGGAAACCTGGCGACGGTGGAGCTCCAAGTCGCCCAAGAAACCACTTAGCAAAACAGGTCTCCCTTTCCCAGGATCCGGCAACCCGTCACCAAAATGGCCTGCTTTGCCATAAAACTGTTATCCTTGCGCAAAGAGTGCCACCGAGAAAGGCACTCCACTTCTGAAACAAATCCTCTTTTACAGGAGCCGACCGAAGGTATGCGCTCAAGCTATGAAACACTAGCACCGATTGCTAAAACTGCACCGTGACAGGTCTCGGGAGTCTTCTTGTTGAAAGGGGACACCTTCCGATGGGGCGCGATTAGTCGTGTAGTCGTGTCACAAATGGGGGCGACATCAATAAAGGATCAGATGTGCCACCAAAAGAGGGGTGCCAATAGCAGGAAATATACGCTGAATGACAGAAATACGCTCCTATGACAAAGCTGACGTGCCATTCATGGCAGACGCCGTGCGGACACAGTCGGTGATTACGGCATGCACTATATTCCATGGGGTTTGCTAGCATCACAAAAGGAGCAATTTTACACGTTCCTCGTGACGTCCAAATAACAAGGGAAATCTAGCACTGATGGGGAATGGACCACCCAGAAGTGTTTGGCGCGACACGGTATCACCTTAACCCGTCCCGTCTCGGGGGGTGGGGTCTTCAACCGCCCCCTCAGGTTTTTCGCGGATAGCGGACGAACGGCGCACGGCAGCGCGCCCAAATTTGGCATACCTTTTTCCACAACAATTTGACATGCCAATTCAGAATTTTTAGGTTACGTCATCTAGGGTCAAGGAGTTAGTCAAGGCTAAGTGAGGTCACCTCCAAAAAAGTTCAGCCAGTCGTCACGCTTTAACGGATGCAGATATTTTAATGAAACTTTCAACGTTTACTTATCTTTACGGATGCAACAAAATGTACTAGTTGAATTTGTCATTCTTTTTCGTTTTTGACTACACAAAATTTTTGCGTATTTCCCAAATTGCAGGTCAAATACAGGATACTGGCTAAAGTAAACATTTTGTATTAGGGCAAGTTGACTTCCAACAACGTTTCTCGGTCTGCTCTACCCATTGGAAAAGGAAACTTAAAGAAAACTTGAAAACTAAAAATGTTGAAATAAAAAAAAAACATTTTGGGGGGCCAAAACAAGTCATAGCCATGGTCGATTTCACTGTCCTTTTCTCATTCCAAATAAATTTTCATATATCCCACAAAATGAACTCACCAGAATCAAAAACATAATGTAAGTCGTGAAAAATCGTGAAAATCTAGCCCCCACCCTGGTGACGTCATTTTGGGGATAAAATTGTTTTGGAGGGTGGACTCGGACCCTACTCGTCGAGCGCTTTCCGATGATACCTCTTTCGTTTTCGTGCGATGCTTAGTATGGATTTTAGAGGGAGGTCTTCAACCGCCCCCCGAGACGGGGTGGGAGGATTTGACCGGAAAGACGGCGCGGGTTAAGGACATCTCCTTACTGTAGCGTACAAAGCACGGCGTGCCTGTGCTTGTACCGGTTGCCTCTCGATTTGTAACCCAACGATACTATCGTGCATTGGGTACAATTCGGCGCTGGACTGGTAGGTTGCTGATCGAGAGAAATTCGGCTGAAGTCCATGTGCTAGCCGACTTATCTCCCCATTTTATTTTCTGTGAGACAGACTGCGAAGCCCTAATAAATTCGTCGAAGGTCGCGTTGTTAGTGTTTGTTTTTCCCAGTTAAAAACAGTGAGACTGAATCTGAAGCAATGAATGATAAAAGTCAGGGGGCGGAATTGCTCAGGAAAAACGTTTCAGGGTCCGCCTGAATATGGACCGGGGTTTAAAGACTTTCTGTCGGATGCCGTACTGACGAAAGAAATGAGACACGATGTCAGCCACTAATTAGACAACTTCATCGTCTCTGACCATCCGGCGGAACGGTTAAAGAAAAGGGGGCGCCAGGGTTTGATCCGGGGGACCTCTCGATCTGCAGTCGAATACTCTACCACTGAGCTATACCCCCACGAGCGGCGGGCGCCGGTACAAATAGTAATGAGCACCGCTGTGTTGCAGTTGTGACCGGTTTTCCCACGTGTGCACAGCAGGTTTTGGCTTTCAACCGTCGTAGCAAGTTGTCATCACTAGGTTGGAGAACAATGGGAAGAAACGTAAGTGTGTGTATGCGGGTGTGTGTGTGTGTTGCGTGTGTGTGTGTGTGTGTGTGTGTGTGTGTGTGTGTGTGTGTGTGTGTGTGTGTGTGTGTGTGTGTGTGTGTGTGTGTGTGTGTGTGTGTGTGTATGTGTGGGAGGTACGACCAATTCCATTCAGTAAGTGTCCAAGGGAAATGGCATCGCAGCTCATGGCTTTAGCTGGCTTTTACCGACGTTTTTGGGAAGCTGAGTGCAGACAGCACTGGCTTCCTTCAGAATCAAGTTTTTGTATGACAACGCACTCAATGTGTCCTACATTTACTTTAAGATATCAGTGCCGTACGAGTAGTCCATCCCGGCATGTCTGATTTGTCTTTAAACATATGTCGACTTGGAAGGGTTGTGCAGCTACTGCATAGACAGTAGGTATTGTGTAGTACACCCTGTGTATTACAAAGCGGCAAACATGATTTCCCTTCCTCCGTGCTAGTGCCGAAATGCTCATATTCATGGCAGATTTGGAATTGGTTACCAGCTGCTGAATAAAATGTTTTCTTTATGGCAATGACCAGCAATAACAATAGCCGGTGATACGATAGCAATGCGAACCAGTCGAGCTGTAAAGCTTATTGAATCTCTTAAAAATCCATGAATTTGTGCCCGCGGAAAACAGTGCGTTGTCTCAACGACTAAGATGTGAGGGGGTCGGCTGCTTGTGTCTGAGTTCGAAAGGAGGATGGGACCATGGGATCATGATCCTGAACATGAGATCATGTTCAGGATCATGGGTGGAGAAGAAGCTGAGCTTTCGAGCAACTGGACTAACAATTTTCAACACAAAAATCATACCGAAGGAATGTTGGGGCTACAAAATCAGGGTTGCTGACATTCGAGTTTCTTCACGTTAAGTCGGGGAGAGTGACGGCGATGGGGACAAAAGACGGTTACGATTATATACTTCTGGCTTGAAAATCGTTCTTGTTCCCCTGAGGTTTGACGTGGTGAACCCACACACTGAACGAGATGACACCATGGTGTGCCGCTAGTTTAGGTTAGGTTATGGTGCGATTTTATCCCTATGTTTCGTCCCTCAAGAACGTTTATTCTCCATGACTGATTACGCGGGTAAAAAGAACTCCTCTATGTGGTATCCTTGAGAGTTGAATCACAGAAACATGTGGTAGACACTTTTTCGGGAATAATATTTCCCTGGATATTGTTTGGCTACACGTCGGATAAGATACCTTCTTTTGTGCTATCCATCATTGTACTATAGCGACTAGTTTTCCTATTTCGTAGGCACGTACGCACATAAGCATCGGCGACGCATGCTTTGCGCCATATGAAGTTACATAGGACATATAGGATGGAGAGATATCAGTCATAGATGCTTCTGAAAGTGGCTACAGAGACCAGCAACATTGTACAGCAGAAAACAATTATTAAGTGTAATTATAATGCATTTAGTACCCGCTAAATTACAACCACTGTATTTGAAACAGTTCACTTCCTCACGCGTTTAATTTTGCTGTTGTTGCTCATATTGTTTTATTCTATTTGTTGTTGTGACTTGAAAGAAGAAAAAGCACCTAAAAACATCCTCTTTTATTCGATGACTTTATCGTCATCTTACCTCAAAACACGAAGAGCCAGCTTGATATGAAGTCATATAAGTATGTTCTCAATTAGGTACACCTTTGTAGCAAAATTGTCATTGGATTTAGAAGTAGGTACGTGCTATTTATAAAGCCACTGCCTTATAGCTACTACCTTTTTCTATCATTGCCATTATTGTTATTGCTGCTTTGTTTCCCAAAAAATAAACGTGGAAATAACGTCATATCTTCCGATATTTAAAATATTTATACCCGGCATTCGCATAGGCATACTTCCGCTCAACGTCCATAAGGACATCAGTAGCGGTTCTCTAAAACAATGAGCTTAGATGCCGTTTCGCTTGAACAATTGCATTCAATTATTCTTCTTCTGCCTTGTTTTGCCAGCCTGATATCTCCGTGCAGCCGGTCAGTCCATGAACGGTGAACAGCACAAATGCGGACCGGAGCGCAAGGCTGCCCGGACACCATCCAGCCCCCCCCGTCACATGAGGCTATCAAGCTCAGCGGTCGGATCGGGTCGGGCCCGAGCGGCAGGCGCAGGGTGCTGCAGTACTTCCGCCATTTGGACGAGGTACCGGGCTTCCACCTGGAACTGTGTTGACCCGTGCGTCGGCACGGTCGCTGGCCGCCGTCCGCCGCCAACGCAAATAGCCCGCAGTTATGAAGGCGTGATGTATTGAATGGAAGGCGAGATGAAAGTTCTGCAACGAGGAAATCGCAGCCGCCGGAACCGATTGGAGCGCAGGAGGTGAAGTGTTTTGAGATGAAGCGAAGGTGGATGTAGCTCGGCGAAGACAAATAGAGCCGCGCATGTCACGGCAACGCTGATAGATGGGTGCTGATAGCCCGGGATGCAAAACTGTGTCATGCAAACAGCACTGCTGTACATCTGGAATCAACTCTTCTCAGGGGGAAATGCAAAGCCCGGGTGGCGGGCCAGGATCTATTTTAGAATGTTACCAGGAGGGGAGGGGGGGGGGGGAGGGGGTCGTCTCAGTGATGCACAAACAACTTCATTTTTTGTGGGTTGATATCCTCGATCCGGACTGAATTCTTCATGACTGCAAATTTTGTGACGTCGTCCCTCTAGTGAAAATATATTAACCCAAGCCTTTCAATGTGCGCATTGATTGAAACATTAGTCATGGAAGTGAATTTCGTTTTCTTGAAAGAAGTTTCAAGCGAAATAATTATTTCATGCATGAATAGAAGTAACGCGAGAAACATATTTTATCAAGTGCAATGAGCAGCATGTGCTTTGTTTTATATTTAGTTATTTAGAAGTGCTAGAGCATCACGGGCTATCAAAATTTAATAGCCTCATTTGTACTCATGTATACTTCTAACGGGCTATCATGCATAGCCTCATGTATACTTCTAATTTAATAGCCTCACACATTTTACAACATAAAGTAGATCAAGTCGAGATATCAGGAGTAATATACCTGCTGAAGCAATATTAGCTACTCATATAAAGCGAACAACCGTCTTGCAATTGACAACGTGACAATGATGATCCGTAAAACTGACAATAATGTAAGCGCACTTTTCGATTGAACTTCGGGAAATCGAGAGATAGAGTTCCACCAAGTGGTGATTAGCAGTAGTGATAATTGGCAACCAGCGTGCCCAAACATAGAGCAATGCGAGCTGCCATGCATGCTGTTTCTCCCGCAGCATTCTGATGGGGTCTTTCGGTTCCGTGTGCTGACGATTTTGGACGAGCTGGCCCGTGTCACCTCATGTTATTGGTGCTCTGGTGAAGGTGACCTGACCTGACGGTGTGGACGGTCCGAGAACAGAGCTGGCCCGTGCCACCTCGTGTTATTGGTGCTCTGGCGAAGGTGACCTGACCTGACGGTGGGGAGGGCTGGCCGATGCCGGGCGCCTCGCGTTGTCGGCCGCCGTAACTCGGCTCAGTCCCGTCGGGCGAGGCCGTCGGCACCGTCGGCCTCCGCCGGCCGACGTCCGATGACGCGACTCATCCGAGAGTCAATATTTTGACGCGTCTCATAATTGCCGCCGGCGATGGCGGGGCGCGTGTCGGCGGCCAGCACGTCTCGCGGTCGTGGTCCGGGGCCGGGCACGCCGCCGAAATAGACACGGCAGCAGCGAGCACAGCTCCTGTCGATGGGCAGCCGCCCGCCGGCTGAGACGGGCACGGGTCGGCACAGGTGCGGCCGCCCGCACACTGGCCGACGGCTGGGAGTCACTGGTCCAGGCGTGCCTCCAACTGGTATGTTGAAAGACGTATTTCGGATATGGTTTGGCGTAACTTAAAACTTGGTTTTGCGTTTTTGTGCTGCATTTATAATAGCCTGGTTTGTAGTTCCCAGTGACCACTTGAATGATTCACTCTGCACGTGCTTATTTGCGGCGTCGATCATATCGTTTACGTTCCGTTTCCAATCGTCATTGAATGCTCTGTCGCTTTCCAATGTCAGATGTATTCATATATACTCGTTCTGAACAATTCTCGAACTACTGCTTTGTGACCTGTGATCTCAATTTAATAACGGAACCAAATTGAGCTGAAATTGAGACAAATTGGACGACCGATGATCCATTATGCACGACGAACAATGGAATAGCGATGATCAGCCCTTGGACCGATGAATGGTAATGGTGAACCCATACACCGATGAACAGTGATGATCAACCGATGCATCGATGGCTGCCGATAATCAACGAGTAAACCGATTGATAGCGATAGACAACCGATAAACCGGTGGATAGCCACGATCGACTGGTGAACAATCAAATGACGACAACTCCAATGACCGATCGCCAGAGATCAACTATCACCGGTTTCGTCAGAGCGTCAAAGCAGAATACCCATCACAGACCCATCAGAGGTGACCCTGACCCGTCACCGGCCTCGTCAGAGGTGCCCCAGAACCGGAACAGGTCGCCTCAGAGAGGACCCGTCACCAGCCGCATCAGAGAGATGACCATCAGAGTTTGCCGCCGGTCATCAGCACCAGCACAGGACAGACGCCGCGGCCGGTCCACATCATGACCGGGCAAGTGTAGCTCGTGCGGCGGCCGGGCTATCCATCAGCACCAGCACAGGACAGACGCCACGGCCGGTCCACATCATGACCGGGCAAGAGTAGCTCGTGCGGCGGCCGGGCTATCCATCAGCGCCAGCACAGGACAGACGCCGCGGCCGGTCCATATCATGACCGGGCAAGTGCAGCCCGTACGGCGGCCCGCCGCAGCGCAAATAAACAGCGGCGGCCGACCGCTGTTGTCGCCGGCGCCGCCCGGAGTGGGCTGGTGCACTGTGACGTGTGGTGTTGTGTGTGACGTGCGGTGTTGTGTATGACGTGCGGTGTTGTGTGTGACGTGTGGTGTTGTGTGTGGCGTGTGGTGTTGTGTGTGGCGTGTGGTGTTGTGTGTGATGGCTTGCGGACCGTGACGTGTGGTGTTGTGTGTGATGGCTTGCGGACCGTCACGTGTGGTGTTGTGTGTGATGGCTTGCGGACCGTCACGTGTGGTGTTGTGTGTGATGGCTTGTAGACCGTCACGTGTGGTGTTGTGTGTGATGGCTTGCGGACCGTCACGTGTGGTGTTGTGTGTGGCGTGTAGTGTTGTGTGTGATGGCTTGTAGACCGTGACGTGTGGTGTTGTGTGTGATGGCTTGCGGACCGTCACGTGTGGTGTTGTGTGTGACGTCTTGCCTTGTGTGTGATGACCCGTAGCCCGTACCGTCTGGTGTTTTGTGTGATGTGTAGTGTTGTGTGTGATGACTTGTGGTCCGTGGCGTCTGGTGTTTTGTGTGATGTGTAGTGTTATGTGTGATGACTTGTGGTCCGTGGCGTCTGGTGTTTTGTGTGATGTGTAGTGTTGTGTGTGATGACTTGTGGTCCGTGGCGTTGGTGTTTTGTGTGATGTGTAGTGTTGTGTGTGATGACTTGTGATCCGTGGCGTCTGGTGTTTTGTGTGATGTGTAGTGTTGTGTGTGATGACTTGTGGTCCGTGGCGTCTGGTGTTGAGTGCAACGTCCCGTAACCCGTAAGGTGTGCTAGTGTGTGTGACGTATGGTAGTGTGCATGACGTCTAATGTGTGTGATACATAATGTATCGGCTTAAGCCTGATGTGTTGGGTTGCGCCAATGTTATACGTTTGGTGGACGGGTTACTCGTGTAATGGTCCGCTACGCCTGGTGTTTTGGGCCTCGCCTGCAGCGGTACGCTACGCCTGGTGTGTTGGGCTACGCCTGCAGCGGTACGCTACGCCTGGTGTGTTGGGCTACGCTTGGAGCGGTACGCTACGCCTGGTGTGCTGGGCTACGCCTGCAGCGGTACGCTATGCCTGGTGTGTTGGGCTACGCCTGCGGCGGTACGCTACGCCTGGTGTGTTGGGCTACGCCTGCAGCGGTACGCTACGCCTGGTGTGTTGGGCTACGCTTGCAGCGGTACGCTACGCCTGGTGTGCTGGGCTACGCCTGTCGTTGTTGTCGCGCCGCCTGACGTCGCGTGACAGGTCTGCTCTCGCCGCGCCCAGCTTGTGAAGAATGTATTGTGTACGGATGGCCGGGCGGCACGGCCGCCGTCTGGAGCCTCACACGCAGACACTGGGGGGGGGGGGACGCACAGACACCGAACACCCACCAGCGCCGGCCGGCACCAACAGCGCACTGCACAGTGCACACACGGAACAGCCGTGCAGCCGACCTTGGTCACGTCTCGCCAAGCTGGCCAACCCGCGGACTGACCGGAGAGCTGGCCGACCCACGGGCTGACCGGAGAGATGGCCAACCCGCGGGCTGACCGGAGAGCCGGACGACCCGCGGGCTGACCGGAGAGCTGGCCGACCCGCGGGCTGACCGGAGAGCTGGCCGACCCGCGGGCTGACCGGAGAGCTGGCCGACCCGCGGGCTGACCGGAGAGCTGGCCGACCCGCGGGCTGACCGGAGAGCCGGCCGACTCACGGGCTGACCGGAGAGCCGGCCGACTCACGGGCTGACCGGAGAGCCGGCCGACCCGCGGGCTGACCGGAGAGCTGGCCGACCCACGGGCTGACCGGAGAGCTGGCCGACCCGCGGGCTGACCGGAGAGCTGGCCGACCCGCGGGCTGACCGGAGAGCTGGCCGACCCGCGGGCTGACCGGAGAGCCGGCCGACCCGCGGGCTGACCGGAGAGCCGGCCGACCCGCGGGCTGACCGGAGAGCTGGCCGACCCGCGGGCTGACCGGAGAGCCGGCCGACCCGCGGGCTGACCGGAGAGCTGGCCGACCCGCGGGCTGACCGGAGAGCTGGCCGACCCGCGGGCTGACCGGAGAGCCTGCCCTTCTGATGGGATGGCCACGTCCTCCCGTACACTCATGCACTGGCAGGATGAAGGTGGCATGAACACTTGCGCAAGGTGGCTGATAGCCATCATTTGAGCCATGGCGGAGATTTTGTTACCAGCCTACATGAAAAAGCTCATTTCCCGAAACAAGGAATATGCTGCGGTTGGGTTAATTTGACCGGTGTAAGCTCGAGAGGTTTGGTTTGCCCGTCTCAAGGGACATTAAGTTATGTGTGACTTAAGCTATTAGTTGGTAACTATGTGTAACTAATCTGAGTAATGGGTACTTCGAGTAGCACCAGAGGACATCCAGTGTTGTGTCTTCAGTCATTTTCAGGGTGTGGTGTGCAAACAGCATGTATTTACACACGAAATATTTGTTTAAGTCCTGCCTACCTACCTACCTTAAAACATCAATTCATTCGGGGTTTAACATTGACTGTCTGCATTGACTCCATTGTATTTTTTTAAAGACATGCTGAAAATGCGCTTGCTCTGCATTTGTTAGTGTTAGTTAGTTTGCTCAAACTCACTAACTTTTTCAGGCAGCACAACTGACCTCTAAATCCTCTATAATTAGAGGTCATAAATTCAAAATTAAAGTTAACCACAGCAGAACAAGGTTAAGGCAAACTTTCTTCACCAACAGGGTAGTGGAACACTGGAACCAGCTGCCAGAAAACATCGTCAGTAGCAGCACATTGAACATCTTTAAAAACAGCATAGACAATCATTATAAGAATAGAGGGCTTGCTTTTCAGTATTACAGGGAGGGCTGATTGACAGATTTGGTGGGCAACTGGTTCAGTGTGCAGAGTGCAACCAAGAAGGGCCCTTGTGGCTCATAGTTGCACTAATCTTTTATGTCTTTATGTCTTTATGTCCTTGAACTTACTTTAACTCACTCACTGTGTGCAAATCCAGTTTACCTGCTTGGTTTCAGTTTGTTTAGTTTAAAATCGCATCTATCAGCTCTTGGCATTTCAAAATAACGGCAGAGAGAAGATGGATGCAATATTTCAAATATGAAGCTAAATATGAGGGTGGGTGGTGGGGCGGAATAGGCACACTGCTAATCTATCCTTAGGCACGCTTAGTCTGCTTCACCTGTTTTGCTTGCAAAGACTGAGTTGTAGTGATATTCAATGGTCATCTCCATCTCCAGGGCGTGTGGTCGTGTAGCACTACTGCTAGGCGGACGGTGTGGCCAGTGTTGTGTCCATCAGACGGCTGATTTGTGTTGGTTAGTGGGTGCACTGGCATCAGAGTCTGTGAGCAGGCCAGCAGCCGGCAACAACAGACATCCTATCATCCATCACATCGAGTTTCACCTTGAACCACGCGACCACACGGCCACACGGCCACACGGCGGCCACACGACCACGCGAGCACACGACCACGAGACCATGCGGCCACGAGACTATACGGCCACACAACCACACGACCACACGACGGCCACACGACCACACGACCACGAGACCATGCGGCCACACAACCACACGACCACACGACCACGCGACCACACGACCACGAGACCATGCGGCCACGAGACCATACGGTCACGCGATCACGCGACCACACAGCCACAAAACCACACGACCACACGGCCACATGGCCACGCGACCACACGGTGACGAGACCACACGGCCACACGGCCACACGGCCACACCACCACACGGCCACACGACCACGCGACCACACGACCACGAGACCATGCGGCCACGAGACTATACGGCCACACAACCACACGACCACGCGACCATACGGTCGCATGACCACGCAACCATACGTCTGCGCAACTACGCAACCACACGGCCACACGACTACGCGACCACACAGCAATGAGACCACACGGCTACGCGACCACACGGCCACACGGCTACGCAACCACACGACCGCGTGACATGCTTGCGTGACTTGTGACCAAACCTACGCCTGCACGGTTCATCAACGGGTCGTCAGCGGCCAGTGGCAATGCCCGGCTCGTCAGCGGCTCGTCAGCGGCCAGTGATAATGCCCGGCTCGTCAGCGGCCAGTGACAATGCCTGACTTGTCAGCGGCTCGTCAGCGGCCAGTGGCAATGCCCGGCTCGTCAGCGGCTCGTCAGCGGCCAGTGGCAATGCCCGGCTCGTCAGCGGCTCGTCAGCGGCCAGTGACAATGCCCGGTTCGTCAGCGGCCAGTGGCAATGACCGGCTCGTTAGCGGCCAGTGACAAGGCCTGACTCGTCAGCGGCCGGTGACAATGCCAGCCAGTCAGCGGCCGGTGACAATGCCTGGCTCGTCAGCGGCCAGTGATAATGCCCGGCTCGTCAGCGGC
>JAOTOL010001521.1:1187500-1475843 GCA_034440575.1 Imbricaverruca yamaguchii
TAAGAGAAATATACTACCGAGCTCCAAGTGCAGATAAATCCATTATGAAACACAAATCAGTCTTGAGAGCGATATTGACACAGAAAACACGATATTAGAAGCTCTCCGGTGCGAATACGCAAGCTCTGTTTACCCAGGGTAAATACTATGACACATTGTACAGATCTATTGTGAAGTGAAGAGAAGGAAGTTTGGAAAAACAAAATATTTAAAAATAAGTCGTGCAATTCATTTAGAATTGTTCCTGGACGAGAACGTAGCGCTACAGGCGTTTCTTGTATCTGCAGTGCCACCTACTACACCGGCAGCAGCATTTTGCTCTGAGTGACAATGCTTATTCTAATTTACAACACATTGTCTTAGCACCATCAGCCTCGGCATTCACAACAGTAGCTCTCCCCATGTTAAGAAGGCATGACAGTGTTGTAGACAGCTCTACTAAACGAGACACTAGTAGGTATTTTGTAATGCGGTTCAGTTTCGACTAGGCCACACGGCATCGCAACCGCTTGCCGACCGTGGCTAGGCTGACGCTTGGACGGGGACGAGAGGTGTGGTGGTCGTGGTGGTGGTGGTGGTGGGGGAGGGTGGTTCTAAATCAGTCGCTGCGGACTCCGCTGCCGTCTGTCGCGTCACTGCAGCAGCCGCGTCCGCCCAGTTACGGCAGCTGACCGATCCGCCCGCCTTACTTACAGTCGGGCTTATCTGCCAGCATGCAGGCGGCGGCGGCAATATTTCGCCACGCAGGTCGCACGTGAAGCCTATCGGCTTCTATGCAGACCACCACGTGCCGGGCCACTCTCGACCGGCCGTGCTGACCGACCCAGGTCAACAGACCGGCGTCTCTGTGGTGCGGGCGTGGCCGCCGCCACCCGTTCCCGCACCGGCGGGCTCATAATGAGGATCGATCTGAGCATGGCGCGATTGATTCGCGACTGCTTCGACCCAGCGACACGGAGGCGACTCCGACCCGAGCGACACGGAGGCGACTCCGACCCGAGCGACACGGAGGTGGCTCCGACCCGAGCGACACGGAGGTGGCTCCGACCCGAGCGACACGGAGGTGGCTCCGACCCGAGCGACACGGAGGTGGCTCCGACCCGAGCGACACGGAGGTGGCTCCGACCCGAGCGACACGGAGGTGGCTTCGACAAGAGCGACACGTGCCGAACGCGGAGCAGGCAACACAGTGACGTCGACGTGACCTGCACCTAGCGCCGGCGGCAACTACCCACGCATCATCGCCGCAGAACGTCCGGCCGCTCCGGCTGCGCTGCACCGTGCCACTGCGTACAGGCGGCGTGCATCAGGGCGGGGGACGGCACGGTACCGACGTGTAGTAGCGGCCTGCAGCCGCTGCGGCTCCAACTGCCACTCACCGGAATCTGATCGAATTCCAAACGTGATTATGATGCTCCGGTTTCGGCAGGTGTTCACCATCAAAGTGGCAGCAGTGACGTCGAAGTGAACGCTTGCATCCCGACAAGTTGGAGCGTCAGATGCTCATCAGAATTACGCGCACGGGACACGACATGGATGTCAATGGAAGCCTAACAATCGAATGAGAAACGTGTTCAGAAGTCACGAAGCCTGAAGATATTTAAGACTAAGCAATTCAGGCCCCTGTTGCAGTTGAAATATTGCATATGCGAGCGCGATGTCGGTGATGGTAGGTTAGCTTTGCACGCCGTCTGAAGTACTGCCGATCAGACGTTGGAGGGAAATGTCGGTACACCGCGCACCGGCAAACCGGCGGCAGTCATTCACACATCCTCAGATTGCGGCCGAGGTTGCTATCACATCTTTCGTTAGGTATGGTTGTCTGATGACATGCGTCGAACGAGCTCATACTTTGCTGCCACAAACGGCTCTCGACCAATCTGCTTTAATTGTCAAACACGCAACAAATGCTGACCGTCGGACAGTGTCACCAATCAACAGCAGTGGATGTCTTGACATCAACCTTTACAATGGCTGACATACGGCAAAGTCCGGTCCGCGCTGCCATGCAGAATTCATCGGGTGATGTGGGCCAATCAAACAGGCGACGCTCGTGACCAATGGGAAAGCCGCTGCGGCCGGCTCCACCTGCGGTCGCGACCAAGCGGGCGACATTCGTGCGACATTCGTGCGACATTCGTGCGACATTCGTGCGACATTCACGCGACACGGCGTCACGCGTAGCCGGCGCTCCATGGCCGTCGGTGCGCGTGCCGCCGACGGTGGCAGCGCGCCGGGGCGACACTGGTGAATCTTTCACTCGACCCGCACCGCACTGCCGCCTTCAGTCGGTGAGAGTGGACCGCGGCGGTGACGAACGACGCCCCAACCCCGGGGGTTCGGCGGTGACGAACGACGCCCCAACTCCGACGGCTCGGCGCACCGCGCTGCCTGGCGGGGTCGCACGGAGCTTAGCCACCAAATGTTTAGCGGCTGGATTGTCGGCGACGTAGCAGCTCTACTCAGCCTCGCTAGAATCGCCGGAAATGTTTGTCAGGGTGCCCGTGCCATCCGTGCTGCCCGTGTCCCGATGGGCTCGTGCCACCTGAAGTCCCCAGGACGCCCATTGCGCGTTGATAGCTTTGCAGCCGCCGGCGAAGTAGTGTCAATTCCAGCACCCGAATGCAAATGCCAGATGATGATTTACGTTTCCTTTAAGCATATATTTGTCGTTTTTATGGCATACTTTTGAATATTTCCAGTATATATACTTTCAGTACATACACGAATATCGTCACGGATACCAACATGAGACATAAGAAAACAAATGTACCTTGGCGCATTTTTCTCGCCAAACAACGCGGTCTTGATATGTTTATTGTAGAAACTGACATGCACTCGCCCACACAAACAACACACGTTAAGCATTGTGATTTTCAAAAATGAAAACTCGAGTTCCTAAATGCAAATACCCTAAGAGCCCCAAGTGCACATGCTACGTTTCATTATTTCCAAGAGCGAAAACTAAATTTAGTTGCTAACTGCAAATGCCCTAAGAGACACTCAATGTTAACCTGTCCCGTCTCGGGGGGGGGAGGATGTCTTCAACCGCCCCCCCCCAAGGTTTTTCACGGATATCGGATGAACTGCGCGCGGCAGCGCGCCCAAACTTGGCATACCTTTTCCCACATCAATTTGACATGCTGATTTAATTTTTTTTTTAGATCAGGTCATCTAGGGTCGACGAGTTAATCAAGGTCAAGTGAGGTCACCTCCAAAAAAGTTAAACTAGTCGTCACGCTTTAACGGATACAGATATCTTAATGAAACTTTCAGCGTTTCCTTATCTTTACGGATGTAACAAAACATGAGTATATTTTTTTAACTACATATCAATTTTGCGTATTTGCCAAATTGCAGTTCAAATACAGGATTCTGGCTAAAGTAAGCATTTTTTATTAGGGCAAGTTGACTTCCAACAACCTTTCTCGGTCTGCTCTACCCATTGGAAAAGGAAAATTAAAGAAAACTTGAAACCTCAAAATTTTGGAATACAAAAAAAATTGGTTTGGGGGGCGGGGGGGGGGGCGAGTAAAAAAATATAGCCCTGGTCGATTTCGCTGTCCTTTTCTCATTCCAAATAGATATTGTTTTTTTCATATATCCCCAACATTTTTCATATGTCCCCCAGAGCCAAAAACATAATATAAGTTGCGAAAAGTGAAAATCTAGCCCCCTGGTGACGTCACTTTGGGGGAAATTGTTTTGAAGGGTGGACCCGGACCTTACTCGTCGACCGCTTTCCGATGACACCTCTTTCGTTTTCGTGCGATGCTTAGTTCGGATTTTAGAGGGGGTTTTCAACCCCCCCCCCCCCCTCCGAGACGGGGTGTGAGGATTTGACCGGAAAGACGGCGCGGGTTAAGAAGAGTTCGCATGTCACGTCTAGGTACTGTTCATTTACCATACTAATTCTGGAGCAAATACACCACAGGTCTTGAGAAAACAAATTGGTCATGAAGTTACTTCTAACTGGATTCAGATATGACCACGCTGCTTTTCTCTGCATTGTTTTAATGGCGCAGGACACAGCCACATTGTCGGTTGTTGACACACACAGATCCTTCCTTTGAACGGTTCACCATAGTTCTGTCCAGAATGCTACTTAACCAATCACCTTAAGAGCCACCAACCACAACCACCTTGGGCATAATATTTCGGTCTTTTACACTAAACGAGAGTAAAGAACCAGCCGATATTAAACCGGTATGTTGCATATTTTTTGTTGGACTACAATGCGAGGAAATCTCGAATTAATAACCTGCCTTGTTCAGGCCTTCACTGAACTGAGCGTACGAACCGAAGTCGATAACATCAGTCCGTGCCGCAAAGCTGTTTGTACTTGAGTTGCTGTTGCTATTTGGGCTTGGCAGCTGATATTCAAGCCACAACACAACAATCGACATCAAACACGTAGTGCTGGTCAATTTGTGCCTCGGAAAATTAACACCGGCCCGCACCGTTTCTTTGTGATGCCGCAGAAAAAAGGCATCGCTCGTCAGCTCGCCGTCGCTTGGCATAGCTGATGAATCAACTTTTGCCGATCTCACACTGCACACATTTGGGGATGTGTCATCAGGTCACTGGCCTGTGATGTCATTTCAGGCCATTCGCCATGGAAATCGCGTGTCATCGGTAATTGTTACCATGCCTTGTTCCATTTAACCATTTTTGGATGTGGTAGGAGGATGCACAACTCAGCTGACTCGTTAGCATACGCTGTTGCTTTTGCAGGATCGTTTTAGGTTACTAATATAGCTCGACCTCGGATGACCTTTCTCGATTTAGGAATGACACGGAAATAGAATTGGGCATCAACACCGAATGCTACGTCCATTTCTATTCCGTGACATAGGTTGTCTAGGTATAGATATTCTAAGTATAGATCGGAGTGTTTCCGAACACTGTTTCGAAAGCTTCCAGAACGAGGTCAACGTTTCGATGAATTCTGCTCTATGGGCTGATACGCAAACGAATCGCAAGTCATTAGTGTTCTAAGATCATGAGACATATTTCGCCCACATTTCAAGGGAGTATATGTTGCATTAACTTACACAAGTAACATTCCAACTTCAAAATTATCGAATGACCTTCCAGCTAATTTGGCAGGTCAATCCGTCAGCTAATGATGTACCAATCTGGTGTAAAGTGCAACATGTAAGCGTCTACCAAGCGCGAGATCTTCCCCTTTGCAAACGCTGGCATTTGTTTTAAGTCGCAGCATCCCGTTTTAAGCTGTCTTCGTTCAGAAACAGGAGGTCGCACCCCTCACCAAGTCCTCTCTCTGTCTCTTTCTCTCTGTCTCTCTTGCTCTCTGCCTCTCTCTTTCTCTATCTCCCTCTCTCTCTCTCTCTCGCTCTCGCTCTTCGGCTGACGGGCGCTGGCCGTCCTCGCAGCCCTGGCGGCCCAACACACACGAATGATGCAGACACCGGTTCGATTGTCACCGGCACTGACCGGCCAGCTCTGGCTAGGCTTTCCCAATGCCGTCTGCTCATGGTCTGATGATTCCAAGTGTAAATATGTATTGCCAAAAATAACTCAATCTACTAAAATCGTAAAATGTGTGGAATTCAATTATGAGTACTGTTGATGGCGGACTTGGTAGTTTGCATTGAGAAAATTCAAAATTAATGAGGCTTAAATGAACACGAAATTACTCGCGTGCCCTTTGGAAGAACCTGCCATTTGACTTCTCGCACAAGCCTGCAACAACGACAGCACATGTGCTGCATCCATATGGAACCACTGTCCCTTACTGTGCACAGTGCCCATGAGGAACAAACACTGCTCCTTACTCTGCGCTGTGTCCGTGAGGAACAAACACAGCCCCTCACTCTGCACTGTGTCCATGAGGAAAAACACTGTTCCTCACTCTGCACTGCTCCTCACTCTGCACTGCTCCGCACTCTGCACTGCTCCTCACTATGCACTGCTCCTCACTCTGCACTGCTCCTCACTCTCCACTGCTCCTCACTATGCACTGCTCCTCACTATGCACTGCTCCTCACTATGCACTGCTCCTCACTATGCACTGCTCCTCACTATGCACTGCTCCTCACTATGCACTGCTCCGCACTCTGCACTGCTCCGCACACTGCACTGCTCCTCACTCTGCACTGCTCCTCACTCTGTACTGCTCCTCACTATGCACTGCTCCTCACTCTCCACTGCTCCTCACTATGCACTGCTCCTCACTATGCACTGCTCCGCACTCTGCACTGCTCCTCACTCTGCACTGCTCCTCACACTGCACTGCTCCTCACTCTCCACTGCTCCTCACTATGCACTGCTCCTCACTATGCACTGCTCCGCACACTGCACTGCTCCTCACTATGCACTGCTCCTCACTCTCCACTGCTCCTCACTCTCCACTGCTCCTCACTATGCACTGCTCCTCACTATGCACTGCTCCTCACTATGCACTGCTCCTCACTATGCACTGCTCCTCACACTGCACTGCTCCTCACTCTCCACTGCTCCTCACTATGCACTGCTCCTCACTCTGCACTGCTCCGCACTCTGCACTGCTCCTCACTCTGCACTGCTCCTCACTCTGCACTGCCCCTCACTCTCTACTGCTCCTCACTCTGCACTGCCCCTCACTCTCTACTGCTCCTCACTCTGCACTGCTCCTCACTCTGCACCGAGCAACTCACACAGACGCGTCAACGGCAGACAGCTCCAACCAATTCGAACGCCTTTCCTTTCAGCCACAAGCCGCGCCAATCAGCGGCCTCCCAATTTCCTGTTGCTTGAGCCTCGGCTGACGTCACCAGACTTGTCATGACGTCACCGACGGGCAGAGGCCCGCCTGCGACGCGTCAACAGGTGCCCGTGTGAGCAGGACATGATGCGAGTTGTCTGCGTTTGACGCGGCTGTGCGAGTTGCTCAGTGATCGGCGCTACCTTGCGGGCGCAGTACAGACATGGCTCTTTGGCTCTTGCTGAACACATCGTGGACGATACAGGGCACGTCTCTTGCAAGTGCCTCCGCGAGTAATTTCATTGTAATTTAAGCTCCATTTGTTCAGTCCGCTTCCATCAAACATAATGCATATTACGAAATCCGGCAACAACAGTGCTAATACTTGGCTGGGTCCATCAGTACCAATTTGATATTAACACCCGTCCTGGAGTGCCTCTAAAAATTACGCGTACTGGGGGGGCGATTCCGCCCTCCCCCGTAGGATCTCGGGTTCTATTAAAGCTGGAGCAACAAAATCGCAGGGTGGGTGAGTACGGTAGTGATCTCTCTTGTGTACAAATTTCGTAACCTTAGGTCAAGGTATCTTGAAGGTAAAATGAGGTCAAAATATCAAAATATTCCGGTTTTACGGGTCTTGGCTTGTTGTTGTTCTGGATCGCTGTGATTGTGTTTAAATGCTCAAAAATGGGCATTGATGATGCTTTGACATTACTAATGATGCAATACGGATGTTACATTCCGTATTTAACCTGAGGTTACCTACATAGCTGCACTTTATCAGGTCATTGCTTGCTCCAGTTACCGGAACCGGGACGATCTCCCGACTGCTCCATTGGTCGGCTCGGCGCAGGCGGCTTCGCAAAGAAAGGAATGAAATGTATGAATAAAGTATGGAAACGTATTAGCCTGTCATGAACTTGACCTGACTTGACCTCGGTGACATAACATGACTTTGAAGCTATATAGCATAGCAATATACATGAAACAAATCGCTAGAGTTGCCAAGAACATTTCCGTTTTGCCAATATACGGGAAGCGCATCAGCGCCGAGTTTTTCTTCTCTGGCGCTGCGAAATTTTTAAATCTAACAACCCCTACCTGACAAAAGTTTCGACCGATTTTTATTCTTCTTCCTTTAACCCGTCTCGAGGGGGTATTCAACCGCCCCCTCAAGTTTATCGCGGATAGTGAACGAACGGCGCGCGGCAGCGCGCCAAAATTTGACACTCCTTTTCCCACACCAATTTGTCATGTTGTGTCTACATTTTGAAGTCAGGTTCATCTAGGGTCAACGAGTTAGTCAAGGTCAAGTGCGGTCACCTCCAAAAAAGTTCAACCAGTCGTCACGCTTTAACGGATACAGATATTGTATTGAAACTTTCAGCGTTTGCTTATTTTTATGGATGCAACAAAACATACCAGATACATTTTTCTTTTTTTCTTTTTTCCAGTTTTTGACTACATATACATTTTGCATATTTGCCTATTGCAATTCAAATCGAAGATTCTGGCTAAAGTAAGATATTTTATTATGGTGAGTTAACTTCCAAAAACGTTTCTCGGTCTGCTGTACCCATTAGAGGAGAAAAATTAAAGAAAGCGTGAAAACTCTCATTTTTGAAATTTAGAGAAAAACACATTTGGGGGACAACATTTGTATGGCACTGGTCGATTTCGCTGTCCTTTTCTGATTCCAAATAATTTTTGTTTTTTCATATATCCCAAAAATGAACTCCCAGAGCCAAAGTATAATGTAAGCCATGAAAGGTGGAAATCTAGCCCCCTAGTAACGTCACTTTTGGGGGGAATTGCTTTGGGGAGGATCCAGACCCTACTTGTCGAGCGCTTTCTGATGACACCTCTTTCGTTTCGTTCTTCTGATGACATCGAATTACTACCTAGCCTGTGGCTAAGTGGCTGCTTTATTTAGCATATGGCAACTCGCAAAATCCTAGGCAAGATACACTTTAACCCACTTCATACTTAGCACTGTGAGTACAATAATGCCTACAACCCTTCTGCTGGATAAAATAATATCGCCTTTTACTTTTCGCCCGATAGGCGTATGAAGTCGCCCACACCAACACGCTGACTGGATGTTCATCTATCACGACTTAGGTCATGGTTTTGGTGGATCCTAGAGATGACAGGTCATTGCCACCGATGCAGATATTGCACCTCTCTGAATGGAAAGGTGTCCTTCCAGGTTGATCGAGTGCACTCCGTTGAGTTGTGCAGTCAATGTCGCTTCTCTGAGTTGAAAATGTGCCCCTCAAGGCATAAAAGCACCCACGCAGAACGATTAAGTATGCATCCTCCTCATTGAAAAAATGCTGTCAACATTAGTGACAGCCATCCTCTGAGAAATACTACACTTCGAAGACATGGCGCCCCTCCAGATCAGTGGCCCAAACAGGAAAATTTCTGGATTTGCTCCACGATCACGGAGAAGATGCTTCACAAAATATATGATGTATGCTAAGGCTCTCATGTATGAACCGAAAATCTCACGCATGGATGTTAACTTCCATTCGTTCGATGTTCACTCAGAAGCTCGGGCAATCGGAGAAAACTGCAATGGATGCACTTCCCGCTGCCTTCTTTTGCAGTACGTCCTGTAATGTGTGCAACAAGCTCACACTCTAGTGTAACCACTGGCGTGGAGGGGGAGCATGTCCCCGAAGTTTGTTTGTCCCCTTTTATTGTTGATTAAATGCATGTTTCTCAATTATGGCGTAGCCAAAGTGAACGATTGGCCACATTTGTATCCAAAATCTCGTTTGTCTCCCCAGTTTTCGATTCGTGGGTACACCCATTCACTCGTATGCTATGTTACCCGGATGTTGCACAAATAAATTGTGCTTTGAAGGTTTGTCAGTCAGGATTCAGCTACATTTTATTCACAAGAAGAGCATTGCTTTCCTCAAGAAGGCTCATTGTATCATGTACACACTTAATATACTTTATGTTAGGAACTAGAATAACATGAACAGAGACAAGAAACTATCTTCCCTTCCATGGTGCAAAGATTAAGTGGCTGTGCCTGAGTGCCTTGACAATTGTTCACATTAGCAATTGTAGCATATGTAGTCAATTTACATCGAGAAAGCGCGAGTGTTCGACCCAGGTGGGATATTCGCGGTACGGATGCATCGTTGGACATCTGATTCCATCTGACTCCACTTGTTGATTTTCCAATACTTCCAAGTTGTCTTAATCCTATTAATAGACTTCATATGAATTAGCCAGTCTCGAATATAGCATTGACACAGACGATTGTTTTCCTTTTCTTGTTATTTGAAACAAACATATCTTCACATTTCCTCTCAGGTCTTGTTGTTCCCACCTCACCCCATATGCAGGGTGTATCCTATCTCGAAGACAACAGACGTCTACACCTTCCTGATTAGAATGAAGGTGTTCCCAACTGTTGACGGGGCGCAGGGAGATGCAGTGGTGCGAACTGCTCTACCATGCCGCTATGTTATGGTTGTTGGTTGTTATTCTGTGAGCTGCGATGTTAGCTCGTCGATCACTGCTAATGTAACATGGCTATCTCGTGGAGATGTACACAAACGCTTCCTTTTGCTGACAAAACTATGGCTGCAATATCCCATTTTCTGTCAGTTGCATATATAGTACACAGAGAGGCATGTCACATCAAGATAGCATCGCTAAAAATGCATATATTTCGCTTCCTTTCCGGCAAATGTACTCGCCCGTCATGTTTTTGACTACTTCAATGCCGCTCAGCAATATTGAATCCGAATTCCTATTCGATGGTTTTTAACTGGTATGCAAAACATATGGACTAAAACTAATATATGACCCTTCGTACGGTGACTATGCATTACATTTTCCGTCATATGTCCAACGTCCACTACACGTATATCATTTTATAAATAATCACCTTTGCTGGTGGTGGTGTCCAGAGATTTCCCACATGTGCTCCGTATTTGATATCACCACGAGAACATGCCGAGAACATCTGTGGTCCCCTCCGTCAGCAGCACGTACAGCTTGCATCAACTTGGCTAGAATAACTTGCATTTAGTGCAAGGAAGAGTTATTTCGCATCCTGGTCTTACGCCGAACAATAGGCAACTTTTAGCTGCGTCGCAACTTCAGTTGCCGTGCGAAGTTATGAATGGGCATGATGAATGGACATTGTCGAAACAGCTTCAGCTGAGCAGGAAAACGAGCCGCACATGATAAATCATCTATCCGAGATTGAATTATTACAGTGCCAACTGTCGCGAATGAAAAACGCCGAAGTTGACAGCTTCCACCTTATTGAAAAGCGTCAAGATTGTGAACTGATCAGTTGAGAATGTTCACATTCGCGCTCAGACATCCCTGTGAACATTGCACAAATATGTGCCCTGTATTCTTGCCTATGCCTACCTATGTGGCTCAATGAGAACTTAGGAACCTACTTCAACTTGTTGACAGGTGACATGTATGTATATGGATAAAATGCCAGAGTGGGGTAGTGGAGGTCACGGAATCAGCCTTGGCAGGAACTGTACTCCAAACGTGGGGCCTTCAGCAGGCACAGGTAGGAAGCTGGCGTCCGAGCGGCACCAGACCCAATCTTGGTTCATTCGTCTCAGTTGAAACTACAGCACCCCAGGGAAATCATACTTCGTACCGAGTCTTGCCGAGCCACAGAAATCAAGACGGCTGCGGACCCATGGATTATGATGCGCGGCACGATTGTCATTTTGGGGCAGCCCAGGTAGCAATTCCCAACATTAAATAATACAGAGCACTCTATGTGCTACGTTAGGCAGGTAGGCAGGCCATTGCACAACAGTAGTCATGGCCGTATGTTGTATTTTATTGGAAGTACATAACAATACATCTAAATCAATCAATCACTAACAATACGTACACCAGGTTATTCCAGATGAAGTCTCAACGATGTCAGTTACCAAGGATACCTGACCATAACTCACACGTTATTGCCGATCTTTGATTCCAGTCATCGCTTTTGGACTAGAAAAGGGTCGGGCACATGCTGCGATAGCATCTTTCTCAGGTAATATGCACATTGTACTGGAATAATGAGAATACAATTAACTTTTTGGGGGCAGTTTTCTTATATTTGTATTGCATTAATTCCCGAATCTGCCCAGTTCTTTTGTGCCACTGTCCGCAAACAATCTTGCAGTTTCCATTTAGTGTCACAGGCACGTAACAGAACTGAGAACAAAGCTGTAACAATCATGCTCACTTGCTACTTAAACTGCCACCTTATGCGCCTCGTGGCCTTGCAAGCTTGAGCTCCAGCGGAAGTTCCATCGCGTTGATTGAGATTTGGAAGGATAGCAACTGGTGGTATATTGCAGGTGACGGACTACCTTTTGAAGCAGTTCAAGGATGAAAACCGGACTGAGGCTGGCCTTGAAGTTGGTGGTGACCAACAGTAGGACGAACACAAGATTTATTCTTTTTTTTCTTCTTCTTCATACTTGGTTCGTCCTTTCTCCTTAGTGTAGTAGTGGTTTAGAAAATGGATGTGTAAGATTATGATTTTGTATTATTTCCACCTTAACACCTATAGCAGTTATTTTCCTGGAGCCCTCGAAGACGCTACTAGCATTCCTAATTGTCTGAGAGGGCTTCAGGAACATCTTTTACTAATATCTGGTGGCTGGATCTGTCCAGCAAGAAACAGGAGCGGGGAGTGGTGTGACCTGCCTTGACTTGCTTAACACGACCCACCTCTCACCCCTGGAATTTAACGTAAATAGGTCGCACGGGTATGGAAGGGCACTCCTGCCTACCTATTAATGGGTAGGGGAATTAAAAAAAAGAAAAAAAGATGGAGGTTCACGGTAGTAACATAAAGCTGAGCGCGAGAAGTTCAGGTGTGTGATGATGGCATACTAAATTGATGGCGTTAATCTCAAAAGTTAGTCAGTTCACCTGGACCTCGATGAAGCGACCGACAATGGGATCAATGACTCCAAGCTAGCTTCCGGTGAGAAGTTTACATGCATGGTGTCGTGGATCCAGGTTACTTCACACCGCTGTTTTGCGCTTACTATTACAGATAGCAAAACATGGTGTTTATTTTGTCGTGCGTAGTTAACGTGAGGCTTCCTTGACCTCATTCGAGTCAGCCAGCAATTCTTGAAGCGTGTTCCCTTTTCAGGCATCTCCCCCTTACACGATGTCAGGGATGCAAACGGCCGCAGCAAGAACCCCCTGACTGATGGCTAGACGCGGGAGCTGCGGTGGCTGCAGGAAACACAGATGTTCTGCTCGCGTGTCCGAGTCTTGAATTGATTCGTGTGGTTTTAGACAAACATGGATGTTTGCAAAATGATTGCTGTTTCCAAGGCGATTATTTAATGCATCATTCTATACATCACCACAGGCTCGATATTCAATTCAGGCATAAAGGTTCAATTCAGGTGTTGCATTTACAACAGTAAATTTACACGAAGTTCCACCCATTCCTTCATGTCCTTAGTCATAAGTTCCATTGGTTTATGTTGCTTATATCGGTTTTTATAATTATGCTTGTCACTGCAATTAGACATTCATTGATGTTGATAAACGGAACAAATATGCAATTTATGTACTATTGTACAAACATGTGCGCTTGCCAATCATTAGAAGGTGAAGTTATCATCATGAGCGAGATACTGTGAGGAACCACGTAAATAACCAAGCAAGCAAGGGATAGGCAAGGTATTGTCAGATCATGCGGGGTTAGCATATATGTGGTACATGTAGCATGTACGATAATAGTCATGGACATTTTGAACTTGAGCGGGCTATGCCGCCTTGAAAGGTTATGTCACATTTGCTGGGTGAATATTACACCTTACACGCAATACCACACATGATGCCTGGCACACCTCCATAGATCGGACGGAGTTAAACGTCCACAGTCCAAGCCATTCTGAACTGCTGTAGGATAACGCCAATCGATCCCACAGTACTTCTGCAGTATCCCGCACAACAGTGTAAAATAATTCACCATGTGGCCTGGAAATGCACAGTTAATGGAGTTGTGGTATTTCATCCTCGTCTTCGGTTTTTACCATTTTGCCACATGATGTATGCGCAGTCATGCACGCAACTGCTAAATAATACAAAATGCATGTGACTGAAGCGAAAGGCATTCCGCTGATTAATCCTTAAGTGGCAATCCTTTATTTTCTTCCAATCTTTCACTATTCCCAAGCAACTTCTTCCTTCATCCACACAGTTAACGGTGAAGTAACTTTAGGACATTGCCGCTCAGCAGCAATTTTGTCAAAATAGCACGTGACGCCATCGTTATGATGGTCAGTGCTGCGGCCGTTTTTATCAGCAGCAGACGAGCGCGAGACGCAGGGCGCTGAGATGTATAGCATCTCAGAAAGAGCACGCGATAAATATGACATATTTGGGGCCATGATAATCCGGAGGCTCAAGTCAGTGACGGTCATGTCAAGTCATGTGCCAGTGTCCCTGGGGAAACTGGAGTGTTGGGAGTGTTGTCAGTGTGCAGCTCCTGGACTATTTGACATCTGGTAACGGTATCGGTCACGTGCGGCTGGGATCTAGGTCCGGCCGACCAAACCGGATCGGTTGTGATGGACATCGATATTTGTATGAACTGCACGTGCTCCCACAACAGCCGACACATCGAAAGTGTTCGACAGTCCCCAGCACGCCAGCCGCCTTCTAAAGCTATCTCGACATGAGATCGATGAGCTCTGGTTTCGGAATTGATTGAGCGTACCGAGTCATGAAGCTGGGGACGGAGCTCGACCGATCACTGACGGAGTGGTCCAGGAGTCATTGCCAGACCGCATCCTGCTCCTGCCGCCTGCCACTGACGGAATAATTCAGGAGTCACCGCCAGACTTAATCCTGTTTGTGATGCTTGGCACTGACTGAGTGGTCCAAGAGTCACTGTCAGACCCATATTGTTTGTAATGCTTGCCACTGACGAAATGGTCCAGGAGTCACTACGAGATCCCACATAAATGGATACAATCTGGCAGTCAGATAAAAAAACAGCCAAGTGAAATCAAATCGCATTCAAGAGGTAATTGACCACTGCGAGCTCCGAGGACTCCTGACGATATGAGCGAACAATATCTGAGATGACAGTTAGAGAGCTCACCACTCACCAGTGAGCGTGAGTATACCGGGGACTAATCATCAGTGCGCGTGAACATATCGGAAGCTGGTCGCTAGTTGGCATGGACATATCGGGGATTAAGTGCTAGTGAGCGTGAATATATCAACCCCCGACATGCTTAGTTGGTTGATCGCTGCAGGGCGTGAACATCTGGAGGCTGATCGCTTTTGTACGTGAGCATACCGGGGGTGATCAGCAGTGAATGTGAATATATCGGACAATGATCGTCAGAGTAACTGTCCCCGTGTGTCAATAGCCTTGGGTGAGCACATCCGGCCCCTGTCAATGTCCATTGGCAGCCGGCGACGTCATATGGGCGCTGATTTGGGTTCAGCAGGATATCACGACAGCAAGAAATGGTACTTTTTCGCGTACGTTCCTAACTAGCAAATATATGTGATAGGTATAAATTATATGTCATCTGAAAGATTGTTTCATGGTATTTCGACAATCATGGTAAGCTTTTACATGGGCGTGTTAGTTATCATGTAAAAGGGTGTTATTTAGACCCATGCCATATCCATCGACAATATTTAACATAAGCGGCGCGGGAAGCTCGGTGTGGGTAGCGCAGTTGTTAGCGCGTTGGTTTGCCGAGTTGGAGGTGGCCGGTTCGAGGCTGGAGGCTGGCAGCATTTCGTGCGCGTCGTGGGAAGTCCTTTTAATAAGCGACAGTGGATTAAGACATTTTTATCATGGGACGATATTTTGCATAAAGAGAAGGTAAATGCACAGATATTCTGCAAGGCTGGGTTTCGGCCGCCTTAAATTGATGGCTGGGCACTTTATATTCAGCCAGGCATAGGAAGTACGTCACCACCGCTCATGGCAGTGTCCAGGCCCACAGTCCCTTCCTGGCATGGGCGGCGGGCCATCGGGGGTGGGATAGAAAACAGGTCCTCGTGAATTTAATCATTTTGGCCTACGGCAGTGCGTCGCAAATATTGAGCTAAAAACTAACGGTTGCCCTTCCCCCCCCACCAGTACCCGCCGACCAACATTAGTTCCTACTCTTCGAAGAGTGCATTTAATCACAGTACGTGATTATCAATGTGACAAAACCAACAATTGTGCATGCTGCCGAACAGTCAAATGACTTGATCCGCGCTGGAGTCAGAGCGATGCCAGATCCAAGCTCGGCTCCACGCTTCTCACGACACACGGCGAAGACACGTCACCAGGATTGCGACAAGCATTGCTTTGACAGGAGCAGACGTTGGCTAAAACATTAAGGCAGGCTAAGACTTTCTGGAGTACCAGCGCAAAATAAAAAATCACGCTTTTCAAACCATGAAGGCTCGATTTAGATTCCGCAACAACTTGATGGAACCCGTAAGCGCTAAGACGGATTTTAGACGCACGCACGAGGATTTTGGTTCGATTGTCATGCATTGCCGGAGGCTTAACGCGGAGCTTGGCAAGGTTGGAGAAGCATCCCCCTTCATCCCCCACCGTGGCTCTTGCCATGGTCGCAGCCCGTTATTCGGCATTCTCAGTCGAAATAAATTGGCTGCGTCACCGACGCTCTGTGAATCAAACTTCTGTCATGCTTGCAATAATACAGTGGCAACAGGAATTTCAATGCTAGACCAGCTCGGAAGTAACTTTAATAACAGCTGAATTGTGGGCGGAATGGAAAATTACCACGTAATACCATGTCTGTTTTTAACTAAATGTGTTCATATTTAACTAAAGGAAATACTTTCATTTTAAAATATGATTTCATTATTCGTGTCGTGTAACCTGAAACATCACGCATTTTGCGGTACAGCACGACATAAATACGGTAACAAAAGTTGTTTATCAATCTGACTTGAATACGAGGAGCATAGAGCTGGTGAAGACGAGACAGCCAGGATTGAGGAAGGCCCTCTTTCCTACTGCCGATTGTTTCTCGGTTGTGTACTCTGTGGTGGAGGTGAATTTGTATTTTGGGCGCATCGACTGCGTTCGTCATTTTGCGCACGTGAATATATATTCCGGCGCCCAACAGAGTGCGCATTAAAACAACGATATGTTGGAAGAAGCGAACACATGAAGCAGAAAAAGAATCTTGGGTTCTTTTATGACGCAATTAACTGCTAGGTCATATACCGTCGCCAACTTCTCACGCCGATTGGTCGCGGGTGGACTCGGTAATTCCGCTGGTTGCGGGACTCGTACCCATAATCCTGCGGTCAAGAGTCTAACACCTTACCGACTGAGCTATCTCGGTTCCACCAAACGCATCACATTGGAGGTTATCGGTAGCAGGTTCACATAAGCCACGCAGCTTAATGAGATTACAATGCACCAATGCATTACAATACCTAACATTACAGTGCGTGCATATCTGGCACTTCATAAAGTCTCACGAACTGGCAATAGATGGACCATCCTCATCGTGACATTTGTGGCTGAGAACAACTCGACATGCATACATACACAGACTACTCACGAGCACCGTAGTGGGACGATGAGAACGCGTAAACCTACAGGCTACGCTCTACCGACTTCACAAACACAGGCACATATCAATTTTTGAGTTTGACACATACTCGGTGGAACTGCAACACGTACGTCTAGTCTCGTGTAATTTTGGTGTAAAAAGTCCTGAAATCCAGTTATATGATCAACGGCAGGTGATGCACCCATACGCCCAAACAATGAAGGATTCAAACATTGATCTAAATGAGAAGTGTCGACCCAGTGCGGCTCACACTTCGCAGTCACTGAGCAAACTGCTCGGCTTTTCGCTGCTGCCACTTTGTGAGCTTGGCGACGTTCGCCTTATTGTTTACCACCCAGATACGAATAAATGTTCAGATCCTCGTAAAGCACTTAATGACATTTTATATGTGGAAGTGAATCTGGATTCCAACACGGAAACTTCCAATGACGTTTGGATGTCTGTTGAGATTGTTGGGTTCTTGGCCATGGTGAACACAAAACGCTGCATCCATATCTCTGAATGCGTGGAAGAATTCCTCGGTGGGAACCGTCAGGCCGCTAAGGCTCGGGAGGCGAGTCCAGAGCGCTTCTCGTGGTTCATTTCGGCATACGCAGCTGGGTTCCCAGCGATCTGTCCGTTGGTTTCCTTCTGGCCATGGACCAGGCCACAAATCATCCCTCCTACCCACCACGCTTAACATTTTAAACACACCTTCAATTCACATTATTATCTCATGCATTTGAAGGAAGCTGATATTCATTTCTGTGGGAAGTGAAAACTCAGCAAATCAGCAGTTTAAGTTCATGTGCTGATATCTAAAACAAGAGTAATTTCACCAAGATTGTTGTTATTAATAACGTTATTAATAACGTTCAAATAAATTATTTTGGAACACCAGGAAAAAAACAACACTTATTTGACAATGACAGTACACGTTATCCCTCACCACAAAAAATATGGCAAGTGTGGGGAAATGGGGCTTTTGGTGGCTAACGACGAACACTGATGTCAAATTACAAAAATAACCTAATTGAATATAATCTAGCCCACTGATTTTGGACCTCCTAATACATACTCGTGTTCGGTCATCTAAAACCTACTGATGTTGTATACTGGATGTTTAACGTGATTCACCAAGGAAATGGTAGATCCATTTTACCTTAATTACCCCATTGCATCAAACGTGTACCTTATATTATTTCACCTAGTAGCATGGATATTCAGTTTATAGAAATATACATTTTGCACCATAGACTGAATCTGTTATCATTACCCCATGTAGAAAGGGCTGGCCATTATTCTGTTGGAATCAGGCTTTTGAGAGCAGTCAGCTCAAGAAAACTGCAAGGAAGTGACGTATAATTGTTTTGCAATTACACCAGTGTATTTAGTGGCTACAAATAATTGGTACTACAAAGGCTACAGTGAAGCAATCCTGCACAGCCACATTCATATTCAGAATATGATACAACACTACAGAACAGCTATATGTTTTAAAGTTGCTCTATGCAAGTGGTTAGATAATTTTCATAGAAAAAAACATGTGAATATAGATACCTTGTTCATTTTTATTCAGTAAACAGTACAAATACTGGCTTGGCCATACAAAAGCAGCAGTAGAGCAATTTGCTGCATGTATTAAGTGTTTAGAAACCAGCTCTTACCCTACTCCCACTACTGCCCAGCCATGATGCAATGGGCAATGACAAAATGTTGCAAAATTGTTGAATGGCACAGTATGGCATGATTCCATATAGCACACAGGAACAATATGATAATTGATAGGGGACCAATGCACATGCCAACATTAATCACCAGATTGCATCAATGACATGTTGGCCAAGTTGACATTGTAGGTATAGGACGTTAATTCGCATAAATTGTTTGAGGTGTGTGTTCTGAATATGAACCACGTCATGGATAAGTGAATTCTGGGGATGGTGCCTTTCAGTTCAAAGCCACCGGAATGCTAGCAAAAGAAGATGCAACCTTTAAGCTTCAATGAACTATATATATATGCTTTACAAACGGCGAGGAAACTAGTCGTGGGAAAAGCGCCATAATAGCGCTAAAATGAAAGCACCATATTTAGTAGAGTTTTCAGTATAGTCCCAAACTAGAATATAATTAGCAGTATCCTTGAATAAAAGAGCGCTTCTGGTATATAACGTCACATGGCGTATGTTTTTGTCTAGTTTAAGCTAACTATACTAGAACTGCGGCCTTTGGAGTACCTGTTGTCTCTAGTTATCTTGAGCGCATCAGCTATCACTGCGAGTCTCCAACGCCAGACTGCGAGGTCGGACGCCAGCCACTGGTCGCTCAATTAATTCAGCAGAAGGCGAAAATAGAATGGAGATCGGGATGATTGGAAATAGCTCACAAGCCTGCCGAAGACGACGGTGTTCGTGAGCCGGAAACCGGATGAACTCAACAAACCAAATGAGGTCTTTGTGTTGAACCGTAGCGCTGACTCCTGTCTGTGCCAACGCGTCTGCCCGTGCTGCGCATCCACGACAACGACAAACGTCTGTAGGCCGGAGTGCATGAAGACGCACCGGAGTTGAACACCCCGCCTTCCTATGACGTCGACAGGACTCGACAGAGTTATCTCTGTGCCGTCGTTGTCGGGCGACGGCTCAGGCTTCGCTGACGATGGTCGGAAGTGAGTCGCTTTGTCGCGGCTCGCGCACTCCCCTCTCCTGGCGACGCCTCGGCGCAGGGAATAGCGCTGACACCGCCGGGACGTGTTGAACGTTCAGCTGAGCGAGCGCGACGCGCGTCGGCTGAGTGGCAGGTAAGCCGGCGACAGCGGCAGGCACTCTCTTTGTTTCTTGTGCGGCGTCTCTCACATTTTCAATCTGGCACACCCGATACCGGATGCCGCACAAGCCGGTTTAGCGCAGCGTTTCTTTGACATAAATTATATCTGGCGGGTGACACTTTGTCGCCGCTGAGGGAAAAAGACAAAACGGCCGCCGGCGATTTGGTTCGCCGGCACCGGGTACCGGTTCCATGGTTAGCTGGTGCCGCAGAACTCCACGGAGCGAACTCAAGGTCACAGTGGCCTGTCGACAAGGATGCTTGCGAGCTGAAGGGAGCGAGGCGACGTTGATCTAGCACGCGCCCTGGAGGGGGGGGGGGCGAAATCCGCCCACCCATCCGGTTTTTCGTAGATAACTCCAGATTTTACCAGCCGATATACGCCATTGGTTGTGTACCTGGTTAGAAATGAACGGCACGTTGTTCAAAGGAAGAAAAACGAAAATCGACGGAAAATTCTTCGAGTTAGGGGTCGGTAAAGTAAAAAAAAAAGATTAGGGCCAGACCACAATTATCGGCGCTGATGCGCTTCCTGGGTATTGGCAAAGAGGAAGCGTTCTTGGCAACACCAGCGACTTGTTTGATGTATATTGTTATGATACATTGTTTCAAAGTCATGTCAGGTCACAGAGGTCAAGTTAGGTCAAGTTCATGATAAGTTAACACACGCCCTGGAGGAGTGGAGGGCGAAATCCGCCTACCCCTTCCAATGTTTCGTAGATAACTCCCGATTTCACCAGCCGATATAAGCCATTTTTGTGTACCCGCTTAGAAATACTCAGAGCATTGTTTAAAGCAAGAAAAAATGAAACTCGGCCGAAAAGTTTTTAAGTTATGGGCCGTTGAAGTTTTTAAAAATCGCAGCGCCAGACCACAAAAATCGGCGCTGATGCGCTTCCCGTATATTGGCAAAAGTGAAGTGTTCTTCACAACACTAGCTACTTGTTTGATGCATATTGTTATGCTATGTATTTTAAAAGTCATGTTAGGTCGCCGGGGTCATCATGACAGGCTAATGGAACCAAACTTGGTCAACTGGAATGTTGTGATAAATGGAAATGACTGTCGTGCGATTGATGTCACTTTTCATGTTACTCCCTACAAATCCAGAAATCTACTGTTTGGCATTGTGTGCTTAAGCGTTTCTATACTTTATTCATGCATTTATCTCCTTTCTTTGCGAAGGCGATTGTGCCGAGCCGCCCATCGGAGCAGCCAGGCGGGCAGCACGTTTCCGGTAACTGGAGAGGCAATGACCTGATAAAATGCTCCTATATATGTGACCTGAGGTCAAATTGCGAGTCTGGCAGATGTATTACACCATTAGTAATGTCCGAAACATCACTAATGCCAATTTTGGAGCATTTAAACACAATCACAGCGATCCATAACAATGAGAAGCCAAGCCACGCGAAACCAGAAAATTTTGCTATATTGACCTCATTTGACCTTGTAGATATTGACCTAAGGTCACGAAATTTGCACACAATAGAGTTAACTATCGTGCCCATCCACGCTGCGAATGTCTGAGCTCTACCCTTGGTGGAAGCCGAGATCTTAGGGGGGCGGAATCCGCTCCCTCCCTATAGTGCGCGTAATTTTCAGAGGCCCTCCAGGGCGTGTGCTAGCCCACCGCCGCGCCGCAGCGAGTGCAGCCACGGCGACGGAGCTGCGCCGCAAGTCGCGGCGGCGTTCGGCGGCGTCAGTGCGACGTCGCCGACGGGAAGGCGGCCGAGCTGTGGACGCCTGTCTCCGAGGTGCCGCCAAACGTCGACGCCGACGCCGAAGGAGTAACGCGAGCTGGCCGTGGCGCCGACGGGACGCGACGCGGCTCCGGTGACGACCGACGGCGCGCCGCCCGCCGAGTAGTCGATCGGGTCGGCGCGGACGGCGGCGGCGGCGGCGGCGGCGCGCCCGGAATTCGCCGGCGGCACGCGCCCGCCGAGAAGAAAACATTGACAAACAAAACAGGCCGGCGCCATGGCGCCGCTTTCGTCGCGGGCGCGGCTGCTACGACGGTGGCGCACGGCGCCGTGCTGCCGGCCGTCGGCGTTGACGGACGTCGGCCGGCGGTAGGCCCGCCCGGCTGTCAGCAGCGACCGACGTGCAGGCAGTCGGCGCGCAGTTCCCGCCACGGCATCTGCAATTATTTTGAGTGATGCTGGTCGCCAAATCCGCCGTCTGGAGACTCCGTCTGGACTTCCATCAGGAGACTGCGTGTCGTCTGAGCTCTCGGCCGTCACACGCGCTCCTCTATGTGCACGGCAATTGGTTTCTGAACGTGGGTGGCGCTGGAAGGTGTTGACTTGGGATGGCTGGAGGCACGAATCCAGACTGTTCTTTTGTTGATCGGTGCGTCGATGCAGCTACTCAAAACGTATCCATGGGGCATCAGTCGTCATATCTCAGCCGTTAAACGAGACACTTTTCAGCAGCAGCAGCTCTCATGCGGCTGAACAATTTAGAAATGTTATGGGCCGCAACGAATCTCCGCTCCCCTGAATTGGGGAGGGGCTGAATGCCACGCAACGGCGGGGATCAAGTATGGCCAAGTGCTTCAGGAGGTGCATATTTGGTGTGTCCCACTGTTGGTGAGTTCATTTTGTGTGGTTGTCCATAACTTCACTGACGTTTTAACTGCAAACACAGGCATTTTGGTCACG
Source organism: Imbricaverruca yamaguchii (assembly GCA_034440575.1). NCBI lineage: Eukaryota > Metazoa > Arthropoda > Thecostraca > Neoverrucidae > Imbricaverruca > Imbricaverruca yamaguchii. The sequence continues at coordinate 1,210,276 of JAOTOL010001521.1, forward strand.
ATTAAATTTCGTGTATATCTACGTTCAGCTTCAATTTGACGTACAGCGACTAAAGCAAAGCTAATTTATGGATGCTCATATTGTTTCTCAGTCTATATTGGATGGCTGAATGAATGTATGGATACGTGGATGGAAGCATGCATGAATATATATATATATATATATATATATATATATATATATATATATATATATATATATATATATATATATATATATACACATATCTATAATATATATGTACATAAACATATTGATAATAGTGACTAAATTTGCAATTTCGCAAGCAGAGACATCGTTAAGTTTCGTTTTAAAGCTGTCTACTGCACTTGAGTGGTCGAGAATAAAACTGTGAAATATCCTCCGGAGCAAATTGATTGCATGAGCTAATAATTAAGCAGTTGCACACCATGGGAGAGCTGAACTTATTTCCAGTTCAACTCTTACCCGAAGTTCTACCGCGTATAATTGCGCCGCTTGGGCTAGGTCTGTGATTTACAAGAATAATGATGCGAAGTTTTGGTTCTTTTACGACACAATGGACTGCTGGGCCAGCGTATAAAGGACGACATAGCGTCGTCATACGCCGTTGCCAATCCTCCACGCCGATTAGTCGCGGATGGACTATGCGTGCTGTGCTTCCTGTGCAAGTCCCAATAGAGTCGTGTTGCCTGGCTAAGCATTGCCGAGTCTGGCAGCTGCAGTCCACAGAGAGTAGAGTTTCCCGAGATCAAGAATGGTGGCCACCATCACACGAAACTAGCCCACCAGACGGGCTGCGAGAGGACCAGGTGCGTGTCCATTGCGCAGAGTGGATGCTGACAGGAAAACGCATCGGAAGACACATGCACGGTGCGTGTATAATTTGTGGTGTGTGTGGCGTGTGAAATTATGTGTAGCGTGTGTGTGGTGTGTATGGCGTGTGAGTGCGTGCGTGCATGCGTGCGTGCGTGCGTGCGTGTGTGCGTGCGTGCGTGCGTGCGTGCGTGCGTGCGTGCGTGCGTGCGTGCGTGTGTGCGTGTGTGCGTGTGTGCGTGGATGCGTGCGTCCGTGCGTCCGTGTGTGTGTGTGTGTGTGTGTGTGTGTGTGTGTGTGTGTGTGTGTGTGTGTGTGTATGTTGTGTGGCGTGTGTGTATGGTGTTTGGCGTGTGTATGGTGTGTGGTGTGTGTGCGTTGTATGGAGAGAAGGAAGAGGAAAGCCGCATAGGTGCACTTAGAGAAGGAGGACTGGTAGATAAAACTATATCAGTCCTTACAGCACTATTTCGTTTCCTTCCGTAGAAGAAAAACGAAAGAGTGTTGTAGTTGCATGCAGGAACTCTGCAAAATGGAATGAGGTTACATAGGCGTGCCCAGGTCCTGGAGGAGGAGTGTTTACTCGGGTCACAGGAGAGGTCATGGGCATAACGAGAGGGGATATGGCTGCACACTCTCTGTCCTTAATCTCACACCAGAAGCGAGACCAGAGGGAATGGACCAGTGGTACACCCGAGTACCTCAGAGGAGCGACGTGACAGCCCACTGTAGCGTGACAGCTCTCTGTAACGTGACAGCTCACTGTAACGTGACAGCTCACTGTAACATGACAGCTCACTGTAACGTGACAGCTCACTGTAACGTGACAGCTCACTGTAACGTGACAGCTCACTGTAACGTGACAGCTCACTGTAACGTGACAGCTCACTGTAACATGACAGCTCACTGTAACGTGACAACTCACTGTAACGTGAAAGTTCACTGTGGCGTGACAGCCCACTGTAACGTGACAGCTCACTGTGACGTGACAGCTCACTGTGACGTGACAGCCCACTGTAACGTGACAGCTCACTGTGACGTGACAGCTCACTGTAACGTGACAGCTCACTGTAACATGACAGCTCACTGTGACGTGACAGCTCACTGTAACGTGACAGCTCACTGTAACGTGACAACTCACTGTAACGTGAAAGTTCACTGTGGCGTGACAGCTCACTGTAACGTGACAGCTCACTGTAACGTGACAGCTCACTGTGACGTGACAGCTCATTGTGACATGACAGCCCACTGTAACGTGACAGCCCACTGTAACGTGACAGCTCACTGTAACGTGACAGCTCACTGTAACGTGACAGCTCACTGTAACATGACAGCTCACTGTAACGTGACATCTCACTGTAACGTGACAGCTCACTGTGGCGTGACAGCTCACTGTGGCGTGACAGCCCACTGTAACGTGACAGCTCACTGTGACGTGACAGCTCATTGTGACATGACAGCCCACTGTAACGTGACAGCCCACTGTAACGTGACAGCTCACTGTGACGTGACAGCCCACTGTAACGTGACAGCTCACTGTGACGTGACAGCTCACTGTAACGTGACAGCTCACTGTAACATGACAGCTCACTGTGACGTGACAGCTCACTGTAACGTGACAGCTCACTGTAACGTGACAACTCACTGTAACGTGAAAGTTCACTGTGGCGTGACAGCTCACTGTAACGTGACAGCTCACTGTAACGTGACAGCTCACTGTGACGTGACAGCTCATTGTGACATGACAGCCCACTGTAACGTGACAGCCCACTGTAACGTGACAGCTCACTGTGACGTGACAGCTCACCGTAACGTGACAGCTCACTGTAACATGACAGCTCACTGTAACGTGACAGCCCACTGTAACGTGACAGCTCACTGTGACGTGACAGCTCACTGTAACGTGACAGCTCACTGTAACGTGACAGCCCACTGTAACGTGACAGCTCACTGTGACGTGACAGCTCATTGTGACGTGACAGCCCACTGTAACGTGACAGCTCACTGTGACGTGACAGCTCACTGTAACGTGACAGCTCACTGTAACATGACAGCTCACTGTAACGTGACAGCTCACTGTAACGTGACAGCCCACTGTAACGTGACAGCTCACTGTAACGTGACAGCTCACTGTAACGTGAAAGTTCACTGTGGCGTGACAGCTCACTGTAACGTGACAGCTCACTGTAACGTGACAGCTCACTGTGACGTGACAGCTCATTGTGACATGACAGCCCACTGTAACGTGACAGCCCACTGTAACGTGACAGCTCACTGTGACGTGACAGCTCACTGTAACGTGACAGCTCACTGTAACATGACAACTCACTGTGACGTGAAAGTTCACTGTGGCGTGACAGCTCACTGTAACGTGACAGCTCACTGTAACGTGACAGCTCACTGTAACGTGACAGCTCACTGTGACGTGACAGCTCACTGTAACGTGACAGCTCACTGTAACGTGACAGCTCACTGTGACGTGACAGCTCACTGTAACATGACAGCTCACTGTAACGTGACAGCTCACTGTAACGTGACAGCTCACTGTGACGTGACAGCTCACTGTAACATGACAGCTCACTGTAACGTGACAGCTCACTGTGACGTGACAGCGTTCTGCCACGTGTCGCCGAATGGCCACATGAGGCACGAGCTAGCCACAACAGTGAAGGGCACGTGTGATGGACCAGCGGTACTCCACCTTCAGTTCAGCACTTCTCCATACCGTAGTGATGTGTAATGTGATTGAGTGCATCGGCGAGTGGCGAGATGACGATCTCATGAATAGCATACGTCGTTGAATAGTCTAACGATGCATGTGTGTAGCTTCTATTTCCCTTGGACCGACACCTCACAACTTCCATACAAGCATACGAGAGACGAACGGGCGTCTGGAAGTGAGATTATTGCTGATGATGGGGAAAGTGCATTATATCGTTTTTAGTTTCTTCTTCCCCCGACTCTAATATTCCTTGTCTCGACATCGGCTCACCCAACCCCATCGTGTTATCACGTATTTCATTATCCATTACTTGCTGAAATGTTGTCATCGTTTATATTTGGTGTCTTCCTACCCCGCCATAATTGCGTATGAGAATTCCATCCTCTGTCGCATTTCCATCAGTCGGGCTGGCCATCATGCTCAGCACTTTACTCCTCGTCATGGTATGTCTTCGAAAGAATCTCCCTTCGGTAACACATTACCTCTACCTTCCGTCACTTCTCATGTCGCCCTTTCCACCTCTGTCGTTTGCCACAGGTGCCATCCACCTGGTGGATACCACAATTCGACTCAACCACTTCATGCACACTCCTTTTCGCTACCCCATACATGAGCCGTTCGCCGGTCACCTTACTCATGCCTTGTTATGTCTCAGACTACTGCCCAGCATTCACCTCCTGTTCCCTTTCGCCAACACTTGGCCACTCCCTCGCACCCTCTTCGCATTGGTCTCCGGCTATCTTGTCGACCCTGCCTCGTCACTCCGCTCACGCCTCCCCACTACCTGCCGTCGCCTCTCACGCCTCCCCACTACCTGCCGTCGCCTCTCACACCTCCCCACTACCTATCGTCCACTCTCACGCCTCCCCACTACTTGCCGTCGCCTCTCACGCCTCCCCACTACCTGTCGTCGCCTCTCACACCGACCCACTACCTGCCGTCGCCTCTCACACCGACCCACTACCTGACGTCGCCTCTCATGGCGACCCACTACCTGCCGTCGCCTCTCACGCCGACCAACCCACCTATCGTCGCCGCTCACGCCACTCCGTTCGACCAGGTGACGTCGGCGAGCACCAGCGAGGCCATCATCGCCGAGTCGCACGGCATCGTCACCGACCTGCTGATGGACAGCTCGGCGAGCGCGCTGCCGCCGCACATCGTGGCCGGCCTGCACGCGCTGGCACACCTGCTGGCGCCGGCTAGCGCGCCGGGCCGCACCCGCTCCGGCCTGCCCGCTCTGCTGCGGCTGGACGACGCGCTCAGCGCCAGCACCGACGAGATCCCCTTCACGGGCGAGACGGCCGGCAACCTGCAGGCTAAGGTGGGTGGGGGCACGTGCACAGGTCAGGTGGCTGCCGGATACAGTGGGCAGATGGCGTACACGGGTAAGGTGGTCACAGGTCAGGGCAGGTGGATAGCGTGCACGGATTTAGGTGGCCACATGCCAAGGTAGGTGGAACCCGTACACGGGTCTGGTGGCCACAGGATGGGGTAGGTGGAGCTCGCGCATGGGTCACGTGACCTCGGGGTAGGGAAGGTAGATGGCGTACACGGGTCTGGTGGCCACAGGATAGGGTAGGTGGAGCTCGTGGATGGGTCACGTGATCTCGGGGCAGGGAAGGTAGATGGCGTACACGGGTCCGGTGGCCACAGGATAGGGTAGATGGAGCCCGTGCATGGGTCACGTGGCCCCGGGGCAGGGAAGGTTGATGGCGTACACGGAAGTCCTGCATGGCCCAATGCAGGTGAAGAGGAACGCCTGATTCGTCACCAGTGCTGCAGGAAATGAGCGAACCTGCCGACCACTTCCAGAAGTATGTCAGCCTGCTGACCATTCTCGGAACTGTTTCCGCCTGCCGACCATTCACGCCTCTGGAGAGCCGAAATGTTCACCTTTGGCAGGGCGGATGGATGACCTTAACGGTGAGCGCCGACGGGTGGTGAGAGGCGGTTGTAGTAGGGCGAGCGGTGTAGGTGTTGCAGTGGTAGGTGGTGGGCAGTCAGGTGTAGTAGGGCGAGCGGTGTAGGTGTTGCAGTGGTAGGTGGTGGGCAGTCAGGTGTAGTAGGGCGAGCGGTGTAGGTGTTGCAGTGGTAGGTGTTGGGCAGTCAAGTGCAGTAGGGCGAGCGGTATAGGTGTCGCAATGGTAAATGACGGTGTAGTAGGTGGCGGTGTATTAGGTGGTGGACTGGCGGGTGTAGGTGTCGCAGTGGTAGGTGGCGGTGTATTAGGTGGTGGACTGGCGGGTGTGGGACGAGCGGTGCAGGTGTTGCAGTGGTAGGTGGCGGTGTATTAGGTGGTGGACTGGCGGTTGTGGGACAAGCGGTGTAGGTTTCGCAGTAGTAGGTGGCGGTGTATTAGGTGGTGGACTGGCGGGTGTAGGTGTCGCAGTGGTAGGTGGCGGTGTATTAGGTGGTGGACTGCCGGGTGTGGGACGAGCGGTGTAAGTGTCGCAGTGGTAGGTGGCGGTGCATTAGGTGGTGGACTGGCGGGTGTGGGACGAGCGGTGTAGGTGTCGCAGTGGTAGGTGGCGGTGTATTAGGTGGTGGACTGGCGGGTGTGGGACGAGCGGTGTAGGTGTCGCAGTGGTAGGTGGCGGTGTATTAGGTGGTGGACTGGCGGGTGTAGGACCAGCGGTGTAGGTGTCGCAGTGGTAGGTGGCGGTGTATTAGGTGGTGGACTGGCGGGTGTAGGACCAGCGGTGTAGGTGTCGCAGTGGTAGGTGGCGGTGTATTAGGTGGTGGACTGGCGGGTGTAGGTGTCGCAGTGGTAGGTGGCGGGGTATTAGGTGGTGGACTGGCGGGTGTAGGTGTCGCAGTGGTAGGTGGCGGCGTATTAGGTGGTGGACTGGCGGGTGTAGGTGTCGCAGTGGTAGGTGGCGGTGTATTAGGTGGTGGACTGGCGGGTGTAGGTGTCGCAGTGGTAGGTGGCGGTGTATTAGGTGGTGGACTGGCGGGTGTAGGACCAGCGGTGTAGGTGTCGCAGTGGTAGGTGGCGGTGTATTAGGTGGTGGACTGACGGGTGTAGGACGAGCGGTGTAGGTGTCGCAGTGGTAGGTGGCGGTGTATTAGGTGGTGGACTGGCGGGTGTGGGACGAGCGGTGTAGGTGTCGCAGTGGTAGGTGGCGGTGTATTAGGTGGTGGACTGGCGGGTGTGGGACGAGCGGTGTAGGTGTCCGAGTACTACGTGCTCGACTGGCGGGCTCGGCGTTGTGGATTAGCCGAGTGGTGTGTTGAATGGTAATGCGCCATGGTGTGGTATGCATGTTCGATGGTACCAAGCAAGGGACCAACCCAGCGCATGGTCTGCATCATTTGTTTGGAATGGTTCCTATCAATTTCGGTTGTTTCAAAACTATTATCTATGCGCTGCACCGCATTTTTGTTTTAAATAGTTCCACTGCACTGAACTGAAGCTGGATGGTGCGGATATGGCAGCTGTATTATTAGGCATTGTCACACTATGCGAGGCTAGACAAGTCACCGCGTCAATGAGGGTCACGATTTCTTCTTCTTGATAGCTCTGCTGCGAAGGCATTGCTACCTTTGTGCCTCTGTCGGTTGGAGTGGCTCGTGTAGTATGTTCTGAACGTGATTCCTTCGACTACTGTGCAACCGCTTGGAGAGCTGTACTTTCGACCTGTTGCATTTTGTATGGAATATATCGATGGCATGTGTATGGGTTGGCTGGCCTACGCAACTGAATTAGCGGGGACAAAGTTGCGTGCGTCGGTGTTGCGTGTCGTACGCGTGCATACCGTTCGGTCGGCGGGCTGCGAAGGCGGAGATCCGCGAGCTAGTCAACGACAAGTTGATCAAGCGTGTCCCCGCCTGGGCGCTCCCCGACATCCACGCCGGACTGTTCTCCAGCATCTCCCTCCGGCGGGGCGCTCCCCGACATCCACGCCGGACTGTTCTCCAGCATCTCCCTCCGCCGGAGTACTTCCCGACATCCCCGCCGGAGTGCTCCTCGACATCCCCGCCGGACTGTTCTCCAGCATCTCCCTCCGCCGGATTACTTCCCGACATCCCCGCCGGAGTGCTCCTCGACATCTCCGCCGGACTGTTCTCCAGCATCTCCCTCCGCCGGAGTACTTCCCGACATCCCCGCCGGAGTGCTCCTCGACATCTCCGCCGGACTGTTCTCCAGCATCTCCCTCCGCCGGAGTACTTCCCGACATCCCCGCCGGAGTGCTCCTCGACATCCCCGCCGGACTGTTCTCCAGCATCTCCCTCCGCCGGAGTACTTCCCGACATCCCCGCCGGAGTGCTCCTCGACATCCCCGCCGGACTGCTCTCCAACATCCCCGCCGGGGTACTCCTCGACATCCCCGCTGGGGTGCTCCCCGACATCCCTGCCGGAATGTTCCCAGACATCCACAGCTGGAGTCGAGTTGAGGTTGGTAAACTGCGACAAACCACGCGCTTTTCGCACCGCCTATCGGTCTATCTGCCGGGAGCAGGCTATAGCCAGTCGTGCTTCTTTGCGGGGGTTGTCATAGTCCAACCTGTCGGCGGAGCCATAGCTACCGAGAGGGGGCTCTGATCCAAGACATGCTACTGGATATGTAGATGCTACATGTATAGCTGCAGCCATGCAACCGATAATTGTTATGCTTTCAGCCTGATGATGAACAGCGATTTGTAAATCGTGTTATTCCAGACTTCCACGCTGTAAATCGTATTGCTAATCACTTTTAACCATGACAAAGTATTCGTGAAGTAAGTGCAGTATCCAGTTGAAATGCACACCACTACCTCCTCTTTCCCATACTGATAAATATCAAGATGACAGAAATGGTTCGTCGACGGGCGGTAGCACGCAGGCAGTTCGTGGGTCTTCTTCACTTCAAACATGCACAGCGTTGGGTCGCTGTCGCACGCATGGAGGCCATCCTGTCATGCGAACAGTCAAGAATCCCCAATTATGTATAAACACATCTGTCTGTCTGCTTATTCGACGCCATGACTGTCTCGCCCAGTGTCCCGTGACATAAGTTGCAGATGAAGAAGTTATCGTTGGCTTTGTCAAATTTCAGGATAGTTGGCTTCGAACTCCTCAAAATATATCCGAAAGTTTGCGGGTGGCATCAGTTCCTCTGCCGACGAGAGAACGAAGCCGATGGAGCAAATTCTTTGGAAAGACCCTAGAGACACCGGGAAGAACCGCGGTCGGCTGGCCTGTAACATACAGATACATCCGTACACAATGTTTCATGTGACATGCAGATGCATCCGAACACCATGTGCCTTGTGACACGCAGGTACACCCGTAAACCATGTGCCATGTGAATTTCCTGATACCGTATATTGCGATCCCGGTGGCGACCGGCCGTGGTGTGGACAGGTCACGAGCCGTGTGGACAGTATCCGAGCTGTGTGGATAGACCCAAAGCTGTGTGGACAGGCCCCGAGCTGTGTGGACAGGCCCAGCGGTGTGTGGGCAGACCCCAAGCTGTGTGGACAGGCCCCAAGCTGTGTGGACAGGCCCCGAGCTGTGTGGACAGTCTCCGAGCTGTGTGGATAGACCCCAAGCTGTGTGGACAGGCCCCGAGCTGTGTGGACATACCTCCAGCTGTGTAGACAGGCCCCAAGCTGTGTGGACAGGCCCAGCGGTGTGTGGGCAGACCTCGAGCTGTGTGTGCAGATCCCGAGCTGTGTGGAGAGGGCCTCAGCTGTGTGGCCAGGCTTCGAGCTGTGTGGGCCGGCCCCAAGCTGTTTGGGCAGGCCCCGAGCTGTGTGGATCGCCAGATTACGCCGAGATTGGCGGACGCATCGTGGAATCAACCCGTCCCCACCTCCAGCCCCCACGGAACACCGTTGGTCATCTTCAAGCACAGGCGTTTCTCGAAAGGTCACCGGATCAAGTTTCTGGGAGCCGGCGAAAGGCAGACTTCCGGCGTGACTACTTTTGGATATCGCAAGAGGCACACCATCACCTCCTTTTCATCACACACTTGGGCCGGAAACCACTTGCGTGAGGGAGCCTTGGCCTTTCATTTGGCATAGCGGCAATCGTGCCCCACGTTCTCTGCGATTTCCGGTGTCACCACCCACCGTCTGTTCTGAAACAACCAAGCGATCAATCCGTCCGTCCCGAACGAACTGCCACGCTTCAGCCGAGTACAGTTGCCAGGCCGGGTGGTGGGTGCTTGGGAGGGCGAGGTGAGTGTGCGTTTGTGCCAACATTACGGTCTGCGAGCTCTGGTTGCGTTCCATGTGGGCCGTCAACGCATCGACGTGGACGCGTCGGCGTCGACGCGTCGTCAGCGCCTATGACGGGCTCAGTTCTGACATCGGCGGTCGGTCTGTTGCAGAAGTGGCTGGTGCACCCGGCGATGCTGCGCCGCATGTCGTGCTCCATGTGGTCCACCACCACCTCGGCCACGGGCATGCCCACCATCGAGGCCGAGCCGCCCAACCGACGCCGAGTGGCCAGCTTCCGCAACAACGTCGGTAGGTCGCCGGGCGCTACAGTCATCGATCACCACAACGATCGGTGACCACAACCATGAGTCACCACAACCATCAGTCATCACAACCATTAGTCATCACAACCGTCAGTCACCACAAACATCACTCACCACAGCCATCGGTCACCACAGCCATCGGTCACCGTAGTCATCGGTGACCACAACCATCGGTTACCATAGCCGCCAGTCACCATAGCCATCAGTCGCCACGTTCATCAGTCACCACAACCTTCAGTCAGCACATCCATCAGTCACCACAGCCATCGGTCACCACAGCTATCGGTCACCATAGTCAACAGTCACCACAACCATCGGTTACCACAGCCGTCAGTCACTACAAATATCAGTCAGCCAAACCATCAGTCACCGCAGGTATCAGTCACCACAACCATCAGTCACCATAACCATCAGTCACTACAACTATCAGTCAGCACAGCCATCAGTCACCACAACTGTCAGCCACCGACTGCATTAGCTGATCACCAGCAATCGATCACCACGGCACGAGCTAAACGTCGGGTTTCATTTTTAGATCGCCAACAATCAGTTATCGCGGTCGCCAGTCGCCATTTGACATTCACTTACCGTTACCCATCAGTGACCACGGCTATCAGTCGCCGGCTGGAGTTCACTGATAGCAACCAGCTGTCATAGTAGGTCACCGATCCTTATTGTTATTCGGCGTTCAGCACTTAGGTTTCGATTCTGGTGATCTTCCCGCTGGATCGAAGTGTCTACGTCGAGTGCGGTGCCGAGGCGCACGTGATATGTGGATCAATACCTCCGGCGCGCCTCTGACTGGTACACCATGCCGGGCCATTCCTCCGCTCAGCAGTATTCAGGGGGAATACTGGCCGGGCAGACGACGCCAGCACATTGTACCGTTGCAATGCGCAATATAGTGATACGCCACATCATATCCAACAGAATCCAACGATAAGCCCCGCGCTAAATGTCAGCTGGCAGTTTTCAGAAGCTGTCGGTATGTTAGGGTGTACATGTATCGGACAGCGAAATTATCTCCAATTTTTTGCGGATTGCGCCACTAATGGCACGCACAATCTGCTACCAAATAATGTTCCAGGGGAGAGCAATACATTGCCAGTCACTGGGATCATAGACTGTGCGCTTTTGATGGCCATTATTGGTAGGTATACTGTGCCGCTTCACTTCTAGGCCTTCCGTCACAGCATATCAGTATGATGGCCAGAGGCCAGTGTTTAAGGGCAGGAATTCGCGTTTGAAGTCATCACGTGACAATTTGCCCTCCAGCCATGAAGGGAGAACGACAGGTCTATGCTGTCCCTGCTTTGCCTGCCTCGGTCAGACACACAACATTGGCCGCTCAGTAAGCGGACTGCATTTGTTTCCTGTCGACAAGGAACCATTTATTACTATGGATTTAAGACTTCTGTAGCACAGACAGGAGAGAAGAGGTAGTCATCTACTGGGTTACCAAGGCTGAGATAGAAAGGCCAACACCACTTGTATGGCTACCGAGGTTGTTGTCGGGGTTGTTGGCTATCGAGGTTGTGAGGACGTTAGGAACGTCTACGGACTCTTACGAACGTTTGCAGGCCCTTGTGAACATCCGGAGACTCCTATGAACTGCCACGGGCTCCTTCAAAATTATACGAACCCTTTTGAACTTCTATTATCCCTTACAAACGTCTACGGTCGCTCGCAGACGCCTGCGGGCCCTTGTAAATGTCTTCAAGCCGTACAAATGATTAAGGGCCATCTCATGGACGTCTATGAGCCATTAGGGACGTCAACGGGTTCCTACGAACGTCCACTGATCCATACAAACGAGTACGGACCCTTGCGATGTGTGCGGGCCCATACCAGACACCCATGCAGGCGATCAGTACCCAGTATTGATTACTAAATGTAATTTTTTTATTAAGTTTTAACATCCTGCATCTAGGTGTATGTTACATATTTTACTCAACTATGACTGTATGTCATATAGGCGGTCTGGGTCCCTAGTTTATAGCAGAACCATGCTTACACACAATTTGAGGAGGGAGCGGATCCGACGATCCGGTCCCCCAATGATGTTTAAAAACAGTGTTTTTAAACTAAATTTGTCTGAGGGAATTCGGTTCATTTCCGACATAAAGTGGTTGAATCTGAGGACTTTAAAATGTTGGGGGAAGCCCTGGCTCTCTTCACCAAAATACCTCCCGTAGACAATTCCTGGCTGCGTTCCTGTCTACAAGGATGCGATTTCAAAGTCCATTAATTCAGATTGGTTGAATACGTGGTTTGCTGGTTGGTTAGATTCCTCAGTGTATTACAAGTAACGTATTCATATTCCAGTGCAGCTAAGAGCATTCCCTCATGAGTATGGAGTTCAACGTATTTTGCATTCAGGCGGTTCTATTTTATATTATTCAGTATGAAGTATGGTCAGGTTATCTGTCATTCTTTATGTGAAGTAAGCAGGAATTCATCATTCAAAGATGGTGAGCACTGCAAGTAATATCGTGTATGTCCGAGGGAATCAAGGACATCATAAATAATCCCCACTGGACTAGTATAATACACTTTCCAGAACCAAAGTCGTTCTAGAATGCTCTGGTCCAGGTGAAGTCGACCATGTGAAGGTCAGTGGGATCGATTTTCTAGAACTTCATATCGCGCCACAGCTGAATTGACTGCAATGTTGCACTTTGTGGAAATGTCGGGAACCATGGCTGACTAATTTGCGTGGGTCGATATCGCTTGCCGGATCAAATAGCGTAGACAAATTGATACATCGTCGGTGGTCAGATGCCGTGACACCGACTTTGAAGTAAGCGTTCCAGCAAGCTACGAGTCAAAAGGAAGTGGTGAATTCCTGCCAGAAGTGCAAAGTGCAACATATTCATCTACACCCCCATATATATTTATATATATATATATATATATATATATATATATATATATATATATATATATATATATATATATATATATATATATATATATATATATATATATATACAGATATATATATAGTATGTATATGTACATACAGATATCCATAAAAGTATATCAAATTAATTTACTTTGGCAGTATTATTTATGAATACATGTCTACTTGAAGGCATAGCTAGTTCATCTTCTACCAGACTATGTGCATCCTCAAGTTTTGGAGCGCATTTCTCGGTTTCATGGTAGGGCTGATGTCATTCCAGGACAAATTGCATGACGTTAATCATACAAATTTTACTGTATGGTGTTATGAACAAGCTGTCTTGGGGTGTGACGTGAATTTCGACAGGCTCGCGCCGACTCGGGAATCTCACCTCTGTGGACGATATTGAGAGTGTCTTCAGTGTTAGTCCAGGTCGCCACTGACTCTTGCCCGCTGCGATTTTTCCTCACCAAGATGGATGCCTGCAGACATCCATCTTGGTGAGGCTGGCGGCGCTCAATGTGTGTTTCTTCACGGAGCTCAGGGCCGCCATCCGCACCGGGACAGCATTGCGTGGCTCACCTGATCGGTATCAAACCGAATTTCGTTGGGACGTAACATGCATCGGCCTGCTCGGCCACAAAATCAGCACACTTCCATCCAGCTATCTTTGCGCGAACTTGCTCGATGCATTGTCCAACTTCATGACTCCACGAGTGGGGTGGATTCTGGCAGGTGAAGTTGGTTCATTTATGTTCCTCTCCAACAAAACAGGCAATTTTTTCCTGTTTGCTGGCTTGGAACAAGTGTCCTGTCCATGCCACCCTACCCCACCGACTCTATTTTCTCGTAAGGACTAAGTCGGCAGACTGGGTGAGTCCCAACAGCAACGACGACGGGGATGGGAAGGGGAGGGGAGAGTCATGTGCCGGTGGCGAGCCCCAAAGGTCAGCTGGCGACACCGCCAACCGGATAACCTGATATATCATTTCCGGGCGTGACCCGTGCTCCACACGCAGAGTCAAACCGCAGGGGGCGAGCGGCACGACATGCCCTGTCATGGCGAAGCGTGCAGAGCGTAAAGCCCGGCCCTGATTGATGACGCCCGGAAGAAAGCACAATGACGTCAGCGGCGGACAGAGAGCGTGCCGGCCGGTCCCGTGAACCCGCTGAAGTAGGCCTACAGCCGGGTGACAGTCACGTGACGTAGGGCCCCGGGACGGCACGCATCGTCTCCGACCATCGGCGCTGCCGAGTGCAGTGCCGAGCTTCTGCAGCTAGTGTGCGACGCCGATGGCTACTGCGTCTCAGTGGGGAACACCGTCTCTGCCGCCCATGTTGACCAGTGCGTCAGTGAGCCGACGTGGAGTAAGTGGATTGAGCTGCGCCAGCTCCGAAGCTGCGAATCGATCAGCTCGAGCTTGAACGACGTTCCTCTGCATCGCGGACGGCTCCAAGTGCCTCGACGGCTGGTGCCAGTTGCCGCGTTTTTTCACCAGCAAGCAGCATTTCGATCGCTCACGACACACTCACGCTATTAATAACGTTTGCACTGTTGACGTCACCTGGTGTAACAGGTGAACGAGGGTTGCCAGCAAAACACGACGTGGATAACGGTCAGAACATTATCAGCATTGTAGGTGCCAACGACTTGTCTCTAACATTCATATCAACCGACAAACGCACACATCTATGCCTAACTGTATTTCGTTGTGCGGCGTCGCCCTACGATGATGCCAGCCGTTGTGGCGGTCGTCTCTTGATGGGGATGGAAATTGGTGATGGTGGGAGATTACAAGAAAACCGTTGTGTAATAGTGTGCGATGTGCATAATGTGTGATGTGTGTGCCATGTGTGCTGTGTGTGATGTGTGTGATGTATGTGATGCATGTGATGTGTGATGTGTATGATGTAAGTGACGTATGTGATGTATGTAATGTATGTGATGTATGTGATGTATGCGATGTATATGATGTATATGGTGTATGTGATGCATGTGATGTATGTGATGTGTGTGATGTATGTGATGTATGTGATATATGTCATACGTTATGCATGTGATGGATGCGATGCGTGCGATATGTGTGTGTTAGGGCGATAGCAAGTGGCCAGTAGCGTGGCCACGTGCGCGGCTACGTTACTGGTGGCGCCTCGTTTGCATCTAGCGGCGGATGTTCGAACTGCAAGCGTGCCATTGGGTCGCATGGTGGCCGCGGCAGCTAGATGCAAAATCTTGAAGACAGTTGTCAAAACAAAGAAAGTATGCTATCTAGAGATTTATACCCACCTGTGATGGGTACATTCATCATTTCTGTATCAACTGATACAACTTAGACTTCAGTATAATGGTCATTAGTATTCGTCAATTTTGTTCTAAGGTTGCAATGCTCGCACATATCCGTACAGCTTAAGCATGGGGATGCCGGAAGCGTGATGTGGTCGCATGTGAAATTGAATATTTCGATCAAAGTATTGCACCAACTAAGAATGCCCCCTGGTAAGTCCTCAGAATGTATTGCTTCTTTCAAGGAAGGTATTCCTGATCAACTGACACTACCGCTATGCTTCGTCAAATTTGATTAAAGATGAAGTAACATCGCAACGATGTCTGTGAGGATAATGTCCATTTGTTGCAAAAAATAAGGGCGCTTGTGTACCGGACTTTGCTTAATTTTGTATTGTTTCATATGTAACAAGCCTTGTCTTAAAGCATTATTTACCAAGCAGCATCATATAGCTTATGCAAAAGTAGCCTGTGTCGATAATTTGCAAAGTGGCGTCAAAAACGGCTGCTGTTTTTATTTTGCCTTGATGTGTACCTAACAATTTGGCATAAAAATTGTATCTCTGGGCAATCGACATTTTTGTCAAAATGTGTTTGAAAAAAACACTCTGTTTTCGACATTTGGCACCATATTGACTGTGAGAACCAATCCAGATAAGTGGGTCAAATAGTACCTCTTTTTGATCGTCTGGACAAGTTGACTCGATTGAAAAATCGCGCCATTGTCGAAAAACCGATAGTTAAAAAAATATCGAGTATCTTATGTCTTTTATTACACCAGCAAATGTCCATTTCTGGGCATACAAGGAACTCTGAGGTTTAAACAAGGATAAATAATAATACAGCCGCGATTTCTGTACTTACTCATTTGAAGACTTCAGTATCACTCACTGGGCATAGAAATATAGACAAAGCTTCATATTTATTGGCTGTTTGAACTACATAGCAGCATGCTTGAGGGAGGCTTCTTTTTACGCATGTGCATCACATACCAAATACCTACCTATTCGTTCATGTTGAGACATTCAGATAGCCTTTCCACATCACGTTCAGACGAAATTCAAATGTGTTGGTAATAAAAATGGTTCAAATTCGCCGTGATTATTGAAATTCGCCGTGATCACCATGGGACCATCCATGCATATTCTTTTCCCAAAGGAACACATGTCAGATATCAATCAATGAACACTAGTATATCCAAGGGAAACATCGCGCGAAGGTGCGGAGGACAACTGACTGTACGGCATAGATAACCCCAGTTCTATCTTTCACGGAACTCACAGTCGTTTTAGCATATTCTTCACGTCCCTCTTAGTTATTAGCACGGGCAAAAGCTGCCGGTGCATTTAGCCAGCCCGGATGTAGCCGTCCCATCTCCTTCCCGTATATGGTTCTTGCAGCTAGCGACATCTGTTTCACGCATCGTTTAACTGACTGACCGTGCACGGATAACTGTGGAACTCACATTGGCATGTCCACATCGCCATCAAGTTCGGAGCTTGGCGTGTGGCACGTGAGGGCCGGTTCGAAGGCGCCGTCCCAGGATATCAGCTCCTGCAGACTCTCCGCGGTCTCATTCAGTTTCGGAGTTCTCCTGGGACGGACGCTGGGGTCTCCACGCTCATTTTTGCCGCGGATGCACCTGATACGTTCAACAGCGAACTGGCACTCTTCTCCACCATCGCTACAAAAAAGTGTCTAGAGCACCATTTCGCTGTTAGGAATGCTCACGCGCGATGATTGCCTTGGATATACCAGTGTTCATTGCTTGATGTCGGACATGTATAATGTGTAGGGCATCGATGGTCCCATGGTGGTCACGGCGAATTGTAATCATTTTTGTCACCAACGTATCTGATTTTCGTCTGAACGTGATGTGGAAAGGCTATCTGAATGTCTCAACATGCAACGAATAGGTAGGTGTTTAATATATGATGCACATGCGTACAAAGCAGCCTCCCTCAATCATGCTGCTATGTAGTTCAAACGGCGAATAGATATGAAGCTTTGCCTATATGTCTATGCCCAGTGAGTGATGCTGAGGTCTTCAAATGAGTAGGTGCAGAAACCGCGGCTGTATCATGATTTTTACTTGTTGAAATCTCAGAGTTCTTGCATGAACCGAAATGGACATTTCCTGCTGCATTAGGAGACATTAAATAGCCGATATCTTCTTAACTATCGATTTTTCGGCAATATTACGCGGTTTCAATCGATTCAGCTCGTCGAGACGATCAGAAAGAGGTACTATTTGACCCACTTGGCTGGATTGGTTCTCACAGCCAATGTGGCGCCGAATGCCGAAAACAGTCTTTTTCAAATACATTTTGAGAGGAAAAAAATGCCGATTGTCCAGCGATCTAATTTGTATGCCAAATTGTTAGGCACATATAAAGGCAACATGAAAACAGTAGCCGTTTTTGATAGCAACACTTCGAAAATTATCGACACAGGCTAATGTTAAAGTCACCACATGCAGCCACCACAAGTGTAGATACAGCCAGCCTGTCTCAGCCCGGCGTCTGCCCTTCGGCTTGAACCTGTGCCGCACTGTGCTGCCATGGCAACGCTCACACACTTGTGGGCAGCCGTGCACCACGCCATGGATGAATTGTTCGCCTGATATCCGTCCGGGTGACGTTCATGGAACCTTCAGCGCAATCATCGAAGTGTGGCACGTTTTCACGGAATCACCCCCGATAAGGATTCTAATAGCACACTTGGCAAAGCGCTTTGACAGCAGGCTGCATGACGGACGCAGTCGATGCGGCCATCAACTTCACTGTCAGCAGGGCGTCAGAAGAAATATATACAGAATATGTGCATACGAGCGGCATGCATAATCCATTGACGACAATGTTGGAAAACTAGCATGCTGTTTTAAGATTGTTGAATCCAGGGCTGCCGCGGGTTTGGCATGAATCCTACACATTATATTTGAATGTTTATGTCTTTCCATCAGTTACCTGTTTACCTGTTCATGTTCACTGAAGACAACTAAAATATTGCACACTGATTCGCATGTGCGATCAATTAGCGTTTGGTGATTCCTCCGTTTTCACGAATGCTCAGGAAACACGCGTACGCATGGATTTTTGATGCCTTGGTATGAATACCAACACTTTATGTTTTCTGACCCAAAGATATTTGCTCTTCCGCGTCCGAATCTCGTCGGTAGTTCAAAGCCGCCAATCGCACTGACTGTTCAAAGTCACCTGTGCAAAGGCGCACAGCATGTGCATGACACTAACACTACGAAACGACAAAAAGTGAATCCTGCGACTGCGTTGCGATGTTCGTGGGTGCTGCTCCTGGAAAGTAGGGAAGCTTATATCAAAACGTATTGAATGTTCTGCTGTCCATTGATGACCAAGAGGAACCGGTGAACCAGGCCTTGGCGTAAACGTTCGGTTTTGCCCGAGTCCTGCGCTAGGATATCATGAAGCCAACAATTGAATGTAAGCGTGCGATTAAGCCGAACAACCGAGAGCAATTGTTGTCCGAAAGCACCAAGAACGAGGGAGAGAGCACCGCTCATCTCTCATGCTCATCTGCACCGGCTGGCAAAGGATCTCCCAAACAGTAGGGACATTGTGATCGGGAAGGCGGGTGGGTCTGCGGTATATGTCATCACAGGGAAAACAACGTGCGACGTCAAAGAAGCTACCATTCACATCTATTCCACTACTTTCCACTACTACTTATGGCAACTTGTTGAACTTTCGAAGTGAACAACGAAGTTTGCACGTGTGAGTGGCTCTATTGATGATTCGACAATTATAAGGAAATTAATAAAGGGGAATCGACTGCCTAAATGTACCCGTCAGATCCATAGCATCCCAATGGCTGTTGGAAACTACAAGCCAGGCTACTGTTATACCGGCAAAATGTCCATGTTCCATGTTCCATTGTTATACCAATGGCGTGTTAAGGAATGTTTGTGATGAAGGGACGCATTTCCACGGATAGGGGCCTGCGGGAAAACATTAGTTGACCCGACTGGAAGAGGGCATGCTCAAGCATACTGAAAGGGTGACTTATTGTCCCAATTTCCTCTGAAATAGCGTCTTTCGTTGCTAAATCCGTTGAGGATAGGGGTGAACTCGAGCTTTCCTTACGAGGTGTCTTTCCCAGTCGGAGATGTGCTACCTTTCAATTGGAGGGATGTCACTTGCCCCCAGTGTTCTCTGTGCCCGTCCTTGATAAGCATGACAGTTAAGCACTTCGCAACTCCGATTTCCTCATTGGTTTCAGTTCGTTCTGGCAGCGTCTCGTTATGTCGGGACTAATCACACAGCTGTGGGCTTTTGGTGCTCATTTCTTACCTCAGACCATTTCAAGCTGCTTATTTTCCCGGAGGAAATTCTGCTCCAAACTTGTGAAGCAAGCTACACCTCCAAGCTATTGCGACCCGACACACCCGATTATGGAAATATTCCGGACTCATACATTTTAGAACGTTTACAACGGTCTCTGGAAGTCGCGCCATCAGCGTAAGTGAATACATAAATAACACTGAACGCACGATGCGTGGCAATGCATAGCTCTTTGAGTTTTGCCGGTGGAAATTCGAACAAATACCAAAGTTGAGGCTTGTTTGTCGAGCTCATGAATTCATCAACATACATTTGTGAACTCAATACAGACTTTGGCCTTTCGTTATTAAATTAATGGTGCTTTCACGCAATTATGTACGTGTCTAAGTCATTAACTTGGGTGCATCGTTGGCCGCCAAACAATTCGTCGAAGCACGAGGTGGTCC
Source organism: Imbricaverruca yamaguchii (assembly GCA_034440575.1). NCBI lineage: Eukaryota > Metazoa > Arthropoda > Thecostraca > Neoverrucidae > Imbricaverruca > Imbricaverruca yamaguchii. The sequence goes on from JAOTOL010001521.1 coordinate 1,230,214, forward strand.
GTTGGGACGCTGCCTAGCGAGTATGGGGACAGGCCAGATTTCCACGCTGTGACGCTCCCCAGAGAGCATAAGGACACGCTGTTCTCTACGTTGGGGTGACTGTGCAGGAACCACCATCATTACATTCCTAGCGCGGTCATCGGAGACGAATAGCGGTGTTGTTGCTTGTGGAAGTGCCTCATGGCCGGTGGTGGAGCAGGTGGTCTGTGAAGAAGGTCGGTGCTGTTGCCGGTGGAAGTACTTCGTGGCCGGCAGAGGAGCAGGCAGTCTGTCCAGATGATCGGCGGTGTTGTCAGTGGAAGTACTTCGTGGCCCGCAGAGGAGCAGGCAGTCTGTCCTAAAAGGTCGATGTTGTTGCCAGTGGAATTACCTCGTGGCCGGTAGTGGAGCGGGCAGTCTGTCCAGAGGGTCGGTAGCCATTGCAGGTCACTTCCTCCCCGCGCCTCAGCTCAGGCACATGACGATGTTCTGAAGCTATGGGAACAGACCTTGGCTCACATGGCTCGACAGAACCGCAACTAGATCGGATTGGGTCTACATGACGCCCCCTTGATCTTCCTCACGTCACTTGTTCTGCGTACGGTGCTGATGCTATTCTCTCAACGGTATAAATCGCGCCAGCCGTCATGATGGACCCATGGCGCAGTGTTTGACATGCACTGCTTACCCGCTCTAGTGCGTCCTCGGGCGAGTCTAACCAGCTGTTCTCCCGAGTCGCCTGGCGGCGGAGAAAACCTACTCGGATGTTGGGTTCCAGGTTGCATGGGTACAATGCGTTGATGCAACAGCCAGCTTTTAAGCCAGAGCTTCCAGTGTCCAGTAGAGGGACGCAAAACCAACTTCACCTCCTACACGGTTTACTCATTCAAACCATTCATTCATTCACTCATGTATTCATTCATTACCTTGGCGGTGACGAGGTTCAATGTGTGGCATGCTTGACTCTAACTCGTGTTCAAACACTTGAACTCAATCAGAACTGAAACTCCATGCCGGCTTCTAGGTCGGCTCTCCAGGAGGTAAACAACCTTGCTTTGTCGTTTGAACTCGTTGACCAGAGAGTTCTACCGACGCTGCATTCGAATGTCTTTGTCGTAAGCATTATTTTCTTTATGATGTATGATTGGCATGCATGCACCCTCATGATCCGTCTGTCATAAAAACCACTCCGTGATTGATAGCCTCAACACAAATGCAATGGATATGTAGAGAGGCGTATGATGTGGGTCCGGGTGACTGCTTTGCATGGTTGTATGCGATTCATTCAATGCCTCTCTTCGTGCGGCATGATCCTGATTGTGTTTAATGATGGTATCCTGATCCTGATCCTGATCCTGCTCCATCCTACGAATCCTACGAAGGGAGCACGAATCCTGATCCACGATCCTGCTCCCCTCTCGTCTCATTGTGTTTAATGATGGCTTTGTGCTCCTAATCTCTTTTGACTCGCTGATTTTGAGCTCTGCTACATCGTTGCAGACATGCAGTGAATATGCTGAGCATCTTAACACGCGCCCTGGAGGGCCTCTGAAAATTACGCGCACTGGAGGGAGGGAATTGCACCCCCCCCCTAAGCTCTCGACTATTATTAAGGCTAGAGCAACGAAATTCACGGGGTGCATGAGCACGATAGTGACCTCTATTGTTTCCAAATATAATGACCTTAGGATGATATCTTAAAGGTCAAATGAGGTCAAAATAAAAGAAAAATCCGGTTTTCCGTATCTTCTCTTTTCCGTATCCGGCTTCTCATTGTTATGGAGCTTTGTGATTGTGTTTACGTGCTCCGAAATTGGCATTAATGATGTTTTGGACATTGCTAATGATGCAATACAGATTCCAGATCAGCCATTTGATCTCAGGTCACCTATATAGGAGCACTTTATCAGGTCATTACCTGCTCCAGTTACCGGAACTGGGCTGCCCACCCGACTGCTCCGTTTCGCGGCTGGGCACAATCGGCTTCGCAAAGAAGGGAGTGAAATGCATGAATAAAGTATGGAAACGCTTAGGCACACAATGACAAACAGTAGATTTCCGGATGTGTAGGGAATAACATGCAGTGACATCAATCGCATGACAGTCATTTGCATTTATGATAACATTCCAGTTGACCAAGTTTGGTTCCATTAGCCTGTCATGAACTTGACCTGACTTGACCTCGGCAACCTAACATAACTTTTAAATTATACAGCATAATAATATGCATCAAACAAGTCGCTAGTGTTATTAAGAACACTTCCTTTTTGCCAATATACGGGAAACATATCAGCGCCGATTTTTGTGGTTTGAAGGTGCGATTTTTTATTTACGGCCCCCAACATGAAAAAAGTTTCGCCCGATTTTCATTTTTCTTACCCGTGCGCCGGCCATTTCTATGCAGGTACGCAAAAATGGCGTATATCGGCCGGAAAAATCTGGAGTTATGTACGAAAAGTCGGAGGGGTGGGCAGATTTCGCCCCCCCCCCCCCCTCCAGGGCGTGTGTTAACCTGTCATGAACTTGACCTGACTGGACCAGCAATTTCATTAGAAACTAACCCTCGGAACGAAAACGGCTACTTATTAGCACGCTGATCATAGCATTTCATAGCTTGCTTGCTGCACATAGAGCGTGCTATCTTTGCATATCACCATTGTCTGGCAGTCCAAAGACAACATTGCCACCCCCGCCGAGACACTCCAGGACACTGCTGCCATAATATCACTTCAGACCAGTTATAGAGCACAGCCCCGGGTCTGCTGAGAGTAGAGCCAGTGGCAGCAGGGGTTGGTGCCAGTGTGGAAGGGCGCGCAGGGTGTCCTATACGCCAGCTCGATACACCAATGCCAAACCGACCGCGCCCGGCCAGTGGCAGCCGGACGTCCCAATCTGCGGCGGCCGGTGTGGTGAGCCGACGGCTGCGCTGGTCGTCAGAGGCACGCGACGCGGCAACAACACAATCTGCGGCGGCCGGTGTGGTGAGCCGACGGCCACGCTGGTCGTCAGAGGCACGCGACGCGGCAACAACACAATCGGCGACCGGCCGGCAGACCGCATCGATGCAGGCGGAATCGACCCGCAACAGCGGACGCCGCCGGAGCTTTGTGGCCGCGCGTGAAGGTAATCGGTTCCGAGAAGTCTTCTCGACCGGTTTTTCAGCTGATGTCGGCCTACGAACGGGAGCGTATGCATTCCAGTCACAATGGCGAAAACCGTAAAGCCGCTTTCGTGCCATCGGCAGCCACGTCACATTCGCGGCTCTGTAAATGCAGCATCGATTGCTCCCCGTATTCGGACCACGTGTCTGCGTCGGGGCCCTACCATTCAATATGCGCGCCAGCTGTGCGCTCGCTTGCATGTGCCACACGGCATCTGCCGCTCCTTTCGTTCCCAACCGCTCGACCACATCGGCGCTGTTGGGCGCATTATGCGAGCCCTTTGTGTGCGTATCTGCGACGAGTGCCGTGCCGTAGCTCCACTCGCCGCCCATTCTCACAGCCAATTCAACTGCCACTTCGGCTTGTGCGACCTTGAATGCAATGCCACTCAGAACGGCTTCCTCCCGACTTAACTGGCCGTCGCTGTGAAAGGCTTCCCGTGCGCGGCGGCTGGTGTGTGACGTGTGGGTCCACAGACATGGACACAGTGTCCTGAGACCGGTGGGACACGCGCGTCAGCCACAGTTGTGGACAGCCGCCTTGCGGGGTAGCATCTGCGGGGGCCGGTGGGTTCCCCGGACACCGCCGGCCGGTCGGGATCATGGGGGTCATGAAGTGCATGGCGGCTTGAGGCTTAATAAGAGCAACAAAGGCTCATCTGGGATAAGCCTATATCGGGAAGATGATATAAGAATAGAAAAAGAACTTCGTTAAATGGCCCTGTATTCGATGTCCTTCAACCCAAATAATCAATCAATCAGTGACCCCCCACTAATTCCATAATTCGTGTTATATCCTGATTCCAGGACAAAATGTCTATGAAAATGCGCAGCAATGGCCACTCTGTCAGCATCACCTACCCGAAAGAGATACAGCGTCCATTACCATGCACACCTGTTAGTGGCCTAATTTCACAGCTATACGCATGCTCGAAGACATACAGATTCCAAGACCCACCAATATCCAGAGGGCTCAGGATGAAGTGACCGCACAAGAGTGAGGGTCGATCAAGACGATTTTCAAGCATGGGTGAAATTAGCTTGCGGCATAATGAAAATAATCCACTTTTTCAGATTCCTCACACCATTTCCAACACCCGCTCCAAGTGTAGACAGATAGCAATCGCCGGCCCACGACTCAGTCGCAATATTTTCAATAGCTCAGACTATCACAACAGCATGCACGGATGGAACACAGCTAAATCCAATCACCATAAGCCTGACTTCAAGTTTCCACTGCATTTCAATCTGAGTGGCATTTTCCAGTTGCATTTGAAAGTTTGCGGCGGCGCCATACCTGTCGCCCGCCATGTCGCTCGTCTCAGTTGTCGAGGTCAAATTCGTCTCCGAGAGGTCGGTGGCTCAACGCGGCGCTAGTAGCACGCGGCCGGTCTCTTGATGAACATCTGTGCAGCATCATGAAGCGCTTCGTTTTGTTGTTATTCAAACCAAGCGGACATTCGCAAGGCATACACTTGAATCATAGCTGACGATGAATGTCGGGTGCAGATAAAAATGTGTTAAAATCAACTCATGTTAGGCGAGACGGAGCTCAGAAGAAGCCAAGGTATTTCCTCGATTGGATGATAGGCATGGCTTGACGACACTTCATCCGAGCGCAGATGCATCTGTGGTGTGCTTCACGATCCGCTAGTGCTGCAGCAGCATGTGCTACAAGCTGTCACTTCTGGTCGAGGCGCCCTAAAACCCAAATAACTGTGTCACAAGCTGCACCACACACACCACGGGCTGTGTCCCAGCGGGAAAATGGGACACTTTAAGCGCAACATCCGATATCATCCGCACCTCGGCTTCGAAGAGGAATAGCGACAGCGGTGGTTCAATAATAAGTTCTTTGCACCAGTTTATGGACTCCATTAGCGTTAAGGTTGGTCTTGGGGTGCTGAAACGGTTCAGATCGTCCTTCCTCTGTCCCTGCAATCCATAATTATCTGCACCGCCTGCCGCCGGTATCGTGAGCCCTGGTCTGCCAGTGACCAGCACTGGGAGCAGAGTCGGTTCCGGATGTCCCAGCACCAGTTCCTCTCGAGAGCTAGCTGCTCGGCCTGCTGCACTGATCTTGCCAGCAGTCTGAGTGGTCCTTCACTGCGGTACAGGTGCAGGTGTTTGGGTCCATCGGCACATATCGGGCTTTACTGAATGTGGAATCGCATGACGATATAACAAAGGAGGCGAGCAGTCCCGGGGTAAGGTGGCCGTCTCCCCAGCCGAGATGTCATGGGTTCGAGTCCCACGTGTCGCTAATTTTAGCCCGCGACCAGTCGACGTCAGAGATCTGCGACGCTATTTGAACCAAGGCAGTCGACGCGTCGTACACCAAATGACCACCGGAAATATCGCAATTGACTAGAAAACAGGCAACGAAACGGAGCGCCTTGCTTCGTGTCTTACCGCACACATGTAAATGGGAAACTCGACCAGAAAACGTCAGCCATCTAGTCATACCCAAACGACACATTCCATTCGGAACATTTCCGGCGGATTTATTCCGACCTTCACTGCTTCGGTCTGTCGATAGATTGCTGCTTGGTTCGGGCTCAAATCCTTCTGAGTACTCCCATCAATATCCTCCACCTCTCTCGACACGTCCCGAAACGATGCCACCGGTGTGGCCTCCGAAGATCAGGTTAGATGCTCCGCTGGCGGACCACTGACAGATTTGTGGCCAGTAGGCACGCCATCGAGCTTAGAGAACAGTTCACGCAGATTTAGTTAGCTAAGATGTAGCTGGCACCTGATGAAATTAACTGGCGTACCATTAACCCGTCCCGTCTCGGGGGTCTTCAACCGCCCCCCACCCCCCCCCCCCTCCTCAGGTTTTTTCGCGGATAGCGGACGAACGGCGCGAGGCAGCGCACCCAAATTTGGCATCCCATTTCCCACATCAATTTGGCATGCTGTTTCAAAATTTTGAAGTCAAGTCCTCTAGGGTCAACAAGTTAGTCAACGTCTAGTGACGTCACCTCCAAAAACGTTCAACCAATCGTCACGCTTCAACGGATACAGATATTTTAATCAAACTTCCAGTGTTTGCTTATCTTTAGGGATGCAACAAAACGTGCGAGTGGAATTTTTCATTTTTCCCCGTTTTTGACTACATATATATATTGCACATTTGCCAATTGCAGATAAAATATAAGATTCTGGCTAGAGTAAACATTTTTTATCAGGGAAAGTTGACTTCCAACAACGTTTCTCGGTCTGATCTACCCATTGGAAAAGGATAATTAAAGTAAACTTGAAAACTCAAAATTTTAAAATTTCATCAAAAAGAACTTAGGGGGGCGACCAAGAAGTGTTATGGTTTTGGTCGATTTCACTTTCCTTTTCTCATTCAGAATAATTTTGTATTCTTCATATATCCCCAAGATGATCTCCCCAGAGCCAAAAACATAATGTAAGTCGTGAAAATTGAAAATCTATCCCCCTGGTGACGTCACTTTTGGGGAAAAATTATTTTTGGTGGCAGAACCGGACCCTACTCGTCGAGCGCTTTCCGATGACACCTCTTTAATTTTCGTGCGACGCCTAGTTTGGATTTAGAGGGGGGTTACTATCCGCCCCCCCCCGATACGGGTGTGAGGATCTGACCGGAGGGACGGCGCGGGTCAATTAGCTAGTTCAAACAAGCGAACAACATCACCGTATTATTTTGTGCCTATGGTCCAGATGCCACATCGGCTCCATGACAGCTATTGCGGCACCAAGTAACTCTGATGCAACAGACCGCAACTTCTTATAAATGTTGCTTGCTTTTCCGGAAGGCGGGATAAAGTGGACACGATATTCTCAATCCGGTTCAGCAACACCAACGATGTCTTCCTCGTGTTACGATGCTGATGCTGGACAAACTTCACGCAGCTGCTTCTGTGCCATGTCAAATTAATGTTTTGTGTCCGCCAGAATACATGGTCGAGTAATAAATACAAATATGACAAAAATGTACAAAATATAGATACAACCCAGCTGCTGCTATCATGTAGCCCTTTGATTAAAAATGAGCTCGACATACGACGACCGCAAACTTTGTCCTCCCTCGGATAAACATGCCGCGAGGTACACACACTTGCGTCGAGCGATGCTAAAGAACCGAGAAAGTCAGGTGTTCTTCCTGCCTGAGGTTTTGATCCCCGACTCCGATGTTTTCGTGTTTTCACCAGCTGAGCGTATCGTCTGTGGCCAGCTGATGATAGTGGTCAGCTGATGATGGTGATCAGGTGATTATGGTGGCCAGCTGATGATGGTGGCCAGCTGATGATGGTGGTCAGCCGATGATGGTGGCCAGCTGATGATGGTGGCCAGCTAATGATGGTGGCCAGCTGATGATGATGGCTAGCTTGTGCGCCGGCTACACAAGCTGGCAGAGCGCCACAAGACGGCTATTCGTGCTTTTCAGTCAGAAAGTCGGTCCTTTTTCAATACCAAAACAAAAAACGATAGCTATCTTTAGCTGCAACGCACATATCTGTCTCGCAAAAGTGCGTTGCTTTAGCTGTGTTTTGTTCTTAGCCTCGTCATTTGTGTCGATAACTGACATCTCATTTGTTGAAACAGCGAGTGAATGCGAAAAGTTTCCTGCAAGCAAAATGGATAGCATTGTGTACTCCTTGTGTTTTTAGCTGGGAATTTCCCCAGTGAGTGGAATCTGAAACTATCAGAGGCCGTCCGTTATAATTGAAGCGTTGGAAGGAAGTTACATAGCTTGATGCAGCGAACACCGCGTGCTCTATTACCACGGTGGAGGGACATTTCACGGACAGCTAGCAATATTTCACTGCAATATTTCACATGCTTCATGAGCTAAAATTGGCAACAAGCTGACAAAATACACGTCAGGCTTCGATAAACTGTGTAGTTTTGAATAAATGGCACACAGAAGAACCAATACGACCTACTGCTGGTGGTCGTAGCACGTTCCACCAACAACCTCGGCGACCATGACGCAGCCCTCACCCAAACTGGCGCTCCAGCGGATTTACATCGCAACAAACTCGGAGACATGTCCCTCTCGGCCGCCATGTCAGCCGTGCCAAGGCGAGGTATCGTCCGTTTTCAGCAGCTCACGCCCATGTGTGCTCGTCAGTTTCGGCAGGCATTCGACCATCAACGGATAGGCAACTCGGATCGTGCCGCCGGAATAATGCTAGCCGGCATATATCTGCGGGATCTGAACGCCAGCAAACGAATTATGTGGCAGCTGCACAGTGGTGAATTGACAATAAGGACGCGGAAGAGGCCAGACAGCCTCCTGGTCTGATGGCACCCCGCGGGGCGTGAGAGGCGGCTGCTACGAACTCTCAGTGGCACCCTTCATGCCTCTCCGAATGCGCGCCGCCAAGCCACAGGCGGAAACCGCGAGACTTTTGCCACTTAACTTGCTCAAGTACAGTGAACAGTCAATTATAATGGTGAATCGGCATCACCATCATCATCATTATCATTCATGTATTTCAGAGCTTTCTATCACCTGAGTTTTAGGATTTCTACGTCAATGTTAATGGTAAAAACACGCCACAGGAATGCACTATGCATGTCCAAGGAAAATGACACGGGTTGCGGCTTAAGATGGCCCTCGTGTATCGGAATATTGGCAAAGCACCGATTCATGCAAGGAAAGGAATATGCACTCGGCGCCACTCTTACATCAGGTGGCAGACATTTCCACGATCTTGCTTCTCGCATAAGAATGACCGTCTCACGAATTCAGTTCGCATGGGTTGAATGTGGGGCTATCCATCAACAGTCGCCCTCGTGCTGCGCTGGGAAACAGCGCGATGAATGATAAAATGATGTCGAATGAGTTCGGATGCATCTGTATTGTTAAGCAATGTTGTAGATGCATTGTAAGTTTTTTCTTTTATCATGCGGGTGACACCCGACCAGCATAGGTCCGAGAGCGTTTCAGAACTCAGCTATGATGCGTGCACGATGCGATGATCCGAGTATCAAAGTGATACACTTATGCATCCTTCTTTGCTGGGTCACATTGCATTCATCTCAGACAGACAGCAATATCAGCAATATCGTACGTGAGTTAAGACGAGCGGTTCAACCAAGTAGCTGCGTATTCTCACGTGGTACGCGGTGCCTCATCCTGGCCAGTGTGATTGCAGTACATCAGCAGCGGAACATGATGGTCGCAATGTGCCTCTCACAGGACGGGCACTCGTCCACGGTGACATCCATAAGGTGAACGCAATATTACGGTTTTATTTCTGAGTTTCTAAAGCGCGCAGCTCGTCTATTTTTCCGCCTGGATTTCAGAATAATGATGCCTGTCTTTGAGGCATTAATTTTTTCCCCATTTTGTCCATGCCAATATATTGCACAGGCCGGGGTGGATTCTGTCGGGCTTTTTTCGTACGGAGATATTTCACATGATATCTGCGTTCGAAACTGAGTTGCATACACGCAATTTTGTTGTGCGGCATGTGCTGTGGCATGTCGTTGGTGAACAGAAGGAAAATCGCGCTAGACCTAGCATAGAGCCATGTACCACCCCATGCGTCACTAATAAGGCTTCAGAATGTTCAACATGCTGCACGCGATTGCTGAATCATGCGGAGATTCAACGGCTGTCGATGCCGTAGCACGCTAGCTTCTCCAGGAGGAGGCCGTGCACGACGCTGTCAAATGCTTTTGAGCTGTGGGCGGGAACTAGTGGCGTCACCATCCACCTGCCAGCATTGCTAGTCGCATTTACTGCATCATGAGGCGCGGCTGCCCCCGTAGATAGGCCAGGGCGGAGCCGAATTTCTGCGGGCATAGAAGATGCTTACAGGTATGTACAGCCTCAGATCTGTGCAAACTACACGCTCACAAACTTAGCGACAGTCGCCAATATCGACATTGGTCGGCAGTTACATTGTTCAGCATCGTCGCCACTCTTTTGTGTCGGTACTTTTATATAGTGGCTTTTCATGGTAGCGAAAGGTCACAGTTTACAATGCTACTATTAACATACAGTGGATGTGGTCCAATAATAGCACAAGTAATCTCAGGCGGAGCGATTGTAATGCTGTCAGTACCTCACGCGCGTGACGATCTCATCCGCCGCCGCGCGGCCGACAGCTCTGGCAACGTGGCCTGGCACTGGGGAAATGTTCCGCGGCAGACCCGCGACAGACCCGCCACAGACCCGCGGCAGACCCGCGGCAGACCCGCGGCAGACCCGCGGCAGACCCGCGGCAGACCCGCGGCAGACCCGCGTCAGACCCGCGGCAGACCCGCGACAGACCCGCGACAGACCCGCGACAGACCCGCGGCAGATCCGCACCAGACCCGCGGCAGACCCGCGGCAGACCCGCGGCAGACCCGCGGCAGACCCGCGGCAGACCCGCGGCAGACCCGCGACAGACCCGCGGCAGACCCGCGGCAGACCCGCGGCAGACCCGCGGCAGACCCGCGGCAGACCCGCGGCAGACCCGCGGCAGACCCGCGGCAGACCCGCGGCAGACCCGCGGCAGACCCGCGGCAGACCCGCGGCAGACCCGCGGCAGACCCGCGGCAGACCCGCGACAGACCCGCGGCAGACCCGCGGCAGACCCGCCACAGACCCGCGGCAGACCCGCGGTAGACCCACGGCAGACCCGCGGCAGACCCACGGCAGACCCGCCACAGACCCGCGGCAGACCCGCGGCAGACCCGCCACAGACCCGCGGCAGACCCGCGGCAGACCCGCGGCAGACCCGCGACAGACAGACCCGCGGCAGACCCGCGCAGACGACAGACCCGCGGTAGACCCGCGGCAGACCCACGGCAGACCCGCCACAGACCCGCGGCAGACCCGCGGCAGACCCGCCACAGACCCGCGGCAGACCCACGGCAGACCCGCCACAGACCCGCGGCAGACCCGCGGCAGACCCGCGGCAGACCCGCGGCAGACCCGCGGCAGACCCGCGGTAGACCCGCGGCAGACCCGCGGTAGACCCGCGGCAGACCCGCGGCAGACCCGCGGCAGACCCGCGACAGACCCGCGGCAGACCCGCGGCAGGTGTGGCGGCTGCGTCTGGCCGGTGTGCCCCGCCTTCCGACTCTCTGCCACCTTAGAGCCGACGCTGGCGAAGTAGGCCTGCGGTCGGCCGTGTCGGTCGGGCTGTCGATCTGTCGGCAGAGCAGGCTGAGTCAGGCTGAGTCACGCATGTAGGGCTTGTTGCCAGGTCAGGCTGAAGCCTGTGCTTCTTTGGAGCGACCAGAAATCGTTGAATGGCTTTCCGTGTGTCGGATTTCTAGTTTCTGTATAGCGTCAGAAGAAGGTGAATAATGACCAAGGAAACACAAATGAAGTGTTTAAACAAAAACCCTTTTGGCCTCACATAGTCACTTGCATCTTGCATGTAGCATTTTGAATCATGAATCTTTCAACTTTTTAGAAATCATGGGAAAAGCAATGAGTGAGGAGGGAAATTGACAAAGGGTGCCTAGCATTCCGCTTGGCACATTTTTCATCAGCTTTATGACGTTGCACGGCAAGAATCAAATTTGAAGTATTTTTCCGCCCACCACCTTCCAACACTGCGACCGTCCGCGCCCAGCCAGACAGGCCATCCCTGTGTGCTGTGTATGACTGCTGTCCTATGTCCACCGTCCCCAGCCACTGTCCACCGTGCCCGGCAACTGATGTCCGGTGTCCGCAGTCCCCAGCTACCTCCCATCAATTCTGGCGAGCCCCAGTGACTGTGTTGTCCTATGTGCATCTTCCCCAGCCACATCTCTTCTGGTGAGAAGCAGTGACTGCTGTCCCATGTCCACCGTGCCCGGCCACCTCCCACCACTTCTAGAGACCTCCAGTGACTGTGCTGTCCGATATCCACCGTCTCCGGCCACCTGTCATCCCTTCTAGTGAGCCCTAGTGACTGTGCTGCCCTAGTGACTCTGCTGCCCTAGTGACTGTGCTGCCCTAGTGACTGTGCTGCCCTAGTGGCTGTGCTGCCTGTGGCTTTCCCTGTGCTTCCTAGTGCTCACTGGCCTTAATTGCTTTACTTTCTAATGACTTCTGCCCTAGTGACTTGCTTCCATATCCATCTCCGGCCACCTCTACCACCCTATGCTGTGCTGCCCTAGTGACTGTGCTGTCCGATGTCCACCGTCCCCGGCCACTTCCCATCACTTATGGTGGGATGTCCGGTTACTTGCAGCACCCCCTTCCCCATGGACTGCACCGTTTTACGTTCATTCATGTCCAACAACCTTCAGTGACTCCACCGTCCAGTGTACGGTCGCTTCCAATGATGGCCAGCGACACCTCACCGCGGCTCTCATCCGGTGCCCCTCCTCCGGTGTGCCGGGCACGCGCCAGTAGCTCCCAGGGGGGGGGGGGGCGGACGCACGACTGGTGACAGACACGGTCTTCGGTGGCGGACGGGCCCGCGGGGAGTTCGCGGCTCGGCGGGTTACGCGGCGAGCGTACCGATCCACTAAATGTGCCACGGCGGTATCGTAGCGGCAGACAGACGGCCCCGGCCCACGGCGCCATCTGCATGGTATCGCAGCGGCAGACAGGTAGGCAGCCCCACGGCGCCATCTGCATGGTATCGAAGCGGCATACAGACGGCCCCACGGCGCCATCTGTACGGTATCGAAGCGGCATACAGACGGCCCCACAGCGCCATCTGTATGGTATCGAAGCGGCATACAGACGGCCCCACGGCGCCATCTGTACGGTATCGAAGCGGCATACAGACGGCCCCACGGCGCCATCTGTACGGTATCGAAGCGGCATACAGACGGCCCACGGCGCCATCTGTACGGTATCGAAGCGGCATACAGACGGCCCCACGGCGCCATCTGTATGGTATCGAAGCGGCATACAGACGGCCCCACGGCGCCATCTGTACGGTATCGAAGCGGCATACAGACGGACCCACGGCGCCATCTGTACGGTATTGAAGCGGCATACAGACGGCCCCAGGGCGCTCCAGATGACACAAAGGAGCTGCCTCCGGCGGTTACCCACGTCATTATAACCGAGCCGCGTCTCCTGCGGATACAATACTGGAGAGTTTTATATTTCTTGTCGCTAGTCCGGGCTCCTGAGCAAGCTGCTGCGACGCTATTTGCCCAGCCGAACATCTCCAGACGCTTTTCTATGGTGTATAGAAATGGAATTGAATCTAAGCTTCTCTTGATTTGCAATACAACTGTTATGTAACTTGAAGAAAATTATTAATTTGTGATGTAAATTATTGCAATGGAATTTATAAGTAACTTTGTTTAATTACGTTTATCCGCATGTCTCACACAATATCGAAAACACTTGGCGACTCCCAACAGATCACTGACCATGAGTCACCACACAGTTAGCGACTCCCCGACAGCGTATCATAACCTCCACAGGTCATAACCTCCAGCGTATCTGTTTATCGCTCAGTTTCTTTTTATCTCTCATAGTCATAGTCATATTCATAGTCGTATATTGAGTTCTCCAGATTCATGGCTTTTCAGCACTCGGGTCAATGCATGGTTCAATCATAAAAGCGACACTCTAATTATGAAAAAGACTAAATAACGCAAAACGTCAATGAAAGGAGATCAAATGATAAAAAATGACATCAAATAAGCCCCTGAGCATCAATCCTAATATTCCACGTACCGGCCGCCCGATACAGAAAGCTGCGCCTCGCAGCTTCCGTATTAATGCGGGGCAGCTCTAATTTGTTCGCGTCAGTTCCTCGAGTGCTCCTACTGGAGATTTTGGAGTGGAACTTAATACTGCTAGCCAGTGTAAGGGGGACAGATGTTGCAAACAGTCTTCCAATCATGGCCAAATCGCGGTGCTGAAGCATGTTGTCGAACTTCAGCCAATCCAGGGCCTCTAGCGCCGCTGTAATGTGCTCTCGTCGGCATAAACCAGAGATGATACTTGCGCAGAAATTGATGACCTTTTGAATTCAGTGTTTCTGAGCTTTGTTGCAGCTCCCAAAACTGTTATATTGTAATATATATGGGAAAAACCAATGCCTGAACCAGTAACTTTTTCGTTTCGGGGGGAATTTTGTGCCGTAATTTTAACTGCCTGACGAGAACACAGTAGCAGCGGCGAGTTACTTGGGATATCTTGTTTCCCATGACAGAGCTGAATCTACATAGATGCCGAGAATTTTGGCGTGCGGGGAGGGTTGATTTCGTTGTCCACAAATGTGATAGAAAAATTTTCGCCCAGTTTCAGACGCCGAGATTTTACAACTATTAGTTCCGTTTTGTTATGGTTGGTTTTGAGCCGATTTTTGGTAAACCAAGTTAGGGCCATACTCAAGGTGTGCTCTACTCGTTGTTTTAATACTTCCAAATTTGCCGGGGTGTGTGAGTAAAAAAATTGCACGTCATCAGCGTAGGCGACCTGTTTTCCGTCTGGGAGATGAGATCCAAGGTCGTTGGTGAAAATCAAATAATTTTGGGCCACATAGAGAACCTTTAATCACGCCGTGGGTCACTGGTAGAGCCCTAACGGAGCTGCCCTGAATTGTCTGAGTTCGACCATGCAGCCAATCCCTAAGCCAATGATCGTCAATGTCGTACCATCCCATCTTGTCTAACAGCCGACCGTGTTCCAGTGTCAAACGCACGAGACGAATCCTCTGCTAGGAGGGTCGCCACACGACCACAGTCTATACTTTTTGACAGAAAATGTACAATCTCCAAGATTGCTGTTTCCGTAGACTGCCTACTTCGAAAACCGTGCTGATTTGGGTATAAAATATGGTTCTCTTCCAAATACGTGGAAAGCTGGGGACAAACCGATTTTTCGCAAAGCTTGCCAACAACGCTCAATATCGATATGGGTCTAAAATACCTTGGGTCGCTACGATCGCCCTTCTTATACAGCGGCAAAACGCTCGCCTCCTTCCATCCGGCTGGAACGTCACCAGTGCGCAGTGAACTATTCACTATGTGCAGCAAATGTGGGCCTATCATGCTAGAGGTCATCCTCAGCATTTCGATAGTTATTCCATCATTGCTACAAGCGCGCGAATTCCCCATGGTCTTAAGTGCAAATGAAAGTTAGTGAAGCGTCACAGTCCTAACTCTAAATGCACTACTGCACACGCGAGGCGGCCGTGGGGACAGTGGCTCCCCTTGCGGAGCAGTGGCCAGCGCAGTGGCGACATCTGCACCAGCGCTGACGAAATGTCGGTTCAGCCTCTCCGCCCAGGCAGGGTCATTGTGTGCTGGTGTGTCCATTCTGGGCTCCGGTTTCTTAGATGCCAGCAGGAAATGCCGAACGTCTGTCCAGATTTTCGTCCTAGAATTTCGGTACGAAAGAGCGTAAAACTCTGAACAGGCTATGTACTGCGCCCTTTTGACCGCGTTTCGGCTGTCCTTGTACATTCGGCTGTCTCTCATTCTCTCCCTCATTTCCTCTTGCTCTCTTCCTTCTCTTCCTTTCTTCCTCTCATGCTCTCGTCCTCTCTTCCACTCTTCCTCTCTTCCTGTCTTCTTATCTTCTTATTTTACTATTTTCCTACTTTCCTATTTTCCTATTTTCCTATTTTCCTATTTTCCTATCTTCCTATCTTTCCTTTTCCTCTCCTTACCACTCACTTCCTCCCTCCCTCCCTCCCACTCCCTTTCTCTCCCTCTCAATCTCACTGTCTCTCTTTCCTTCCCTTTCTCTGGTGGTATCGTCTTAGTCGTCTGTAGCTGTGCCTTTGTCTTTGTTTCTGTACCTGTCTGTATGTTTTCCTTTGTCTTTGTCTCCGCCTTTATCTTGTCACCTGTCTCATACTCTGTCTCGGCCCCTGTTTTCCTCTCTGTCTCTGTGTCTGTATATCATGTCTAAGTATATGTTGCTATCGATATATATATATATGTGTCATTTCGTTTTAGATGCGGAAATGGAACGTTGTCAGGTTTTCGTCCTAGAATTTGGTACGAAAGAGGTATATATATATGTATCCTATTTTTTTGATTTGTTTATATATATATATATATATATATATATATATATATGTCCCTCGTCTTCACCCTCCGCACCCCCGAACCTGCTCCTTCTCATTTCCTGTTCTACAGTAATATGGAAAAAGACTGGCATCAGAAAGAAAACTGGCAATCTAGGTGGCTTTTAGTCAGCAGTGTAAACAAGCTGCAAGAAGGTTTTCCGGGTGTTTGGATTGCGTTTTTCGCGGAAAATAGTTGGTCAGGCTGAAAGATGACTTCCCTTATTGTTGCATGAATATGTTTAGCGTATATATGAACGAATTTTCACCGCGGACATGTTTGTTAAACATCACACTGCTTCCACATATGGGTAAACAATGCTTACCTTAGAATGTTGTCCTTGGAAACCGCCTCTGCAGCATTTATTCTCGGTACGGCTCTTAATCTGCACGTATTGTCATATGAATGATGCCCATTTCATTATGGATTGGTACCTGGATGCTCAACATAATATTAGCCCAATACGTTATAAACAAATGCAATTGAGCCATAGACGTTTTTCCATGCAACGTCCATATGCGCAATGTTAAAGCCAAGGTTATTGAGGTCCCTCCAGCTCCAATGATGACAGAGACTATGAGCGTATCTGACGTGGCATAGCGAGCATAGCAAGTCCACAACTATGTTCGAAACTGAAAACAAATTCGTTTTCCCGAAGCAACCACCTTCATGGCTTCCTGACATGAAATTCATGCAAAAGCCGAGGTAAAGTGTTTCAACATCGGATGCGTTGGCGAAAAGACGGAAGGGCAGCACCATTGCCTCTCTTCTGCTGAGAATATCGGGTGTTTTTTGTTTCAGAACTTTGTGATGATATCATGAAAGCCGTGGAAAGGATTCTCGCTTCGTCACCGCTTGCTACCGGCAAAGATTGTCTGCAGGAATAATATTCCTTTCCAGAACGCTGTCCATAAACCTCTGCACCCACCGGATGCAGTAATTCAGCTACAAAATGAATATAATAGCATAGTATTGATTAATGCAAGCCACCGGCCCTATTCTACGCCTATAGATCTACCCAAATGCACTCACTGGCGTACCCGTACCGTCAATGTTCTTTCCCACTGGCGTTTTAGTGCCTCCAGTGCTTATTTAGGTGTCGTATTACTTTAATATAGCAGCAATGAGGGGAGTAGCGTGCGGACAAATTGCCGCCCAGGGAGGGAGCACCAGTATTGCGGAATACACAGTATTTCACTGTGTGACGAGGTTAACGCTGGGTGGCGCCGTGCTGGCCGCCGCCCGGCTATGCACACCTCTGCTTGTTTATTGGGTGGTTCACGACGCACTTTATGAATAATCACGGCTAATGGCGCCACCCACACTGTTTCGCCGGTGGGTCGCGGGATTGGGGAATATCCCGAGCGATGTCTGTGTTGAATCCGAGACCTTGGTATCTGGAGCTCAACACCTTAACCACTCGGCCACTCCCGCCCCATGGCGTACACCTCTCTGCCTTGTCGCCACCCAGGGAGACAGCACCAGCATTGCGGAATAGCCACTGTGTAACGAGGTTGACATTGGGCGACACCCCGCTGACGTTCGGCCGCCGCCGAGTGATGGACTAGACTCCGCCGTGTTCCCCCAGCATGCCAGGAATGGACGGCGCCGCACCGCTGTGCCGCACCTGTTCTCAAATTGGTGTCCCAGGAATGGACGGCGCCGCACCGCTGTGCCGCACCTGTTCTCAGATTGGTGTCCCAGGAATGGACGGCGCCGCACCGCTGTGCCGCACCTGTTCTCAGATTGGTGTCCCAGGAATGGACGGCGCCGCACCGCTGTGCCGCACCTGTTCTCAGATTGGTGTCCCAGGAATGGACGGCGCCGCACCGCTGTGCCGCACCTGTTCTCAGATTGGTGTCCCAGGAATGGACGGCGCCGCACCGCTGTGCCGCACCTGTTCTCAGATTGGTGTCCCAGGAATGGACGGCGCCGCACCGCTGTGCCGCACCTGTTTTTCTCACATTTGTGCACCGCGAACCCGCGGCGAGTTTCAAAGTCATTTGGCAACTTTAGCTTTTGCTACTTGCAAGGTCGAAGCGCGGTGGCGGGACTTCATCGATCGTCGACACCGGCGCGCGCCCAGCGGTTGGCCGACGCTCTGCAGCACGCCGACCGGCAACACGGTGACAACACCGGCTACTTACTCATCAACCCGTATGGTGGATCGGGGCCAGATACTCGCATCTGCCGTGGGCAGCCGTGAAGCAGGCTGGTGTGAAGGTGCCCTGTTTAATAGCTTTGATGTAATGAGACGGATATGAGAGTGCTTGACAGCAGCATACAGACCAATTCGTTGAACTATCGGTATGTGGAATTGCATGCTTCCAAGGGTGCCTACTCACCCCACCAATGTTAGCTCGGGCCCAAAATAATTGTAATGTTTAACATGAGACACCATGATATGCCACTCCCCCCCTCCCCCTCCACTCCCACCAATTTGGCTCTCGACCCGTATCTCCACCAATCCTTCCCGAATGTTCGTGGAAATGTTCCATGATCTGTTGGAAACTGTGTACGATCAGATCCTGATGACACCCCAAGGGTAACGATCCACCACAGACCAGTTCTTTGGTTTGACAGACCTATACTTTCTATCCTAAGACAGGCAGGCGACATTTCGTCTGATGAAGAAGTGAAAGCCGGTGGTAAACCTTTGATTGAGGCGCATTTTATTGGAATGTGGTGTATTTTTAATGATTTCGAGGAGCAAGTTATTTTGCAAGCCTTCAAAAGCTGACCACTGAATTTAAATTAGGCTCAGAAAGGCATCGATTTGTCCACAAATCCGCAAAACACCTGTCGTATCTCCCGATTCATGTGGTAGATGTGAAAATCGTGTGGCAGTTGACTATGAGCTGGCTGTGATGTGTAGCATATATTTGCTGCCAGCATTACAGACACCACAGTATGTTACCACTCGATACTACCCGCTGGATTGCATGCGTTCACGACAGGTTTCTTCCGCCTCGGTTGAAGATGCTTTAGATAAAGTTTGTCCCAATAAGACTTGCGGGTCAGATTATATAGTCACACAGGCTTACTTCTGTGTATATGCAAAATACTCCCATTTGAGCAGCCCACCCGGCTCGGCCCCACCGTAATCCTTTGGCGATCTTAACCGCGTTTTTTTAATGTTTTCAGTTTCAAATTATGTTCTCAGAACATGGTCTGCCCGTTTAATTATGACTCTTAGCTGCTTTGATCAGAATATTTTATTTCAAATATGCACTTTTTCATTCAAAGAAAACAGTTCGTAGCGGTACTTAGCGGTGTCAATCCAGCAGGCTTCGGCCAGATGCCCGTCAGCCAGGCGCCGGGTACGTGACTATAACGTAGTGAGACGTGACCTGTGCGCCCCGAAACAGACCGGCCTGTATCGGCGCAATAAAGACTGAGGGAGGAAGCTTCAGAAGTCGAAGGTTCTTCCTGAATCGGGATATCGGTGTCAAGAATGACACCAAATTGGCTATTGCCCCACACGCTCAAACATGGTGAATCGAGCGGAGATAGTGTCGGTGCTAGCCAAGTATTCATGTAAAATGTACGCTCTCACCCGATGGTTGGACGTCGTCTGATGGATGGTGGCAGCATGTTGTGCCAACGTCTGGTAAACTTGGGAAGAGAGTTATTTTTTTAGGCGTGCCGGACCATAAAGGTCATTCGCGACGCCTTTAAAGGAGCACGTTGCATGTCTGTCTATACTGGTAAACTTCAGCAGAACGCAGTGTAATATGAGCAGACGCGACCAAAATCCACCGTCAAATACGGTCCATCGGTGAATGCAGATGTCTACATCGGTCTTCAGATCCCGGCTTCAGATGCGCACGCCCCTGATTCTCCAGCATTTCGGCTATCGGATCACCTGTGTCGCCACTTCAAAGTGTTTCGTGTTTTGCGCGGGTATTGCAGCGTGATCTTCTATTCTGTTGTCAGAAGAATTGATCGGAACTGCTCTGGCAACATGTTTTTCCATACAGGCGCCAGCTCGACCGACCACACACGAAATGGGCGCATTTTACAGCACATGAGGTGCTGGAGCTGGTCATCATTATCATTGTGTTTTGGCTCGCCTAGACAAGTATTTTATAGGCTAAGATGGGATGCTAGGGATTTTCATCACAAGAGGGACGCAAAGCATGAGTGAGATTTACTTGATGACAGCTGTGGTTGTTATGAATATGGGTGCCGCGTGTCTTCTAAGGTTTGATTGCCGTGCAAGTGTGCATTTTTGGCTATGTAGTTTTATTCAAAATATGCATTTGCAGGTTATTTTCAAGTGGGATCTCAAGTGGCTACAAGCGAGGGCCAAGCCCGAGTAAGTCTCCCGCGCATATGTACGATAAATAGTCGATTGAGAAAACCCACCCGGCTCCATCCGACCACCAGGCCTTCTGAAATACTGACCAGCGTCAGTATTTCAGAATGAACTGCGCGGCCAGCGTCAGTCCGGTGGGGTGTGCCACACTGAACTGAATGGCCCCAGACGCAGCTGAGTGCGCTACATCCGCGTGCCCAGCTGACGCGAGGGCTACTTCCGATGGCGATTGCCCTGTGGTTTCAACGTCACACATGCTCATTACGCCTCGCCGCTGTAAACTGACAAGTCATTAAATACGGCGACGATTCGCGTCATGGTCGGCTTATTGTTCGTCTTTAAATCGTAAAGCTATGGAAACCTGAATTAAATGTAGCACATAAAACTGAAAGAGCAATTGTGCATGGGCACGCATACCTAACTCAATCTTGCCATCCTGCAATACTTCGTCAACCTTATGTCCCGCTGATCTTGCCATGCGCTCATTTTTTTTGCTTCAATTGCCCAGCGGTACCCAAATACCTCCCCATGAAAATTGCACCTGATTCAGAAACACTGAAAATAGTAAAAGTAATGTAAGGTAGGGTGGGGTAGCAAGAAGGTAAAGTCGTTAACTTAAGCCACTCTCTATTGAACAAAATGTTTTCAATGGATCTGACCGTCGGCCTTTTGGAACGCTTTAACGGCCCGGTCTATCAAACATAGCAAAATGCAGCTATCCTGGACGCACAGATCAATGCTAGATCGTGCAATATGAAGCGTGCATTTCCCGGTCTAGCGCCACTTTGGCTCCAATAACGGCCAGTTCCAAGTCTGATATTGATTGAGTTGAGGCAGAGTTGAGAGGAGCGAGTGCAGCTTGTTCTTGTGTACGGCGACGTCTGTCGGACGATGGCTGATGGCGACAGACGACAGCTGTCTGTTGTGTGTGGAAGGCCCATTGTTAGACTGGTCCACCATTAGATTACCGAGCTGGTTTTGAGGGAGGGTGTTGTAAGTATCTCGTCAGCTACCGACGATGGTACGAAAATAAGTATGTTCGCCATGCAAACATTCTACTATTTGTTCTCAAGCGCTATGAGGCTTGCATCGCATTATATGTTGGCGGGGAAATGATCCCGATTGCCAGCAGTGCTACTCTAGAACTAGGACACTTCACGCTGGACCTTTTTTCAAGAAGTATCATAGATTCTGATGCTCTACCAGCCCATCAGGGAACATCAGGGAGATCGTATGTTACCTAACTCACCACTTCTTCTTTATATTTTTGCTTCGGCACGAATCCAATCTATTTAGCGACCTGTCATCATACATCTAGCTTCCTTTTCTGATTTGATGCACTCTCAGTGTTCTCAGCTGCCATTCTATCTGCTTTGCCCGTCGCTGGAACCCAGTATTCAGTCCACAGCGTATGTCTTTATCCTATTGAAACAGCCCTGGAAGCCTGATGCTTTCAGCCGGAGAGCGAACTTGGCTATTACTTGAAGGGATTGCGATACTGTGCACCCGTTGACATGGTCAGCCGTGCTATAACGGTCTCCTTCAGGAGATTGGTCCCAGATGCTGGGATGCACTGGGATACCCAACATGCTTATTTCATGCCCGTTATCATTTTCGGCGTGACAAATTACTCCTAAGTTAAAACTTTCATCACTGAATACGGCAGAAATACGCCGAAATTAAGTTGACCTCAGGTCAGTAATCTGAACCAAAACTAACATATCCAGATTGCAGTTCGTTCATCTTCACGAACGGACAGCGTCTTCTGACTTTGGTGCATATATTTTGTAACTACTCTGAATTGCGGCACTTAAAGACATGCAAAACAGATGTGTAAAAAGCTATTGCAAATTGAGTGTCTGCGTCTACTTATTCGGCTGCTATTGCGGAGAAACCATGGGGGTGTCGAGAGCCCTCGCCCCCTGGTTTCGGGTAGGGTTAATTGTGGCCAAGCCGGACAAATTGTAGCCTAGCCCGAGGCAACTAAATTCTAACTGATACTACAGACAAAATGTATCTAGCATTGCTGTTACCGCCATACATTTAATGTGAAACAGGGAAAGTTAAGTACATTTTGCTACCAGCTATTTCAGCAAACGCTCGATGATCTGAGTCTCATCTGGGCGTAACTACGACCTTATGGCGCACCATGTTCTTCAATCTGACACCGTATGCCCCATTACCCTGTGCCACACTTGCAATTGGTGCCTTGTATGCACCTGGTGCATACACATGTCGTTATTAAATGTAGTCGAGCTTGGTGCCTAGAGATTTGATCATTATTGCATTTGCTGATTCTGAGTAATGTTCTCGCCGTCATCGTTATTATTGCCCCAGCAACGCCTCCTGCGATACTGTTTGGTGATGAAATACAATCACAAGAATGGTGTGGAAAAGTAAACGACTTTCCTCTGCTGCCTTGTGATAAGTTCGATGGCGTCTAGTCCGCACCCGGAAGACACTTTACCGCGCCATGAGATTCCAGGCTGAATTTATAAGGCGCGTAGGAGTACGGCTCCTAGCTATACACGTGTCGCTCGGGACTCAGTTAATCACTGGAACACTGCTAGCCGGAGAGCAGCTCAAGCTTTCCAAATGCAAATGTCGGCATTGTTTCGCTCCTCTGCACTGCGAAAGCATGTTCACCTTTCTTTTTCTTTCTATCCTTTGCTTTGTGTGTGGTTTTTGCGAATGAAAGGCTGGTCCATTGGCTGATAATTGTAGAAGGTCGCTCTCACGTTTTCCAAATGATGTGTCCGTTTTGTCCTGCTGAAAATATCTACCGTGTTGTCCTTCTGGTTGCACTTTCAGCGTAGCCATGTAGCGCAACAATTAAGTTCAGATAACCCACCTTCAGATTACACAGACTGGCATGAAGTGATTCAAGGAATCCAAAAGAAAGGGAAGCATAACGCATCCTCTCAACTAGGATTCCGCTACGGAGCAAAGTATCAGCTGAAGATATACCGGCTTCTTTAGTCATGCGCAGTGGCCATAGGCGCTCCGGTCAAGCAGCGTACTTAGGCAGCAGCTTAGCGCAAGCGCAAATGCTGGGAATCCGCCCCAGCACCCCGTCCGGTGCGCTCCACGTAATACGGTGCGGCCCACCCCATCCGGCGCGGCCCATCCCGTCTGGTGCGGCCCACCCCATCCGGTACGGCCCATCCCGTCTGGTGCGGCCCACCCCATCCGGTACGGCCCATCCTTTCTGGTGCGGCCACCCCATCCGGTACGGCCCATCTTTTCCTGTGCGGCCCACCGCATCAGGTACGGCCCATCCTTTCCTGTGCGGCCCGCCCCATCACGTGCGGCCCATCCTTCCCTGTGCAGCCCACCCCATCAGGTGCGGCCCATCCAATCCGGTATGACCCATTCTTTTTCGGTGCGGCCCACCCCATCCGGTGCTGCTTATGCTCGCACAGCTAATGAGTGCGGGCTTCCTGCACCGTTCGTAGTCACTTATGTAAGCAATCTTTCTGTTCCTCCATCTGGGCCAGGATATAGCGACTGTACGCGTTATCTCCTCAGCTATCTTATCCGCTACATTCAGACCCGCGCGCTTCTCGCTGGCCCCTGGCGAGAGGCGCGCGGGTCTATGAAGTCTGCGACAAACTGCTTGAATGTCACGCCATCGGTGGGCTCTTCACATCGATAATTCCCGACGTGAAGGGAGCAGACCCAAAATCCCTCCGGCGATCGGTCGTGTTCCTTAACGGCGCCATTTCGCATGGCAAGGGCGTCAATGGTGGCGATCAGAAGTGCTGCTGTGAATGACGAGGTCCGGGATATTTTGATTTAGGGTTTGTCTGTACTATTTCTGACGCCTGGGGCAGTATGTCTAATGAACATAACACGAGGACAACGTGCAAGGCCAAGGGGCGCATATTATTTCAAGGACAAGGGTTTGTTTGTTCTTCAGGTACGCCTGGATTGGAATAAACCGCCTTCAATTTCCTTGGCTTGCGATAATGAAAAAGAGACTGGTAACTATACTCCTCTTGTTCCCAATGCACATTACTGATATCTCCGTCATTCCCCAACCGCTGGTCGTCGCCACCTTCTCTGGCATGATTCCCCGCGGAATACGCGAACAGAACGCCGCGAATAATTCGGTCACAACGGGTCGACGCTGGCAGCGTCTGCCCGGCTCAGGCGGCGCCAGTCGCGACAGCAGCCTGCGCTCCAGTCACGCCGGCTGACGGGGTGAGCGGCGCACAGTGCGGGCGTATTCCTGGGGGGGGACTATATTATAACATCCAGGGTGCATAACGTCCGAAGCTCACAACGTCCAAGCAGCTTGTTGTACTTGGTGGTGGGCGATCATTGAGCCGCAGTGACCAACTTGTGCCATTTCCTCTCGGCGCCAAAAGAAACAGGGGCATCTGCTCGCCGTGCTGCACCGCCTCTCACCCGGGGTGGGGGGGGAGTTTGTGCTGAGGTACTGCCAACACCGCCAACCACATCAACCGGCAAAGGTGTCCGGAGGCAACAGTCCCCTGCCGACAGTGCCACACCAGGAGCGTAACATACGGGTGTCCGGTGGCAACGTCCTAAAAAGCAACATAGGTGTCGAGGCAACAGTCCCCTACCAACAGTGCCACACCAGGAGCGTAACATACGGGTGTCCGGTGGCAACAGTCCCCTACCGACAGTGCCACACCAGGAGCGTAACATACGGGTGTCCGGAGGCAACAGTCCCCTGCCGACAGTGCCACACCAGGAGCGTAACATCGGTGTCCGGAGGCAACATCCCCTACCGACAGTGCCACACCAGGGGGTGTCCGTGGCAACAGTCCCTACCAACAGTGCCACACCAGAGCGTAACATACAGGTGTCCGTGGCAACAGTACCCTGCCGACAGTGCCACACCAGGAGCGTAACATACAGGTGTCCGGTGGCAACAGTCCCCTACCGACAGTGCCACACCAGGAGCGTAAAATGCAGGTGTTCGTGAGGAAACAGTCCCCTACCGACAATGCCACACCAGGAGCGTAGCATACGAGTGTCCGGAGGAAACAGTCCCCTGCCGACAGTGCCACACCAGGAGCGTAACATACGAGTGTCCGGTGGCAACAGTCCCCTACCGACAGTGCCACACCAGGAGCGTAGCATACGAGGTGTCCGGAGGAAACAGTCCCCTGCCGACAGTGCCACACCAGGAGCGTAGCATACAGGTGTCCGGTGGCAACAGTCCCCTACCGACAGTGCCACACCAGGAGCGTAACATACGGGTGTCCGGAGGCAACAGTCCCCTACCGACAGTGCCACACCAGGAGCGTAACATACAGGTGTCCGGTGGCAACAGTCCCCTACCGACAGTGCCACACCAGGAGCGTAAAATACAGGTGTCCGGAGGCAACAGTCCCCTGCCGACAGTGCCACACCAGGAACGTAACATACAGGTGTCCGTGAGGAAACAGCCACCTACAGAATATAGCACACAGGTATCCGTGGCGCAACAATCGCCTGCCTGTGAGGAAAAATAGTGCTTCAACATAGATGTGAATGCGTAGCAGCTAAATATTGGCAAACGGTGCCAAACAATGCATCTATCCTGACATCCTAAACAGGTTACTCGCGTTTCCGCTACGTGGAATCGCCGCAAGCCCTCAGCTGATTCGCTTTATTGGATTACTAAGAAACTTCTGTGTTGGTTAATTTAGGTGGAAAACACATTTTCCCAAGATCCCTTGTTCAAAGAACTGAAATACTACAATGAGTGTTGGTAGTAAGAGGTAAGACTTGGTGTAATAGCACTCCGGTGTACATACCAGCTTTGAGCAACGTACTCTTTCACTTTGACCCTTTCCATGTAGCGAGTAGCACACAGTTGGCTCTCATAAGTGTGCAAAGAGTCATGCAAAGCTTTATATATTGTATGCGATGCATTCCAGATATTTTCCCAGCGCAAAAATGCAACTGAGCGGCAACAATTGTTCACTGGGTAGATGAATTGACAGAAGCGACCATCGAAATAGTATTTTCATCACTTGAGCAACTAAGCTGAGACAAATGCAGGTTTCCAAGAGGTGCACAAAACGTCAAGAATGTCAACTACAGGCATTGAAACCCATAAATATGTCACATTACATCGCTTCCCATACAAACGTTTCGGAACTGCGCCGCAATCGAACCCTATCAACTGTCAGCATATCTGTGACAGCCTGCTAAGCGATGGATCAGCCTAAAGGAGCTGGCTGCGTGCAGCCGATATTGTGCACCGGGATTTGTCGCAAAAGAGTTGGCGCTGCCCAATGTCCTGTTCCGAAATTGCACTTATAATTTATCGAAATATCAGCGAATAGTTTCTGAAATTACCAAAAATAAACTGTATATAACATATTTTTGCGTTAAAACGTCTTTCTTGAATAGATATATCTTCTTTATGTGGTGAATACTTTTCTTTCTTCGAATAATGACTATCTGTTACAACAACAGCACAGTTTCAGCCAATATATGTCACCTACGCTGGTAGGCGAGTTGGCAGGTTTGTGTACCTCTGGTTTCTCGCGTATCTTTTTATATAATCTGAGATGAAATGAACTGCGAAGTTGACGAACGCCACATGCCAACGAAAATGTATGTATTGCCATCAAAAGGAATTTTTCTTTCATCCTGTCGTTGAGTAATGACTAAAGCGGTTCATGTATTTGCCTTGTCATGCCTACTTTTTCCAATGGACAGCTGGATTGTTGGACGCTTTGAAGTCTAAGTGTGTCCGTCCGCACTACTGTTGGCTAAATAATTTGTTCGTCGTGCTGCTGGCTGGTCTGCTGGACGCACCACGTGATGTGTCGTATCATCCAAGACGCTGTACCATCAAGGACAAGTGCCAAAACCCGCATGCAGTCCAATATCTGTGCATATCAGTCATGGACCCATTGCCTTGGGTGTTTACACAGTCGCGCGCCTTCAAATATGCGTTGAGAGCTGGTGTGATCTCGGATGCGATGCATTCGCGACATTGCATTACCAATCGGATAGAAATACGGTACGCCATCCCTCCCTTTGATTGAGCTCGAGACTACAGCACGTAATCCAAGCACATTTCATACCGTTTGACAGCCGGAACGTATGGTGAGTGCTCGCCGCGGCGGGAGATGCGTGGCAGGCTGCCCTTGCAAGGAGACAATCGTATGGTGCAGGGAGACAATGCATGCGACTGCCGCTGCAAACGTCTCATGTGATCACACATAGATACACACACACTACATGACAAACATGGTGATAAAATTGGCAAGAACGAACATTAAAAGAGCACATCCAATTGAGGAAAGAAAGCAGGACGCGAAAAGCTGTGCCATACAGTAGTGACGGCTCCAAAAGCGTGGTCCCCAAGCCGTGCCGGGTCGCTCAGATGAATCAGTTGTGCCATACAAACGCGAATAGACTCGCACGAGTTTCAACTTCACTCGTAACAATGAGAAGACGAAGAAACTTGACATCTCAAAGCCGGTAGAGTTCACAAAGATGCAGCCAGAACAAATAAGCTGCCTACCATCGTCCCCGTGCATTGCAAGAGAAAACACTGCGATCCCGAAGGCAGCAACACGAAAATGTGCAGGCGACGTAGTTTGACACAGCGCGGTAAACCGTAGGATGGCTACAAGCAAGGGAGCGAAATCCAAACTCGAGTCCACTCGTCGACATTGAAGCGCATCGTCAAAATCCCTGCAGCATCGTTAAAATACCTGCAGCAATGCTTTTAGTATATTTGATTCATACACTTCCGCATGCTAGCACCCCTAGTGTAGCCTGGTGGACGATATGAACAGATGCTGAAATCGTATCTCGTATGACGGCGTATGCCGTATGACGTATGGCATTTAACGATGTATGCCATAGGACGCATGGCGACGTGTGCTGTGTGATGTATGACGATGTATGCCGTATAACGTATGGCAATGGATACAGTTTACCGCATAACGACGCATGCCGTATGACGCATGACGACTTGTGCCGTATGACGTCTTCATTCTGCCAGACTGCAGGTGCCATACTGTTGTAGACGAACCATTGTACACCCCGCCCTCACGTTGCACTGATGCGCCACAATCGATCGAAAGCTCAGGCAGCTGGCAAGTTCTGAACTCTCGACCACCGGACAAAGGCACGGATATGCTCGCCATTAGGAGTTCTGCTTTGCCCACCAGCGGCTTGCATTTAATTACATCTTCCCACTTTTATGTTCCTAGGCCAATGATGACCGGTATCGTCAGCCGCACACCGTGGGCCCGGTGGAGGTGAGGGAGAAGAGGCAGTTCCCCTGTTTATGACAAGGACGGCTGAGCCGATTTTTAAGATTCAAAAATGCGAACTTCGGAAACTAGTGGAGCGGTTTGAATGAACAAACTTATATTCCCCAGCTCCGTGACACACGATCTTGTAAAAGCTGCAGTGATGGGAATAACAATATTTTTACAATTATCATCATGTATCCTAGAGCACTGCATTCCTTGCTTACTGGATATGCATCCATGTACATAGCAACATGCACCATGTAAGTGCCGAACAAAAATGCATCCAAACAGCAAACACAAAAATTTGTTACGGAGCTCACACGAGACATCAAATCAGACACTTAGCTCCGGTCTCAGGTTGTTTCCACAAACCGCACACATGAGAATAGCGATGCCATGCCATATTTCTTTCACAGACATATATGTCCGTGAGCTTGTCTGTGTATGGCTATGTTTTGGCCGTGTCTGTGTCTGCGAGCAAGTTATACTTGCCGCGCGGCAACAGCCGGGATGCGGCCGATTTTCGCCACGGCGGTGATGTGCACTACGGCGCATTTCAAACCATCAGGCAGCCATTTTAAAATGTAACTGCTTATCATATGATACTGGTATTTCTTCATGGACATTTATTCGAGAATTTGTTGTGCGTTTTCCTAGTGATTTTGGATCTAAGGATAAAAACACCGAGTGTACATTTCCATCATAAAAAAATCATGCCGGGATTTGAACGTGAAATATTAGAACAAAACGATATAGCATGCTACTTACCGGCCCCTTGTCCCTCGCTTGCAATTTATTGACATCAAATATCTGCATTTGTTTGCTTTCTACGTCTACGTGTGTGAACCGATGTGTTCTTTTCGGAAATCTGGAAATATGACGTCACCAGGATGTCACTCACACCCGACCTACCATGCCTTGATAAGTTTGTCTTTGATAAGAGACGTATCTATAATCAATTGCCAGCTATGATACGATTGGTGGAGATGTCTTGACGCGGTTTCAAGTGTTTTTCCCCACCCTCGCCCTATCCCCACCCATGTAACAACGCGAATGTTCCACAACGGGGTATTTCACCCTCCTTCCCCGGCTACTGCCTGGTTACGCGAATACAGCCGATAAATGAGACTTGACTGCCTTCTGGGGGTGAAAGCAAGGACTTGGCCGAAACGATGTTGCGGGCACGCCAGCTCGTCAGAAGTGTCAGTTGACTGAGCAGGTGGGTCAGTTGCTGGGGGACAAGGCTGGAAGCTGCTGGGAACTGTTGGGAGCCAGTGGGTGACCACGTTTGGAGCTGCTGGGAGCTACTGGGAGTTGCTGGGAGCTGCTGGGAGCTGCTCGGAGTTGCTTGGAGCTGCTTGGAGCTGCTGGGAGCTGCTGGGAGACCAGGCTGGGAACTGCACGGGGACAAACCTGGGAGCTGCTTGGAGACCAGGCTGGAAGCTGCTGGGAGATCAGGCCGGAAGGTATTGGGAGAGTAGGCTAGGAGCTGCAGGAAGACAAGGCTGTGAGTTGCTGTGAGTTGTTGTGAGCTGCTGGGAGACCAAGCTGGGAGCTGCCGGAACTGCTGGAAGACCAGACAGCAGCCGACAAGTTGCGGCTGCATTATCTTCTGAGCAGGACGAGCCGCCGCCAGCTTAGTCCCTGGGAACACTCCCCAAACTACGCGCAGGCCTGGAAAGGTTGGATTTGTGCGCGTAAGCCGCTGTACTGGCCCTGGGCCACCCCCGGGGACACGGCCGAGACACCCCTGGGACACTCCGGCACGCGTCGCAGCGGGATGAGCCAAATTGAAAGCTGCCCGCTCTGCGCGGGCGGGGCGGCAGAAGACCCGGCAAACACATTAGTGGCGCGCTGCGCCGCAGACGATGGGAAAACTTGTCCCGCTGCTGGACGCTAGTTGGCTCTGGCTGTGATGCCCCGTCCCGACGACGTCAATAACGCAGCGACCTGCGAGCTGGTGCGACTGTCAACAGGCCGGAAAAATAGAAGACGACTGATGTGAGAAAATGGCTGATTCCAGCTACAGGCTTCTGCATTTTGTTATCCCCGGGAGGTGTTTTTCGGCTTTGATCTGCAACGTGATTCCCCTTCATCGAGTGAACTAGATTGTTTCCTCGCCTTGAGCTGCGTTCGCTGGTGCTTCGATGTTGTGTATTTTGAAATGACTTGCAGGTGGGAAAACGTAAAAACATTTGTTTCCCGCAACGAAAATGTGATATTAGAACTATAGGAAAATTTGTCTTACAGGTTCGCCTGAGTATGCATATCACTTCCAGTTAACCCGCGCCGTCTCTCCGGTCAGATCCTCACACCCCGTCTCGGGGGCAGAGAGTAAACCCCCGCTAAAATCCAAACTAAGCGTCGCACGAAAACGAAAGAGGTGTCATCGGAAAGTGCTCGACGAGTAGGGTCCGGATCCATCTCCAAAACAATTTTCCACCAAAAGTGACGTCACCAGGGTGCAAGATTTTCACGACTTTTCACGACATACATTGTTTTTGGCTCTGTGGAGTTCATTTTGGGGATATATGAAAGACATTTTTTTTATTTCGAATGAGAAAAGGACAGCGAAATCGATCAGCACGATACGTTTTTTGGACTCCCAAAAATAAAAACAAAGTATTTTTTTTTAATTTCAAAAGTTTGAGTTTTCAAGTTTTCTTTAATTATTCCTTTTCCAATGGGTAGAACAGACCGAGAAACGTTGTTGGAAGTCAACTTGCCATAATAAAAATATGTTTACTTTAGCCAGAATCTTCTATTTGAACCGCAGTTCGCAAATATGCAAAATTTATATGTAGTCAAAAACGACAAAAATGAGAAAATTCCACTCGTACGTTTTATTGCATCCCCAAAGATAAGCAAACGCTGAACTTTGAACAAAAAATATGTATCCGTTTAAACGTGACGACTGGTTGAACTTTTTTTGGAGATGACCTCATTTGACCTAGACCAACTCGTTAACCATAGATGACCTGACTTCAAAATTTCAAAACGGCATGCCAAATTGATGTGGGAAAAGGTATGCCAAATTTGGGCGCGTTACCGCGCGCCGTTCGTCCGCTATTCCCGAAAAAACCTGAAGGGGCGGTTGAAGACACCCCCTTATATGGGACGGGTTAATATACCATGCAAATATTCGCACCAAGTGTGGAGAGACGTTTAAATGTGGCGTGCTGAACACGAAATTAACGATTTTTTCCAATGCTCTTTATCATTCAATATGGAGCCACTGGAGGAGTGAGTGGACTGACGGCGGGGAGTCCACGGAGACGCATAGAGATTTAAGGAGATGCCAACTATCCACGGGGATGAAGAGATGTGTGAATAAAGAGAGGGAGAAGGAGGACAAAGAGGTAGAGATAAAAGAGATGAAGGAAGTGAGTGAGAGCGGAGAGAAAGAAAGATTGAAAGCTAGAGAGATAAAGTGAGACATAGTGAGAGGGATGGCGTGAGAGAGAGAGAGAGAGAGAGAGAGAGAGAGAGAGAGAGAGAGAGAGAGAGAGAGAGAGAGAGAGAGAGAGAGAGAGAGAGAGAGAGAGAGAGAGAGAGAGAGAGAGAGAGAGAGAGAGAGAGATAGGGGAGGGAGAGAGAGAAAGAGAGAGAAGATGCACTCAAGTGTGATATGGGACGTCGTTAGATGAAACATTTTGTCTTCCATGTGTCTTGAGCAGATGAAGTAGAAGATAATATTTAGCAATGTAAACGTTCCAATGTCATCTTGCAACGCGCATTAGTGCGGAAATTAAGCAAGTTGTCATGGGGAACATTCGATTCATGCTGTTGTGTAAGGTCGTGGATAATTATTATTGCCATTGTATAATTATTACCATAGAACGATGATTATGATTTGACCGTACCCATCCACCAGGTAGTTCTAAACAAGAACATCAATACACCTAGCATGGTCGCACCTGGTATGGCCATACGAATGGCCATACCAAGCGTGGTCATGTCACTAAAGGCCTCTTGGCACTGTAGAACCTGCACCGTGTGTGCAGACTGCACAGTACCAGGTCCTATGCTGATGATATCGTGTCACTGTATTCAAATGTGATTACCAAGCGCGGCGGAGCGTGGGCAGAGCGTTCACATTGTTCTCGCCTTCGTTACAGACGTGTCTCCCGCCACATCTCCGTCGCAGAGCTCCAACAACCTGACCAGCCTGGGTCAGGAGACGCCGCCGCCGCCGCCCGCCGGCTACACCAAGCCGCGCAGCATGTCCACCAGCTCGCTGCAGCCGTTCAGCCTGCGCCAGCGGCTGCGCGAGCGCAGGCTGCCCGCGGCGCCGGCCGGCGCGGCCGACGACGAGCCGCGCCGCGTCAGCGACGACGACGCCATCCCCGAGCTGGACGAGCGCGACTCGGCGCCGGCGGCGCGCATCGCTGTGTCGCGCAGCCCGAGCCCCAGCCCCACGGAGCCGGCGCCGCCCGCCGCGCCAGTCGCGCCTCCACCACCGCCGCCCTCGCCGCCCCCGCCGTCACCACCCCCGCCACCGCCGCCGCCGCCGCCACCGCCGCCACCGCCGAAGACATTCTCGCCGCGCAAGCTGAGCGTGCTGCAGGAGGAGCCGCCGTCGGCGGCCGTCGTCTGCGACAGGTGTCGGCAGCGCGGCTCGGCGCGCGGCCCGGTGGCGCGCTGCGCGCTCTGCCACTCCGACCCGCGCCGGCAGTGTCCGCTGTGCGACGTGCACAGCCGGCGGCGGCCCAGCGAGCCGTACCTGCGCGTGTGCAACCACAGTGCCGGGCCACGCCGCCACAGCGCCAACCTCGAGTGCACGATGCGGCACGAGACGGACGGCCGCCGCGCCAGCCACGTCGCCTGCCACTGTCGGCTGGCGGCGCGCGACTGCCGCATCCCGTTCAGCCCCACCCGCTGCTGCGACGTGGTCGGCACCGAGTTCAGCTTCATCAAGGAGGCGTCACGAGAGGACGACGAGTCCGATAGGAGCGCCCATGAAGAGGTGGGTAGGTGACAGGATCGCCCACGAAGAAGTTGGTGGGGGACAGGAGCGCCCACGAAGAGGTAGGTAGGGGACAGGAACACGCACGTAGGTGAGGTGGGAGGCACCACGTAGGTAAGGTTGGGACAGAAGAACGCACATAGATGCGGTTGGGACAGGAACACGCACGTAGGTTCGGTTGGGACAGGAGCACGCACGTAGGCGTGGTTGGGACAGGAGCACGCACGTGGGCGTGGTTGGGACAGGAGCACGCACGTAGGTAAGGTTGGGACAGAAGCACGCACATAGATGCGGTTGGGACAGGAACACGCACGTGAGCGTGGTTGGGACAGGAGCACGCACGTAGGCGTGGTTGGGACAGGAGCACGCACGTGGGCGTGGTTGGGACAGGAGCACGCACGTAGGCGTGGTCGGGACAGAAGCACGCACGTGGACGTGGTCGGGACAGAATCACGCACGTGGACGTGGTTGGGACAAGAACATGCATGAAGCGGTAAGTGGGGCCGATTCGGCTCTGACACTTAAGTGCTACACTGATACTACGGTTTTGAAACCAATGATACACTGAACTGCCGCTACAGCGAACTACCAGCGCTACACTGAACTACCGCTCTGTCCTGATGCTATAACTCCGACAATGCCGCTCTACACTGATGCTACAGCTCTGAGACACCACCGGACTACACTGATGCTACAGCTCTGACACCACCGATCTACACTGATGCTACAGCTTTGATGCTACCCTCTACACTGATGCTACAGCTCTGACACTACCGCTCTACATTCATGATACAGCTCTGGCACCACCGGTCTACACTGATGCTTCGGCTCTGACACTATACACTGATGCTACAGCTTTGACACCATCGCTCTACAATGATGCTGCAACTCTGACATCAATTTTTTACTCTGATGCTACAGCTCTGACACCACCGATCTACACTCATGGTACAGCTCTGGCACCACCGGTCTACACCGATGATACAGCTCTGACACCACCGGTCTACCTGATGCTACAGCTCTGACACCACCGGTCTACCTGATGCTACAGCTCTGACACCACCGCTCTACCCTGATGATACATCTCTGACACCACTGATCTACACTGATGTACACTCTACCTCGTCGCCCATATTACTTCGAATAGCAAAGATGTGTGAGTAATTTCTCATCACTTATACTTCCTGCAGCTTCAAAATTGAGTACTTACGGTTTCAGCGTTACGTTTTCACTGAAAATTCCATATGCCCTGTGCCGTCTAGGTTCCGCGTCACTGGCATGCTTCACAGGAATCAACAAAATTAGTTGAGGGGCAAAATTTAAAATTATTTCGAAATTAATATGTGCATGATTGATATATTGCATGATTGGTTGTTCGTTTCACAATGCATATGTGCGGATTGTCTTTAAGAAATTGTCTTGTAAGACGCTTCATTGATAATTGTGTTATGATGTATCATTTATACATGTATCTAAGAGGGGTACAAAAATCAACGAAGCATGCCAACCCTAGTGTTAGTTGAACCTGACTGTTCAAAGTCAAGGAGCAGCCCACAACGTTAATGAGAGGGAGGGCAACCGACTCTCACCACAACAAGGGGATTCTGCACCCCTGCTTGTATGGCTATCACTGATTGGTGACCGAACTTCTCTTTTGGCCTCCGAAAACTGGGTACATTGCAGCGGGGTGTGGTTTCTCACTTCTCTGTGAGGGCATGGGCTCCCACTCTACATGATAAACTGAGCCTATCGACGTATTGAGACCCGCAATGAATCACTTCAACATGAAATGAGAATATTGATTAAACATGAAACATTCAACATTTGCCGCCCCGGTAGCTCAGTTGATTAGAGCGCTGGCCTGCATTGGTCTTCCCAGTCCTGGCAACACAGGCTTCGAGCCGCTTCACGCGCTCGCAGCCCCCGGCCGGGAGTGTCAGTTGACGGGCCCGGTAAGGCCTGGGACGAGCTACCGGGAGGCCGTGTCGGTGCATTGACGGCACGTTAAACTTTCGGTCAAAATTCTGCCGTTGAACGGGAATTTGTGGATCGGGTGGTGGGGCCAGGGTTTTCGCAACAAGCTCTTCTTAGCAATAGAGCCCTGGTTCATAAAGCCACCTCAGCAATAACTGGGATTAAATTTATTGATAAAAAGAAGAAAAATGCCATCTGGATACCCACACTATCATTTTACGTTTGAATATTTATATTTTGTAGTCATATGCAAAATATCATGCTTCACTACTTCTGTCCGTCACTATTTTTATACCGACGACATTTTCAGTGCTTCACTTCCCCAGGAATTGCTACGAGCATTAGTCACGTTTTCATCGTTCTCCGTGCGCGATGCCCTCTGTTCAGGTTCACAAGGTGAGATACATTATGATTTGAAACTACCTCGTTTTGCCAACTGCCTGGTCCTGGATTTTCAAGTCATATCGGTGCATGTTTCCGTTGAGCTGAAGCGGATTTCAATTTATTTTAGCTGTATTGTAAACGGTGATGCGAGCTTAGCTCTTAGCCCAAGCAGAGATCTGGCTGAACTATTTTTCCATCATCAAAGGCCTCTCTCTCTCTCTCCCTCTCTCTCTCTGTTTGCCGAGTGTTGTTTGCTGGAAAGTGCGATTCAAATTAGAAGGCAGAAGATGATTGCAAACAAAAAATTAGGTCACACGACTTTAAGCGCTTGAGTGTGAACAGGAACGTTCGGGATATCCATCGAATAAGAAGGATAGTCCAGCTGGCAAACAATTTGAGCACGGCATCCGCCTGTCCCCAACTGATCCCGCCCAGCCCATGCAAAATTATCAGCATATGCATTATAGAGTGCTATGATTTGCAGGTACGGTGTGCGGCTTCGCCCATTCTGAGTAAGCTTACGTTTTCGAGTATGCGTACTGATCTGACGGATGTCCAGAAGCATGCTCATTTCATTCGTTGCTCCTTGTCTATGCAACCAACGATGACCTTCCTGATCTATGGGTTCCCTCCTGTTGCTGACTTTCGCGCGGGTGTTCCGGGGAAGCCGATGGGCTACTGGCTTTATGGTCTCTGGCTGGAGTTTCAGGAATTTGCGCTGACCGGCGATCGTCTGCCACACACCGGGAAGAGTGGCCCACACAGGGGAGAAGTAGAGGAGTGGCGACGCGATGTGGCCCACACAGGGGAGGAGTGGCGACGCTGTGTGGCCCACACAGGGGAGGAGTGGCGACGCTGTGTGGCCCACACAGGGGAGGAGTGGCGACGCTATGTGGCCCACACAGGGGAGGAGTGGCGACACTGTGTGGCCCACACAGGGGAGGAGTGGCGACGCTATGTGGCCCACACAGGGGAGGAGTGGCGACACTGTGTGGCCCACACAGGGGAGGAAGGGCTACGCTGTGTGGTCCACACAGGGGAGGAGTGGCGACGCTGTGTGGCCCACACAGGGGAGGAAGGGCTACGCTGTGTGGCCCACACAGGGGAGGAGTGGCGACGCTATGTGGCCCACACAGGGGAGGAGTGGCGACGCTATGTGGCCCACACAGGGGAGGAGTGGCGACGCTGTGTGGCCCACACAGGGGAGGAGTGGCGACGCTATGTGGCCCACACAGGGGAGTGGCGACACTGTGTGGCCCCACGGGGCCTTGGCCACACAGGGGAGGAGTGGCGACGCTGTGTGGCCCACACAGGGGAGGAGTGGCGACGCTATGTGGCCCACAGGGGAGGAAGGACTACGCTGTGTGGTTCACACGGGAGGAGGGATGACAACGCTGTGTTGTGTACACAGCGCAAATGAGACGAACCCAACTGCGCCATAAATCCCCTGGGGTTTCTCTCACCAGGATTCATCCGTAAGCTACACCCAGTGCCGCAGATAGTATTTTCTTCAAGTTGGTCCGACTCAAAAATATAATTGCACAGAAACCGTTTTCTGTGCGCGAAGCGGGTCGAAAATGTCCGTTTTGGCATGGTGAAAATCCGATATTTATCGTTTGATCTGGAGCATTGTTCTGCTCAGGTGTGGGAGCGGATCACACTTGGTCGTGCCTCAGGGGCTGTACCGCCCACGTGTGCTGATCTACTGTCTCCGAGCCGTCGATCTGACCTGACCTGATTCAACGCGTCCGCTACAGCCCACCGACGACAAGACGATACTGCTGTCGGACGGGTCGCGCTACAACACCGACTTCCTGCAGACCGACCCGCTGCTGGCCAGCATCCACCTCTGGGACTACCAGATCTTCGAGCTGCAGAAGCAAGCCGAAACCCTGATGCTGAGTCAGGTGAGACTGGCTCGTGTGCGTGAGCGTGTTGTTGGCCTCCGGTTTTCAATCACCTTTTGGAGTACGTCTTGATCATTGCCTGCGCTTGCGAACCATTCGATTCGCCCTTCCATATCAGTGCTGGACAAGATGAGCGTCACGAAATGGAATGCACCGAGTGCAAAATAATATTTATTGAAGTCCTCGTCATCAAGAATATATTTGAATTCATAAAAATAAGGTCGCAGAATAAACGTCAGAAGTACCGGTGCCTTTGTTGGACTTGCAGGATAACCCAAGTCTATGGTGTATGTAAATTATTCGAGTATGTTAACACGCGCCCTGGAGGGCTTCGAAAAAAATACGCGCACTGGAGGGGGGCGGATTCCGCCCCCCACCCCTCCCTACGATCTCGGCTCCTACTGAGGCTAGAGCAACGAAATTCGCAGGATGGATGAGCACGATAGTGAACTCTATTGTGTGCAACTTTCATGACCTTAGGTCAGTATCTTCAAGGTCAAATGAGGTCAAAATAAAAAATATGGTTTTGCGTGGATTGGATTGTCATTGTTATGGATTCTTGTGATTGTGTTTAAATGTTCCAAAATTGGCATTAACGATGTTTGTGACATTACTAATGATGCAATACAGATGCCAGATCCGCCATTTGACCTCAGGTCACCTACATAGGAGCACTTTAGCAGATCATTACCTGCTCCAGTTACCGGAACCGGGCTGCCCACCCGACTGCTCCGTTGGGCGGTTCGGCACAATCGGCTTCGCAAAGAAAGGAGTGAATTACACGAATAAAGTATGGAAGCGCTCAGGCACACAATGACAAACAGTAGATTTCGGGATGTGTAGGGAGAAACATGTAAAGTGACATCAATCACATGACAGTCATTTGCATTTTTGACAACATTCCAGTTGACCAAGTTTGGTTCTATAAGCCTGTCATGAACTTGACCTGACTTGACCTCGGTGACCTAACATGACTTTTAAATTATGTAACACAACAAAATGCATCAAACAAGTCGCTAATGTTGTCAATAACAGTTCCCTTTTGCCAATATACGGGAAGTGTATCAGCGCCTATTTTTGTGGTCTGGCGCTGCGAATTGTTTTTAATTTAACAGCCTCTAACTTGAAAAGTTTTCGGCCGATTTTTTTTTTACTTTAAGCAATGCGCCGGTCACTTCCAAGTAGCTATGCAAAAAATGGCGTATATCGTCCGGGACAAGATGGAGTTATGTACCAAAAGTCGGAGGGATGGGCGGATTTCGTTCTCCCTCCTCCAGGACGTGAGTTAACCTGTCATAAACTTGACCTGACTTGACCTCGGTGACCTGACATGACTTTGAAACAATATAGCATAACAATGTACACCAAACAAGTCGGTAGTTTTGCCAGGAACACTTCCTTTTTACCAATGTACGGGAAGCGCATCAGCGCCGATATTGGTGGTCTGGCGCTGATAATTTTTTCTACTTTAGCGACCCCTAACTCGATTTCGGTCGATTTTCATTGTTCTTACTTTAAGCAACGCGCCGGTCATTTATAAGCAGGTACACAAACAATGGCGTATATCTGCCGGTAAAATCTGGAGTTATCTACAAAAACAGGAGGGGTGGGCGAAATTCGCCCCCCCCATCCAGGGCGCGTGTTAACCGAAAGATTTCCTTCATGGACCTGTGATAGCTGAATTGAAGTAGTGCGCCACACAGTGCGAGCATAAAAATAGCACTGCTTATGTCCCATTATTTGGCGTGATGCCGAGCTCCTAAAGTGGTATTCAGACAAGCTTCCTGGCGTGCTTAAGTGCCGGAGATTCGGCTCGACATGTGCCAGAGAACACACCAGCACATGCCGCTTCATAAGTTCACCCAGGAATGCTAGGAATAGTCCAACCAAATATTAGCTTCCCCATCGATCCAGCCATCGGAACTGCTGCGCAAGACGGATTGCCCTCCAAATGTCGCTGCCGTGAGCCCGTGTAATGATCGGTGCACAGACATTGCACAGACGGTGCACAACTGTCTATGCAATATGCAAGTCTCAGACATTGGCGTATGTCCACACTTATAGTGGGACGTGGCTCGTCGTGTGAACGCTAGGGGCCTTCTGCGCCTTCCCAGTTGATGGAACTATTGGCCAACAATAATACGATTACGCCAACGTTTGGCAACCCTCTTGCTGTCGCTTTGACGTCCATTTTATGAAGGCCGGCGCAACGAGGGCGGTGTGATCTGAGTCGCTCGGTCTCTGTACCCCGACTGGGTTGCGGGTCGTGGGCGGTGTGGCCCAGATCCGGCGTCTCTGTACCCCGACTGGGTTGCGGGTCATGGGCGGTGTGGCCCAGACCCGGCGTCTCTGTACCCCGACTGGGTTGCGGGTCATGGGCGGTGGGGCCCAGACCCGGCGTCTCTGCACCCTGACTGTTGTGCTGGTCGTAGGCGGTGTGGCCCAGACCCGCCGTCTCCGTACCTCGACCGTGGTGCTGGTCGCGGCTGTTGGGTGGATCTCAATGGCTCTAAATGTGGGCCTCTGAGAAGCCGGTCGTTCCAGCAACTGGTTCAATATTGGCTCTGGCGCCGGGAATGTCAAGTGAAACGATAAACTTGGGGTGGATCGGTGCACCTGATGCAGACTTGTGGATGATTCGGAATCGATTTATGAGTTCTGAGATTCCGGACAACCAGGATCAGCCCCAATGTTTTTTTTCGTGTTGCAAATCAGGGTCATAGTTGTATCCCTGACTACTTCATGCAAGTACAATGTCATCGACGAAACTACAAGGATGCACTAATTTCTGTTCTGTTTGAATATCCACCCAGTGGAAAGGAGCAATGTAGCGCAACACGCTATATCTAAATTAAGATGCTATCAACAAATCCAAGGGACCTGCCAAGCGTACGCAAATAGTTAATACCTTTTACAAAAGGCTCGTGTTAATATATGTACCTGAAAAAGTCAGACTAGCCTTTGCACACAATCAAGATTCCCAGACTCATTGCAATTCTGGCACTTTGATTGGACACGTTCGCAGCGGTAGGATTTGTTCGTTTTCGTTTTGTGTGGTTTGTGCAGCACCCCATCATTATAGTCAGCTGTTGAGCGATGGGCTACAACAGTTTGGCGTGCCGTCCAGCAATGTAATTAATCCACCGCGGGCGACATTTTACTCTGTCACTCTGGAGGGATTGCACTCTTTAGTACAGAAATCCTAGGTCTCGGACTGGCGTTGCGTGCCTCAGGCGCGATGGTCTTGCAATTTCCTCTGGAGACGTCACGTGGCTGAAAAATATATGCATGCCAAACATGCCTGCGAGTTTTGCGACTGGACACGTGGAATTTTAATGGTAAATTCAGAGGTGTGTTATTGAAACGATTACCACCTGTCAAGCGGCATTCCTTATTCAACGTTATTGAGTTGTCACTGGAATGCTAGAGAAGACCGTCACTGATTGTACCCGAGACCAATGACCGTCACTGATTGTACCCGAGAGATTGCACCCGATAACACTGACCATCACTGAATGTACCCGAGAACACTACTACCACTGACTGTACCCGATAACACGGGCCATCACTGATTGTACCCGATAACACTGGTCGTCAC
The DNA here is from genome assembly GCA_034440575.1 of Imbricaverruca yamaguchii. Taxonomy (NCBI): domain Eukaryota; kingdom Metazoa; phylum Arthropoda; class Thecostraca; family Neoverrucidae; genus Imbricaverruca; species Imbricaverruca yamaguchii. Next base: position 1,271,697 of record JAOTOL010001521.1, read on the forward strand.
TGACTGTACCCGATAACACTGGTCGTCACTGATTGTACCCGATAACACTGGTCGTCACTGACTGTACCCGAAAACACTGGTCGTCACTGATTGTACCCGATAGCACTGGTCGTCACTGACTGTAGCCGATAATACCGGTCGTCACTTACTGTACCCGATAACACTGGTCGTCACTGACTGTACCAGATAACACTGATCGTCACTGACTGTACCCGGTAACACTGGTCGTCACTGATTGTACCCGATAGCACCGGTCGTCACTTACTGTACCCGATGACACTGATCGTCACTGACTGTATCCGATAACACTGGTCGTCACTGACTGTAGCCGATAACACTGGTCGTCACTAACTGTACCCGATAACACTGGTCGCCACTGACTGTACCCGATAACACTGGTCGTCACTGACTGTACCCGATAACATCGATATGGAAAGAAAGGGCGCACTTCTTCATACAGGGATCTATGCTGTTTTGCATAAGTTATTTACGAAATAATGCATTATATACTCCACAGTTTTGGTCATAGACCATCTTCAGGATTCCTTCATTGACACGTTGTAATGAAAAAAGAAGAAGCACGCATGCACAAGCACCTCTATCTTTCTCGCATAAAGGGCCAATGACATTATGGAGTGTCATGTGGGCTATTTTTACCATGCAATGTCCAAATGGCCAAGCTGACACACTACGCATCGCGCATGCGTGTTTGCGGTACGTGTGTGTTGGATATGTGTGTAGATACTCACCAGGATGGGCAGACCGGTGCCGTCCACGTGTCGCCAGGCCAAACGCCGGCCGGCTGTGTCGTGCCATCGAACCTGGCAGCGCTGTGTGGCCGGCACAAGTTTTCGAAACAAAAAGACACAAGTTCGCAAACTTAAATGGCATTCTAAAGTATTGGAAACTTAACGCTTATGGTTGATATGGTGCAGTAATACGTTTTCCAATGTTCCACCGCATGGTGCACTTCAGGTATATTGTACGTGTCAAGTGCTAGCAATTCTCCATTGTACTGCACAGCAAAGAAACAGCCAATAGGAGCATGCCTGTCAAGTGGTGTAGATCATACTCAATATCTGCGGTCAACATGGCATACATTAAGCAGATAAACTTCCTTCAAATTATAATGTTTTAAATACATTTCTAAATCCACATTTATAAATGGCACCGAAACGATTGCATTCCTATTCAGAGGGACTGCTTGCAGTTCAGAAAAGGCAGTCCTCCGATGTCAGTAGAAGGTGAACTATCTTGTAAATACCACAAGGTATGGATGGGCGCCGCTACCGCTAGAGTTCCTAGGGTCCAGAACCCACATAATATTTCATTGGCCGGTTCCGACCACATCTTAGACACTGGTAAGCTTTGGGAAAATACAATGCATGCATGCTCCGGCGGCAAGTCTTCTAGCAGAAGTTGATGAGGCACCGCTGGCCCTGAAACGAGACAAACTGGGACTTCAGTATGCGTGCAGGGTCTAGACAATCTCCTATGAATCCGGCATACAAGGTTATTTTTGGACACCGTACGCTTGCGCTGTTCTGTGTTACACGTCGCATTGTTCTGCTCCCATTCTGCGTGCAGTTGCGTGAGCCAGTGGAAGGGAGTGGTACCGAGATGCGCAGCATTCGGCAGAATACAGGTACTCATAAAGGCGAAGTTATCCCAGAATTGTTTCGACCGAAAGCCCTAGAACACATTGATACCTATCACTCATATCCTGTCACTTACGCCGACGAGTAAAAAACTGTTGATGGAGTAGGTTGTACATTTGTAAGTGGAGTCACGACCAGATTGTTCACTCTGCCTCTTCACGCGACAGTCTACGTCGTCAAACTCATGGCAATCACGAAGGCCTTGTGCTTCAACAAAGTGGGGAACGATATCGATCACGTCCTAATATCTGACTCTCTAAGTAGTCTTCGTATGATAAAGACGTTTTATGCACATGACCCTATCGTGCAGGATGGTGTGTTGCGACTAACAAAGCTTAAGCGAGCGGGAGAAAATTTAACATTCTGCTGGATACCCACCTGCGTCGGAATAGCGGGAAATGAGTTGGCTGACAAATCAGCGAAACGTGCTGCGCGAAGCCATTGCACCCGTTCGTTTCCTCTCCCCGCAGCACACCTCGGCCAGATAATAAATATGTTCTTCCGGGAAAAGTGCCAACATCTTTGGAACTCAACTGGTCGAAACAAAGTGAGAACCATTAAACCAAATCTATGGCGATGCGAGTCATCGTCAAGCATTTCATGGAGGGAGGAGGTGGTGCTCTCCAGGACATGCATAGGACACACCTATGCCACCCACGGCTACCTGCTGCGGAGTCAGGATAGACCAGTGTGTGCTCGTTGTGATGTCCTATTGACAGTCCGTCACGCCCTTCTGCCCTCGTTTCACAGCCCAACGAAGAGGACACTGGAAGAGAGGTTTCCTCCACAATGACAATGGCAAATCTTATTGGCGATAGGTCACGTGTGCTTCAGAATGGACAACTATTCGAGTTTCTTTCGCGAATACGATTTGCTGTCATATATCCAGAGAGGTAACGATGTTACACTCGTTTGGGCATAGTGAGTGATACCTGCACGTCAAAGTAAACCTGGCAGGAACCTGAGGCCTAGTTAGACAAGAACACTGTTATGGGTACTATATGATCAACATGGTCGATGCACCCTAAGGCCTAAATAACTAACTAACGGGAAAAGGCAATATCTTCCCGAAGTTTTTTAGTTTCTGCTCAAGTGGCATCTGAATCGGGTGGATGGGCTCGCACGACGGTCCCACCTCGAGTCCGTCGGGCGGGTCTCTGTCGCGATAAATACCGCCATGTCCCGCGGCGTGCCGCGGGTCTCTGTCGCGATAAACACCACCATGGCCCGCAACGTGCCCGACGGTCCCGCCTCGGTTCCGCCAGGCGGGTCTCTGTCGCGATAAATACCACCATGGCCCGCGGCGTGCCCGACGGTCCCGCCTCGGGTCCGCCAGGCGGGTCTCTGTCGCGATAAATACCACCATGGCCCGCAACGTGCCCGACGGTCCCGCCTCGGGTCCGCCAGGCGGGTCTCTGTCGCGATAAATACCACCATGGCCCGCGGCGTGCCCGACGGTCCCGCCTCGGGTCCGCCAGGCGGGTCTCTGTCGCGATAAACACCACCATGGCCCGCAACGTGCCCGACGGTCCCGCCTCGGTTCCGCCAGGCGGGTCTCTGTCGCGATAAATACCACCATGGCCCGCGGCGTGCCCGACGGTCCCGCCTCGGGTCCGCCAGGCGGGTCTCTGTCGCGATAAATACCACCATGGCCCGCGGCGTGCCCGACGGTCCCGCCTCGGGTCCGCCAGGCGGGTCTCTGTCGCGATAAATACCACCATGGCCCGCAACGTGCCCGACGGTCCCGCCTCGGGTCCGCCAGGCGGGTCTCTGTCGCGATAAATACCACCATGGCCCGCAACGTGCCCGACGGTCCCGCCTCGGGTCCGCCAGGCGGGTCTCTGTCGCGATAAATACCACCATGGCCCGCAACGTGCCCGACGGTCCCGCCTTGGGTCCGCCAGGCGGGTCTCTGTCGCGATAAATACCACCATGGCCCGCAACGTGCCCGACGGTCCCGCCTCGGGTCCGCCAGGCGGGTCTCTGCCGCGATAAATACCACCATGGCCCGCAACGTGCCCGACGGTCCCGCCTCGGGTCCGCCAGGCGGGTCTGTGTCGCGATAAATACCACCATGGCCCGCAACGTGCCCGACGGTCCCGCCTCGGGTCCGCCAGGCGGGTCTCTGCCGCGATAAATACCACCATGGCCCGCGGCGTGCCCGATGAGCCTGTCTGCCATGAAATGTCTTTCAAGATGTGCTACCTTTGAAATGGTTGTGCATTTGTTGCATAGCATCGTGTATGACAAGCAGAAACATGATTTTATTTTCCTCCATGCTTCTGCTGGAAAGATCATTTTCATTGCGACTGTGCCTACCAGCTGCTGAATAAACTGTTTGCTGGAACACATCAATATATTGCGATATATAGCAATATATAGCAATGGTGTTTATATGTCAACAGCCGCCAATGGCCACTGGTAAGCCGTACAGTGCAATGTACGACATTCTCCTAGAAATTCAAAGACCAGAAGAGCACAGGAGTGGAACACATACATAAGACATACGCAATTGGGTATTAGTGACAACATTTTGGCAGCATTTCCCGTCATGGCTCAGGGACGCACACATCATTGTCGTAAGGTGACACACACGATTTTAAAGGTTGAATCACACACGATCTAGACTGGCCCCCTTTGAGTAACGTTGACCCGTTAGCTACCGAGAAGCCGTCTCCCTTGGCTCAGGGTTCCTCTTTCACTGGCAATGTCCCTCTCCATCAGGCCGGGAGTCCTTCCAACGAACTGGGCCCCTTCGTCAGTGCAGGCTCCTTCACATTGACTCGGATCCCCTGCCGGCCTAGGTGCCCTACATGTCGGTTCTGGCCCTTCCCAATGACCTGGTATCCTTTCTTCAAGTGGCTACCACCCTCTCTTTCCGATGAGGGACCTTCTCCGTTAACTAGAGGAATTTGTGTTGCTGACAAGATATTCTCAGTCTGTTCGGGTGCCTCCCACTGACCCAGGGACCTTCCGTCCTCTTCGAGATACTTCACGCTGGTGTGGCCAGTCCTTCAGCGGCGGCCCGTGGGCACTCTCCATCGACTCTAAGAGCCTATTCATCTTTCCAGGACCGTCTACATCAGCCTGGAGCTTTTTCATCGACCCGGACCACTCGTGCGCCCATGTAAAGTGCCCAGAGGCACTTCACATCGGTACCTGACCTTGATTGACCATCCAGCCTCTCTAGCTCTCAAGGTCCTTCCAGCTCACTAGGACCGCCAGCTCCCAATTGGGGCAGGAGTCCCGTCAGGTCTGAAGTGGTCCCTTAGTTACTACTGGCCCCTCCAACTCCTGCACCACTTTTGCTCGCATTGAAAGATTCAAATCGACCTTCGGGCAATTGTCGTATTGTTTATTTCTTTTCGTCGAAAACATTGTTGTTTCCCAATGTATTTTTATCCGAAGCTGTGAGGGGGTGTGCCCCTTGCTCCCCCTTGTGTGCCCAGAATATGCTCCGCAAACTGTCTCGATGACACAAAATTCAAGGAGATTATCACTAGCTATGGCACGATCCTACATGGAATCATAAATATTTTCTGATCTCCGCCCCCTCCCCACCCCCACCCCATGCCCCGTCATTAACACAAAAAAACTCATGCTAGGAGCACTGAAGTCTAGGGACACCAAAATTCGAGATGCCTCCACACCCTTGGGCAATTCTTAGATCCGCTATTGATGCGCGCACAAATGTTAATGTCACTATTTTCCAGACGTTAATTCTAGTTGATTTTCACTACCACAATGAGCCAATGACTCACGGTAGTCGAAGCTGGTTGGCGATATTGACCAGAACGGCAACCTCCTCGCAAGGCTTGACATTTGAAGACCACTGACTTCGGAAACGGCTGTTGTCATCGCGTTTACTCTGAAAGTCAGGTTCGTGCCGTCTGACTTCGCACACTCAGATCACAGTACTTTATGTGGCCTGAATTCGCGATTGGCATGTCACGACGATTACTTCCCGCTGGCGGCCGTTGTGAAACGGGCAAAGTCCGCATGCCGCAGCCGACATCAGGTGAAGAATGCTGGCGGACGTACAATCAGCTCGACATTGCCAATGCCAAACACATCCCAGCACGAACCATGCCATGCTGTATTCCTGTGTTGAATCCCAGGAACACCACGGACGTAGCTACACATTGGGTCACCCGTGCATGGAATTAACTTCATGTAACGTTAAAATGTTGTGTGAATTAATGATGAATTAAGCTGTTGTCAATTTGGTTTCTTACGACTGCAATTATTTTTCAGATGAGCTACCGAGTATTTCACGACACGGGGCTCTTGGAAACATTTCGCATTCCTCTACAAGAATTCTTCAACTACTTTCATGCGCTGGAAATGGGATACAGAGATAAACCCTGTAAGTTGTGAAACAGCTGTCAAAATGACAGCTGCCTGACGGCTGTACTATCATTGTTCTTGAAGAATGAGAATGAACAGTAAATCGTGTTGATATTAGCTTGACACATTGCAGTGATAACATTGCATCATGGCTAATGGGTTGAGCAGTGGGTGATGATCGTTAGCTTTACCTAAGTGCTTTTTTCGTATGTATCGCAGTGACTGTGCCTTCGAGCGCATACAATAGATAGTATCAACAGCTCGATCAAACTCCGGATAATGACACGTTATGATGGTTTGCCCTCGATTGGCCTATGATGGCCTGACTGCTGAACGGTGCCATGGGCGACCTTACACTAAGGAGTTCTCCCGAGCTTGACCTACACCGAACTTCCGTGTCTGGTGTAGATGCCAAGTTCTCGTCTAATATTGACACCTATGCCGTCTTGCAGTTGCTAGGTCGAAATGTGGCCAAACTGAAGGAACCTTAATTGCAATGACCAGGCGAGGGGAGTTGACTTGAGCCTGTTCAGATCCTAGTATTCACCTTAGAGTACTTATCACCGAGGACCGAGCATCAGCGCAAATATCTGAACAGATGCCGTTGACGACAGAAATTATGCAGCTGTGTACCTCTTGCTAACTCGTGTACTTGTCTGCTGGGACGGCGTCACATTTGTCGACTTAGTTTTGCTTACGGCTGATGCAGTGTTTTCAATTATACCTTTAATCTTGATGCACCGAAAGCTGAACCCAGTCTTCAGGGAGCTGTGCCTGTGAGATAACACATTTGGCTTCAAACAGGGAGGTTCTTGAACAACTGGGGATCAAATATCGGCCTAGTGGGCCTCTGATAACCTAAAACAGATGAACAAGGAATCCGCTTCACATTCTATTTTTGTCAGTATTGAGGACCATGTGATAACTTAAGCGCTTCAACTTTAGGCCATTGCAGACAGGTATATATATATATATATATATATATATATATATATATATATATATATATATATATATATATATATGTACATGTATATATGTATATATATGTATATGTATATATATATATATATATATATATATATATATATATATATATATATATGTATATATACGTATATGTTATATATATATATATATATATATATATATATATATATATATATATATATATATATATAAGTGTGTGTGTATATATATGTATGTATGTAAGTATGAATTATTCACCCTCTCCATCGTGCGCTGGCCATGGTAGGCGTCAAAGATTAAATCGCCCAATAGCAAGCTGAGATGGTGGCGTAAAGCCTGTCATTGGCAGGCGACGGATGCGGACGCGGAAGAGGCCTGCTAAAGTTGGGATTCAGCAGCGAGTAGCGGGAGCCAGGGTTCAGGAGCGAGCAGCTAGAGCCAGGGTTCAGGAGCGAGCAGCTGGAGCTGGAATTTTGGGCTAAGAGCAGCCGATGGCTAGGTTCGGGATAAAGCAGTCGAGGTCCGGGAACCTGAGTCAGGGCTGGGGAGAGGGTAGAGTCAGAGTCGGGATCCGGGGAGACCAATCGGAGTCTTGGTTCGGAAAAGGGCAATCGTGGTCAGGGAGCTGGAGTCGGGGTTGGTGGGAGGGCGGTCGGGGTCTTTGTTTGGAAGAGGGCAGTAGTGGTCAAAGAGTTTGAGTCGAGGTTCGGGGAAAAGCAGTTGGAGTCTTGGTTCGGAAGAGGCACGAGATCCCCGTACACTTCGTCGCATGCTCATGTTCACTGCTGCCGAACGACGGACGCAGTCGATACGCCCACAAGCTCCAGTAAGCTGGTGGCTGACAGGCTATCGGCCGCGTGGCGCCAGTCCCAGCGATCACTGATCGGAAAAGGTCGATGAAGGCCTGCACATTTGACCCTGGTGTGTAGACCTCGTGCGCCGGCAGACGTCACTTTTAGCTTTGGCTTTCAAACAGAACCACAATGCAGCCTTACAAATGATACGAATTGTTTCCAGTATTCTTGTTTTTTTCGGGGGGGGGGGTGAGGTGTAGTGAAAGGTCTACAAGCTGCCCGACTAGCCATGTCGCTTGCACTGGACTGCATGTTTCACACCGTTGGATGACGGCCCAATGCGCGCTTTCAGATCACAATCGGATGCACGCGACCGACGTGCTGCAGGCTGTCTACTACCTGACCTCGCAGCCGATCCCCGGCTTCCAAGTGCTCTCAGAAGACGAGAGCGACCCGGACGGTGAGTGTTCCCACCGGAGAGACAAGCACGCGACGCCCCACCAATACCTGCCGACCCGGACGGTGAGTGTTCCCACCGGAGAGACAAGCACGCGACGCCCCACCAATACCTGCCGACCCGGACGGTGAGTGTTCCCACCGGAGAGACAAGCACGCGACGCCCCACCAACACCTGCCGACCCGGACGGTGAGTGTTCCCACCGGAGAGACAAGCACGCGACGCCCCACCAATACCTGCCGACCCGGACGGTGAGTGTTCCCACCGGAGAGACAAGCACGCGACGCCCCACCAATACCTGCCGACCAGGACGGTGAGTGTTCCCACCTGAGGCATAAGCACCCGACACTCAACTAACACCAGTTGCGATGCCGTGGTGATCAACACCTGCCGCACTATGGCTGCCGCGGCCACAGCCTGTGCTGTCGAGGGCCACGTCTGACGTGTACTTGTTGCGTGGCAGAGGAAGCGACGTGCAGCAGTGCGGCGTTGTCGAGGGCCACGTCTGACGTGTACTTGTCGCGTGGCAGAGGAAGCGACGTGCAGCAGTGCGGCGCTGTCGAGGGCCACGTCTGACGTGTACTCGTCGCGTGGCAGAGGAGGCGACGTGCAGCAGTGCGGCGCTGTCGAGGGCCACGTCTGACGTGTACTTGTCGCGTGGCAGAGGAGCGACGGCAGTGCGGCGCTGTCGAGGGCCACGTCTGACGTGTACTGTGGCGTGGCAGAGGAGGCGACGGCGTGCGGCGCTGTCGGGGCCCGCTGCGGTCTTGTGGCGTGGGAGGGGCGACGGCGTGGGTGTCGAGGCCACGTCTGACGTGACTGTCGCGTGGCAGAGGAAGCGACGCAGCAGTGCGGCGTTGTCGAGGGCCACGTCTGACGGTACTTGTGGCGTGGCAGAGGAGGCGACGTGCGCAGTGCGGCGCTGTCGAGGGCCACGTCTGACGTACTTGTCGCGTGGCAGAGGAAGCGACGGCAGCAGTGCGGCGCTGTCGAGGGCCACGTCTGACGGTACTTGTCGCGTGGCAGAGGACGCGACGCAGCAGTGCGGCGCTGTCGAGGGCCACGTCTGACGTGTACTGTGGCGTGGCAGAGGAGGCGACGTGCAGCAGTGCGGCGCTGTCGAGGGCACGTCTGACGGTACTTGTCGCGGGCAGAGGAGGCGACTGCAGCGTGCGGCGCTGTCGAGGCCACGTCTGACGTGTACTTGTCGCGTGGCAGAAGAGGCGACGTGCAGCGTGCGGCGCTGTCGAGGGCCACGTCTGACGTGTACTTGTGGCGTGGCAGAGGAGGCGACGTGCAGCAGTGCGGCGCTGTCGAGGGCCACGTCTGACGTGTACTTGTCGCGTGGCAGAGGAGGCGACGTGCAGCAGTGCGGCGCTGTCGAGGGCCACGTCTGACGTGTACTGTGGCGTGGCAGAGGAGGCGACGTGCAGCAGTGCGGCGCTGTCGAGGGCCACGTCTGACGTGTACTCGTCGCGTGGCAGAGGAGGCGACGTGCAGCAGTGCGGCGCTGTCGAGGGCCACGTCTGACGTGTACTTGTCGCGTGGCAGAGGAAGCGACGTGCAGCAGTGCGGCGCTGTCGAGGGCCACGTCTGACGTGTACTTGTGGCGTGGCAGAGGAGGCGACGTGCAGCAGTGCGGCGCTGTCGAGGGCCACGTCTGACGTGTACTTGTCGCGTGGCAGAGGAGGCGACGTGCAGCAGTGCAGCGCTGTCGAGGGCCACGTCTGACGCGTACTCGTCGCGTGGCAGAGGAGGCGACGTGCAGCAGTGCGGCGCTGTCGAGGGCCACGTCTGACGTGTACTTGTCGCGTGGCAGAGGAGGCGACGTGCAGCAGTGCGGCGCTGTCGAGGGCCACGTCTGACGTGTACTTGTCGCGTGGCAGAGGAGGCGACGTGCAGCAGTGCGGCGCTGTCGAGGGCCACGTCTGACGTGTACTCGTCGCGTGGCAGAGGAGGCGACGTGCAGCAGTGCGGCGCTGTCGAGGGCCACGTCTGACGTGTACTTGTCGCGTGGCAGAGGAAGCGACGTGCAGCAGTGCGGCGCTGTCGAGGGCCACGTCTGACGTGTACTTGTCGCGTGGCAGAAGAGGCGACGTGCAGCAGTGCGGCGCTGTCGAGGGCCACGTCTGACGTGTACTTGTCGCGTGGCAGAGGAGGCGACGTGCAGCAGTGCGGCGCTGTCGAGGGCCACGTCTGACGTGTACTTGTGGAGTGGCAGAGGAGGCGACGTGCAGCAGTGCGGCGCTGTCGAGGGCCACGTCTGACGTGTACTCGTCGCGTGGCAGAGGAGGCGACGTGCAGCAGTGCGGCGCTGTCGAGGGCCACGTCTGACGTGTACTCGTCGCGTGGCAGAGGAGGTGACGTGCAGCAGTGCGGCGCTGTCGAGGGCCACGTCTGACGTGTACTTGTCGCGTGGCAGAAGAGGCGACGTGCATCAGTGCGGCGCTGTCGAGGGCCACGTCTGACGTACTTGTGGCGTGGCAGAGGAGGCGACGTGCAGCAGTGCGGCGCTGTCGAGGGCCACGTCTGACGTGTACTCGTCGCGTGGCAGAGGAGGTGACGTGCAGCAGTGCGGCGCTGTCGAGGGCCACGTCTGACGTGTACTTGTCGCGTGGCAGAGGAGGCGACTGCGCAGTGCGGCGCTGTCGAGGGCCACGTCTGACGTGTACTTGTGGCGTGGCAGAGGAGGCGACGCAGCAGTGCGGCGCTGTCGAGGGCCACGTCTGACGTGTACTTGTCGCGTGGCGAGGAGGCGACGCAGCAGTGCGGCGCTGTCGAGGGCCACGTCTGACGTGTACTTGTCGCGTGGCAGAGGAAGCGACGTGCAGCAGTGCGGCGCTGTCGAGGGCCACGTCTGACGTACTTGTGGGGTGGCAGAGGAGGCGACGTGCAGCAGTGCGGCGCTGTCGAGGGCCACGTCTGACTGTACTGTCGCGTGGCAGAGGAGGCGACGTGCAGCAGTGCGGCGCTGTCGAGGGCCACGTCTGACGTGTACTCGTCGCGTGGCAGAGGAGGCGACTGCAGCAGTGCGGCGCTGTCGAGGGCCACGTCTGACGTGTACTCGTCGCGTGGCAGAGGAGGCGACTGCAGCAGTGCGGCGCTGTCGAGGGCCACGTCTGACGTGTACTTGTCGCGTGGCAGAGGAGGCGACGTGCAGCAGTGCGGCGTGTCGAGGGCCACGTCTGACGTGTACTTGTCGCGTGGCAGAGGAAGCGACGTGCAGCAGTGCGGCGCTGTCGAGGGCCACGTCTGACGTGTACTTGTGGCGTGGCAGAGGAGGCGACGTGCAGCAGTGCGACGCTGTCGAGGGCCACGTCTGACGTGTACTTGTGGCGTGGCAGAGGAGGCGACGTGCAGCAGTGCGGCGCTGTCGAGGGCCACGTCTGACGTGTACTTGTGGAGTGGCAGAGGAGGCGATGTGCAGCAGTGCGGCGCTGTCGAGGGCCACGTCTGACGTGTACTTGTCGCGTGGCAGAGGAGGCGACGTGCAGCAGTGCGGCGCTGTCGTTCGCCGCGAGAGAGTCGTACGGCGTGATGGGCGCCAACTTCCCGCCGCTGGAGATGATGGCGTTGTACACGGCGGCTGCCATGCACGACTACGACCACCCGGGCCGCACCAACGCCTTCCTGGTCACCACCGTGTCGCCGCAGGTCAGTGATGATCATGGTGTCGCCGCAGGTCGCGGGTCACGGTGGTGTCGCCATAGGCCAATGGTTATCACAGTGTCGCCGCAGATCGGGGGTTACCGCCGAAATCGGGGGTCGCCACCGTGTAGCCGCAGGTCGGGGGTAACCACTGTTCTATATACTACAGTGCCTGTGATGTCACTAATCCAGCACATCACACCATGTTGCGAAAAATTACCGAAACATTTGTTAAACTCTCCCACGGTCCCACGGTCAGCTCTTGCTCTCCCACGGTCATCGTGCTGGCAGATAGTCACGAACCACCATTGTCCATGAAACGAAAAATGCAAAATGGTGCTGAAATCACGACCACAGAGCTGGGCTTTATTGGTAACTTCATATTGACAGCCTCACCAGGACCGAAACCTGTGCTTACCCTATCATATATGGTATTATGATATGCATAATGATATTACGACGGACGACGGACGACGGACGACGGACGACGAACGACGGACGACGGACGACGGACGACGGACGACGGACGACGGACGACGGACGACGGACGACGGACGACGGACGACGGACGACGGACGGTGGACGACGGACGTCGGACGGTGGACGACAGACGACGGAAGGTGGACGACAGACGACGGACGACGGACGACGGACGACGGACGACGGACGACGGACGACGGACGACGGACGACGGACGACGGACGACGGACGACGGACGACGGACGACGGACGACGGACGACGGACGACGGACGACGGACGACGGACGACGGACGACGGACGGTGGACGACGGACGTCGGACGACGGACGACGGACGACGGACGACGGACGACGGACGACAGACGACGGACGTCGGACGGTGGATGACAGACGACGGACGACGGACGATGGACGTCGGACGACGGACGACGGACGTCGGACATCGGACGGTGGATGACGGACGGTGGACGGTGGACGGTGGACGACGGACGACGGACGATGGACGACGGACGTCGGACGATGGACGATGGACGATGGACGATGGACGACGGACGTCGGACGATGGACGACGGACGTCGGACGGTGGATGACAGACGACGGACGTCGGACGGTGGACGACGGACGACGGACGACGGACGACGGACGACGGACGACGGACGACGGACGACGGACGACGGACGACGGACGACGGACGACGGACGACGGACGACGGACGGTGGACGGTGGACGGTGGACGGTGGACGGTGGACGGTGGACGGTGGACGGTGGACGGTGGACGGTGGACGGTGGACGGTGGACGGTGGACGGTGGACGGTGGACGGTGGACGGTGGACGGTGGACGGTGGACGGTGGACGGTGGACGGTGGACGGTGGACGGTGGACGGTGGACGGTGGACGGTGGACGGTGGACGGTGGACGGTGGACGGTGGACGGTGGACGGTCGGACGACGTGGACGTCGGACGGTGGACGACGGACGTCGGACGGTGGACGGTGGACGGTGGACGACAGACGTCGGACGGTGGACGACGGACGACGGACGGTGGACGGTGGACGGTGGACGGTGGACGGTGGACGGTGGACGGTGGACGGTGGACGGTGGACGGTGGACGTCGGACGGTGGACGACGGACGTCGGACGACGGACGACGGACAACAGACGGTGGACGGTGGACGGTGGACGGTGGACGGTGGACGGTGGACGGTGGACGGTGGACGGTGGACGGTGGACGGTGGACGGTGGACGGTGGACGGTGGTCAGTGGACGGTGGAATATGTGATATCTTCGGAATGACGGTTTGGATTTTGCACGTCAAGTGGATATTCGTTCCATTTGGCAGGCTTCATAGCATCTCCCAGTTCCATATATGGCTGTTGCATCACTTTGGCACAGTATTACTGTACCGTCTCATTTAGTGTCATATTCTAATAAAACATGAGATAAAAAATGGACATCTGAACTGGTAGGCAAGAAAACGTAACTTTTACTGGTCTAATGCATAGCATGACTTTGATGCCTTACAGCCTTAGGTTGTGTACGCCTTTGATATTCAAATCACCCAATCATCCTTTGAGGTTCTTAAATTGCGTGCATTACGACTGCTTGAAATGCCGCTGACTTCCCCGAACGGTCATTTCCACTAGGCTGTATTGATGGCCATGCAGACTACCCGAATTGCTCCGCAGACTGACAGTCGCATTCAAAAGAAGCAATCTCCTCCGTAAGTCCTGAGGCTATGCATGCTAGTCGCTCGGCCGTATTGACTGCGACCACCCGTGAATGTTTGTTGTTGGATGATGGTAATTTGTCAGCCGAACCTTCACGGTCAATGAACACAGTGGCGGGAAGTGAACCCTATTCGCGTGCGTTGGGGCGGGATGGCCGAGTGGTTAATGTGTCGAGCTCTGGATACCAAAGGTCCCTGGTTCAACACTCGCACCGCTCAGGGCATTTCCGAATTCCGCTGCCCACCGGCGAAACAGTGCGGGAGGCGACATTAGCCGTGAATGTGCGTAAACTGCGTCGTGAATCACCCAATGCACAAACAATATTCACATGCGATGGTTTTATCCCAATTTCTGTGCAGAAATGGTGCGAAAATAAACATTGCAGATCAGCTTGCTGTACGCCACAATACACAGTCGGATGTATCACTGCGTGACGTGACGTCGCCACACACGGTAGAGATGACTGAACATGCCACCTCTGGAGCGGGACACGGTAGAGATGACTGAACATGCCACCTCTGGAGCGGGACACGGTAGAGATGACTGAACATGCCACCTCTGCCAGCGGGACACGGTAGAGATGACTGAACATGCCACCTCTGGAGCGGGACACGGTAGAGATGACTGAACATGCCACCTCTGGAGCGGGACACGGTAGAGATGACTGAACATGCCACCTCTGGAGCGGGACACGGTAGAGATGACTGAACATGCCACCTCTGGAGCGGGACACGGTAGAGATGACTGAACATGCCACCTCTGGAGCGGGACACGGTAGAGATGACTGAACATGCCACCTCTGGAGCGGGACACGGTAGAGATGACTGAACATGCCACCTCTGGAGCGGGACACGGTAGAGATGACTGAACATGCCACCTCTGGAGCGGCTCCCGGTAAGACCATGACTTTTGGCAGGATGCAGAAGAAGGGGGCTAGGAAAAGTCGCCCAGTTGCATAGGCGCACCGGAGGGGGGGCAGCCCCCCCCCCCCATGGGACCAAAGTGCCCTTTTGACCGAAAAGTGCCCTCTTGGCCGGAATGTCCCAAATTTAGCCCAATAATCACCTGATTATGTGCCCCGCCTGTGCCAAAGGTGCCCTTTGGGCCCAAAGCTGACCTTTTGGCCTAAAAATGACATTCCCCTGTGCCCTTTCCTGTCCTATGCCTAAAACATATAGCGTGTCCCAAGGAAAATTCACGCCCCCCCCGGTCAGCAAACCTTCCAGTGTGCCCCGGGCCGCAAAGTGCCCTTTTGGAGCCGGCCAAGTGCCCTTTTCGGTCCGGGCCCCCCCCCCCCCCCATGGAAAAATCCTGGGTGCGCGCCTGCCCAGTTGCAGAGCTCTAGTTCGACCAGGTGGGAGAATGGCATGCGCAAGGTCCCACGGGCGGTACCCTCCCACCGTACAGAAGTAGGGTGACCGCCTGAGGCTGCAAGGATAAATGTCAACACTGCGATGCATATTAGTTTGATCCTAGGAAAGTCAATTAGTTTAAATGTGCTTAAAAATTGTTACATGTCAGCCTCCGGAGCGCGTATCTGTTTCCAGGGTCCAACTTATTAACGTCACGAAGGTTTTAAGACAGGCGGACGAGTCTTTTTTTCGCTTGGTTCTTTCCATGCAATGCCATCGACGCAATGATAAATTGCACAAAATGTAGATGACGGTTGCTGCGTGCCCCGCTTTGCCGTCGCCCCAGATCCAACCCACACGCATTGTCACCGGCTCCAGTTGGGTGACATGTTCCGCAACGAAATGTTTAACATGCAACACTTTTGCTTATGACTGCACGCATTTTATCCGAATGGTGAGGATAATCGTTGTTACCCTGACTACAACAACATAAACACTTACGGGCATGGATGTAACCACTCATGGGTGGGCTGGGGGGACATGCCCCCAATTTCTGAAAGGTGGAGATTTGTTCCCCTCACTTTTTTCCGTGTCTCCCCAAGCATCAACTACCTGAATATGGTAGTCACAAAACTATAGTTAATCATTAATCAAGTGAAAATATATACGCAAGGGGATCAACAAAAATATTAGAAGCAGAAAATCTAGACACTCAACAGGTTTCACAGACTATCCGTCGTCAAAAAACTCCGAATGGCAAATGAACAAACGTTAGAAATTCCTGCTTCCAGACCATGGTTGAATAATATCAACCTTGACCATCTTATGTTTTCGCTTGAGTGGAAAATAGTGTTTTGCGAGGCAACAAATTTGCATTATCGCAACCATCAAGTTGCATTCTCCTGCGCATATATTGATATCTTGAACAAACGTGACTCTGAGAGTCCTTGGGTATCTTCAAGACCACGGAGAGGCGCCATGGGCAACCTTAAGCAAGTACGTCAAGCTAATGTTGTATTCGTATTCAGCGATGTGTTCGACACAGGCGTATTGGTATCGGCATCGGTATTCATCGACGGGTTTATGATCTTTCGAATCAATTACCACAATTGCTTCTACGTGCACTGAACATGCTGGAAGCCTACCAAGATCCAATATAAAGCGATAGCCCATGGTGAACCCTAGAGTAACATTTTGAAACCTGGAAATATCAAGATCATACCTCAAGGTCAGAGGCTAGTTTGAGTTCTTCAAGGTTTTCGGGATTAGTCGCTATGGGTTCAATTTGCACGAAGTGGGTGTCATTCGACGTGGCTTGTGCCGTATTATACTGTTACCAAGTCGAACTAATTTCAAAAGCAAAAAGTCAAACCGATTTCTTTGGTCGCCTTGTATTTTTTCCTTACCTAGACCTGTCCACATCTGCTATCAAACAATAACCCGTGATGCACCTCAAGTAACATTTCAAACCAGATAATGTCATTGTCAAACCACAAGATCGAAGGTTAGCTTAAATTGTTTAAAGTCCTCTCGTCTCGTCGCTATGTCTTCAATTTTCATTAAGTGGGAGTCATTCGACGTGCCTTGAGATACAATAGCCGACTGTTTAGAAATCACATTAACTCCCAAAGTCAAAGGTCGAATCATTTCTTCGGTCGCCCCGCGTTTCTTCGTTTTCTTCCAAAGCTACTCATGTTTAGTTTCAAGAGATAGCCCGTGGACAACCCTCGAACAACATTTCAACCGGGACAGGTCAGATCAAGCCTCAGGTCAAGGTTTATTTGAATTTTTCAAAGTCCTCGCGTTTCGTCGCTATGGCTTCAATTTGCAATATGTGGGTGTCATTCGACGTTGATTGCTGTACGGTATCAGAATGTTGAGATATACAGATATTTTCAAAGGTGTCGATGTTCCGCTATGTACACAATGACTGAGTGTAATAGGAATACGATATTTTTCCCTCCCTTGACATCTCTAGGAGATCCCTCGAATTTTGCAGCCAGAGGCTGCAAAGTTCGAGGGAGCGGTATGTCCTCAGCCCTTCCCAAAAGGACGCCTTTCCTTCCCAATATGTGCCTTTTTCTTTCATAGGGGCGTTTCTGGCTGAAAAATTCGAGCGAGTACACTGGAACCTTTTCAGACGGTCGCCTATGCCCGGCTTGAGGGACGCCACCTTCCATGAGGGGCACATGCCCTCAGTGCCACACCTTTAATCCGCCCTGGTTGCCTTGTGCATCAAGATGTGTCCCAGTAAAATAGGAAAGCATGGGAAAGGCCATTGTATGTCAATATTTACTACAATGAAACCATCGTCCAATATTGTATGTTTTTCCACCTACAAAAGGGCAACGTTTACACACTACAGCATGGCTCAATGATCATGTGAAATCGGGCCCAGCACATACAACATACAGCTAATTCATAGGCAGTGATAGGGAGTGGAACATGCTAACTTGGGGAACCTTTTGTCTGCAAAATATCATTTTTGACAATGGCATATCTGAAAACCAGATATTGAAAAATATGGGGCCGAATTTCAAGGATTTATTTTTTGGGAGGAGGGGGATAGTCCCTATCCTGTCCAAGCTCACCGCGTTCCTGGTCCCAGAGGTGAAAAAAAACCGGTTACTCGGCTACGACCAGTGGGTGACAGATATTTGCAAAAATATATCTGGTTGTGGTGACAACATACGGTACCGTATTATCATTGCGGATGGGTTGTATTTATCATCGGGCCGTTTTGCCTCTTAACCCGCGCACGTCCGGGGGGCAGATATCTGCCCCCTCCAGGTTTTTCCTCATTTCCCGCCAAACTAATACCTCGCATAGCTATTCATTGGACTTTTCCACATATCCTCATGCATTTTTAATCCTGGGTCATCTCAGGTCAGGTCACCAGGTCAGGCGAAGTGACCCAACTACACTCGGAGTTCTAGGTGGCATAACTTCCACAATAATTGGGCGATTTATTTCAAACTTTAGCATGTCATGATCTCATCAGGGACAATAATATGTATATCGTTTTTTTGGTAGCATTGACCTCAGGTCAGGTCGCTGCCATGGCTTCCCCATTATAGGGCTATGGTAAAATATACAAATGTTTCCTAGTTGCATATTTGCGATCGGAATGATCTCACAACGGTTGTGGCATGTAGATGGAAGCTATGCTCAATGTTATCGCTGACATTTTTGCTCAGTGACCTCACCAAGGTCTTCGAGGTCACCTGAGATCACTACACATTGATGCGCATTACATCGCACTGCATTGAGTTAGAAGGTTGTAATTACCGTCATTGTGCTTGCGTCGTCAAGACGTGTCGATTGATACCTTACATGACCTCCCTAGGCCTTGACCTGAGGTCATGACTTCATGACCGTGACCTGAGTTTCGGTTAAACTGACCTTAAATAACACCGCCTATTGTCGGTAGCGCATTTCAAGGACTGTCGAATAGCGTTCGCCATTTGTTTCTATCTGTTGCAGGTCCTGAGATATGTGTCAATATCTGAGTCCCACCTGATCTGGTCGAATTTGAATAATGATGGCCCAGTGACCTGAATGTTGATCTGAGCGATAAAAATTACAGAAACACTTTCGATGGAGCCCGTCACCAGCTATCCAACGCCGTTCTCCGTTTGTCGCTCGCTAGCATAGTTCCAGAGATCTTAGGGGGGCAGACATCTGCGCCCCCCCGGACATGCGAAGTTGGCGTGGACCGCCGGACGTGCGAGTGTCGCCGGACCAGTCCCGTCTCGGGGGTCAACCGCTCCCTCGCGTTTTCGCAGATAGCGGACGAACGGACGAGGAGCGCGCCCAAATTTGGCTATACCTTTTCCCACATAAATTTGACATGCTGTTTCAAAATTTTGAAATCATTTCATCTAGGGTCAACGAGTTAGGCAAGGTCAAGTGAGGTCACATCCAAGAAAATTCAACCAGTCGTCGCGTTTTAACGGATACAGATATTTTACTAAAACTTTCAGCATTCGCCTATCTTTAGGGATGCAACAAATCGTACGAGTAGACCCCTGTTTCGTTTTTGACTACATATAAATTTTGCATATTTGCCAACTGCAGTTCAAATAGAAGAGTCTGGCTAAAGTAAGCATTTTTTATTAGGGCAAGTTGACTTCCAACAACGTTTCTAGGTCTGCTCTACCCATTGGGAATGTAAAAGTATAGAAAACTTGATAAATCAAAATTTTGAATTTTCAAAAAACAAACATTTTTTAGGGGGTGGGGGAAAACAAATTGTATGGCCCTGGTCGATTTAGCTGTCCTTTTCTCAATCCAAATAAATTTGTGTTTCTTCATATATTCCCAAAATGAACTCCCCAGAGTCAAAAATATAATGTGAGTCGTGAAAAGTCGTGAAAATGTAGCCACCTGGTGACCTCACTTTTGGGGGAAAGTTGTTTTGGGGGTTGATCCGGACCTTACTCGTCGAGCGCTTTCCGATGACACCTCTTTCGGTTTCGTGCGACGCTTAGTTTAGACTTTAGAGAGGGTTTGCTATCCGTCCCCCCCCCCACCGAGACGGGATGTGAGGATCTGACCGGAGAGACGGCGCGGTTTAACATACCCAGTCAATTTGTATTTTCTAACCATCCCGACATACACGTACTCATCTTGTTTCAGTGCATGGATCAGAAGCGTACAGAATCAGTGTAGTAGCTATGATCGAGGGGACAAGGGGGGCTGAAAAAAACTCTACCACTCGTGGTAAACTCATAGGTTTTAACATTGGCGTGGTAAGCCTGTCATCTACCAACTATCCTGTCAGCGTTCAGAGATTGAGCCCGACGCAACAGTTCCATTTTCCAGTGCAGTTTGTGGCGTGTGGCACGGCTCACATCATAGGTAACAAGATATGGCTGACATAACGTGAAAGCTCACAATGTTGGCTATCCGTCGGGCACAATTTCGTTGCGGTCGGGTCAATGTGTTGCGCGTGCGAGTCACTGGTGTCCTGAGAGAACGGGTGTCCGGTGAATGACCGGTTGCCCATGGGAATAGCATGTAAAATCTCACAGAGCACACACACTTACACACACTCATCGCAATAGCAACACTTTCTCTATATCACACGCCTGATCCACAAACTATGAGAAGAAAAAAATGAAGATATGTTAGAAAAAGAAAACATAAAATCAACAAAAAGGTGAAAGAAGAAAAAAAATGAAAAGATATGTTGAAAAAGAAAAAGAGAAAATCAATAAAAAAGAAAAAGAAACAAAAAACTAACCCCACGTGATATTTACTAACTACTAACGTTCTTGCAATGTAAAATCAATACTGGCGATGACCCGACCCCATCCCTCCGACTACACCCCGCCCCATGGCACCGACCGTACTGGAAAACTTTATTCTCCCGCACCAGCTCAGCTTCGACTACTACCTCATCTGCCTGCAAGACGTCTCAACTTCTACTCCTTCTACGCGCCATTCTTCAAGTCGTCTGAACTCTCTCACAACTCGCCTCTACAAGACAACTATAATCTTCTTCGCTTCCTCTCGTCCCTACCACATTTCTCCTCATACCCTTTTCACCCCTAACAAACAACAACACAAAATACTGACACCATAAACGCCCCCTCCCCCCGGAAACAGCCGACATCACCATGCGGCGGCAGGCTGGCCAAACACACATACACACACACACACAGCATGTAAAACTGAGATTTTGCGTTCAGAAAATGACCAATTTTAGCGCTCCCCATCGACCCGATTCAGACCGCAATATCTCGACAAACAATGGACCGATTGGCACCAAACCAACACCTCAATATTGCCACAAGTGTCAACAGAGTCGTGGCAGCTGTTTCCGAGTCACGCCCCAGGTGCACGGGAGGGGGGTGTGGAAATTGGAAGCAACGTTTCTGCGCGTTTTTCACGAATTGGTCTGGTTCTCGGAAACAGTTAAACTTAGCCACTTGCCGTCACCTTCACATCATGGCCCCATGTACCGGCTACAGTTTTCCAATTGACGATCAGTGGGTGCAGAATGTGTGGGCGCAGTCATCGTGACACAGCTACACGTGTTTCAGTCCGTGAAAGAGGCTCTTCTTTCTACTGTCTCCACACAACTGTCGAATGACAATTCGCGGAGAAAGTTATACGTGCTGATAGCCCCACTCTTTGTGATGCTGACAGCTCCTTCGGAGTTTACCCATCACAAATACTTTTGTTGCAATCGTCGATGCCCGCAACCATTGCCAAGAGTCACTTTCGGTAATCTCAAGCGAAATAAGGTCCGGAGCAGTATCCTGTCACCGTCCAGAGATTGAATTCGATGCAACAGTTCCGTTTTCCGCCGCAGTTTGCTTTCAAAGCTGGTTTCAGTGTGTACGTGTTTACCTAATAAGTACCAGGGCGCTGTTGAAGCTGAACTTGTGTATGTTTGCGTAGGTGGTGTTTCGTCTCTGCGAGTCAGGATAAGTATTGGAAACAAGGTCTTGTCTTTGATGTTGGCCGCCAAATTTTTGTTATATCCAGGAAGTCTTCCACTCCATTTTTCCACAAGAGGAATTGAGTCTGACAATGACTGCGATCTCCTTGATGTTTGGTCATGATCGTGAGAACATGGAAACACGGAGCATGACCGTGAAAAGTGCGAAAATTGTTTTTTGATGACAGAAACAAATCACATCATTATGCAACTTGGAATGCTACACAGCTTTACTGTCATAATCCAGGATTCAGATTAAAACAAGTCCTCAAAGTCCTCTGCTCTACACCAACCTGTAATGCCACAATTTTCCTCTCCAATTCCAGAATTCCAAGACATAAACCAAACCCTAGCCATACGTAAGTGAAGTGTCATTTTTATCACTTTCTCAGTTGGACACTTCTCGTTTTTCAGTCTAACATATTACTTCAGCCATTTTGCCACACTGCAGACTTCTGTAATCCTTATCATGAAATTTGTTTTGGTTCTTCCAATATGAGCCTTTATTTTCACACCTTCATCTGGTCACTTCCATGGGTTTTTTATTTGTGTCCGGGCCCATGTTTCGTCATAAGCAGAACTTGTTCCATTGAACAAAAGGTTTTAAAAATAATTTACTTGAAACTAATGTAAAATATGACCTATGACACTTTGCCCTTGATATTGGTGTTATATTGACCTTATTGTACAAGGGAATTCAATTTGTATTGGTGAATTTAATTTTCAATGAGTCATTGGATTTGGAGAACAGCATGTTGTAGTGCCATGTTTATTAGCATGATTAGGATGATGTGACGACTGACTCCCCTCAGAAATGCTTATTTTTAGTTGCAAAGCAAAATGACGTACTACTATTGTGAAATCCTTAAAATAGCCGGGCCTGGTTTACCCTACCTCCTTTTAAATTATTTCTTCAACATAAGCACAATTTCTGTGTTCAATAACACATTTAAGAAACCTAACCTGGCCTTATCTTCTTTTTTTTCAAAGAAAAATCTTATTTTTGTCCGACATAAATTGAGCATATTTTCACAATAAATGCTAGCATAACGTGTGGTATTGCTTGCTTTGCTATGTAAAATGTGTACACGACATATTTTGAGCCCATTAAACCACAGTAATACGCACCATATATGGATATTGATGGATACGCACCATAGAAGCAAGATTAGCTTATAGGGTGTGTTGTAATTTGACATATTCATTAATAATTGAAGGTCGTATATAATTGAACAAATTAAAGATCATATATAGACTAATGCGTTATTCTTCGTTCCATTTCAGAGGCATGGTCGATATTTCGCTCTCACACACATGCATACGGGTCTTAATGTGAGCTATCAACATGTGACAGCCTGGTGGTGTTCAATATTCTGTAGGTGACAGGCTGAACACTTTTTTCACCTCTGCCTGGTCCCCCCCCCCCCCCGCCAATTTCGAAGCCGTGGCTACACCCATGCCTACCGGTGTCCCCCGGTGGTGAGCATTTATCGAAAACATTCGAAGTGCCGTTCAGCCAGACTGCCGACTGCGACAGTGTTGCCGCCCTGCCGCAGGCTAGAGTCGGCGCCAGGTCAGTGTCATTGTCTCACTGGTGCACACACAAGCGCACGTGACCTGTTCGTGTGACGGCACAGTTGCGTCTCTCGCCAGGCGGTGTTGTACAACGACCGGTCGGTGCTGGAGAACCACCACGCGGCCGCCGCGTGGAACCTGTTCCTGTCGACGCCCGACCACAACTTCCTCTGCCACCTCGAGAAGTCCGAGTTCAAGCGGTTCCGCTTCCTCGTCATCGAGGCGATCTTGGCGACAGATCTGAAGCGGCACTTCGAAATACTGGCCGAGTTCACCGCCAAGGTACCGTCACGGGGGCGGGTGGTGTGGGCTGTGCAGACACGACCCGTGCTCAGAGGAAGCTGCAATGCCGCCAACTTACGTCGTAAATCTGGAGACGCACTTGGACCGCAATTCTCGCGGTATGCTTGTCTTTATAATGAGATGAGCCCAAGCCGCCTAACGCGCCGAATACGAGCTCATGCATAATGCACTACGGAGGCTGCACTTCGATATCCGGTTATATGCTACTTGTCGACTCGTCATGGAAGGGTGGAGGTCGCCTCCAAGCATGCTTGAACGGTGTCTTGGTGTCAATTCATGCAAACGCATCACGAGAATCTGACACGTGTTCGAAACGCGACGTCGGTTTTGAAAAAGCGTGCTCGAAATCGTTTCATGAAGCTGGTTTCACCTTTAATATAAAACATCGGAATAATGAATGCGACATTAACGCTCGCAGTGCGTGAAGCTTTCCTACCCCTCGCAATGAGGGAAGAGTCAATAATGGATGTCATGTTAGCGCTCGCATTGCGCGGAACTTTTCTACCTCTCGCATTGAGAGGGTCAATTTGACCCCTCCAGAACTAACTTTTGCTTTGAGAAGGATGGAGAGATGCGATAAACAATATGATGTAGCTACATCGTTGAACTTTTCAACGATGTTATTTGCAACATTTTTATCCATGCCTTTTGATTCAACTTACAAGTAAATTCAGGCTGGTCAGTTTCGGGGTGCGACCTTCGTCCCTTCTTCGTCGCATTTTTCGGATCCTGGTCGTTAACAAATGCGATTTCCTGCTTCAATCTTGGTGACGATTAAACTGATGATTTATTCTAACACTGATGACACATGTAAAGGTGAAGTTCACCGATTCCTTTAGTGTCAAATACCTAAATGAATAAGGAAATATGTGATGAACCGATGAAAATGGCAATTGTTTTGACTAATGGACGTCAGAAAAGGTGGCCAGTGCTGCCTAATCAACACTATATGCTTTCCAGTGAATTTGAAATATTTTTTGCGAAAAGAATAAAGTAAAATCCAGACAATTTCGACAAAAACACGAAAAGTATCCAGTTTATTTTTTTCCACCGATCACCGCAGAAATGAACGACACAAAAATGTCACTCCTCAGACGTTTAATTAATAATATGATGTATTTTTAGCCCCAGAGCGTCTGGAATACGTATATCTTACGAACGCTTCAGGTAGCATGTTAATAAACTGACCTGATATGGACTGAAAACAAGGTAAGCTATTAGTTGACATAATTTGCCACTACATGCATTTCTGTTTCACAAAGTATTGATTGATGATCAGCTAGACACAAAGATACTTATGCTAGCTGTGACCTTCATTTCACCTAGAAAGCTAAAGTGAGATCCCATTTTAAGCATATCTATCTTTGATTTATGGGCTCCCCACTTTTCACTTCTCACTGTACCTTGAATGGATCGCGTACGAAAAAGTCACTCAAAATTATTATCACTCACTGCTGTCATTCACTGCACACCTAATAATCAATTAATACGGGGCCATGACCAGAAATTGCCTTGCCCTATCTCCACTACCTCGAGAGCCTAAAACCCAATATTTGACACAATGTGCAAAAATATCACAGTCCGGGTCCGTAGGCATTGATGAGGTGTCGCGTGCTTGTCCCACCAGTATCAACACTTACGGTCCAGATCACTCTCGTCTTCGGAGAGCACTTGGAAGCTGCAGATCTACTGCGAGGCTAAATTATGAAAAACAGACCAAATTTCAAGGTGACTTGGAGGACCGTTCATGCAGGGCCGCTGCTATTGGGGTTGGTGCTTCAGGCGTTGCTGCCTGATACCAGTCCAGCGAAGATCAATGCAAACGATATATCGTGATACAAAATAAGAAGCAAATACAGGATGTTTTATTCTTGAGGAATATTTACAAATCCGAGTGTAGCGGCAGTAGGTGCATACCTGAACTACTGCCGTCATTCACATCCGCAGTTGGGCCGAAAAGAACTTCATAGACAACCTGCCCCGTGGCGGTGGTTACATGACAACCTGTTCCGGGGCGGTCGTTCCTTAACCCGCGCCGTCATTCCGGTCAGATCCTCCCACCCCGTCTCGGGGGGGGGTGCGGTTGAAGACCCCCCTCTAAAATCCAGACTAAGCATCGCACGAAAACGAAAGAGGTGTCATCGGAAAGCGCTCGACGAGTAGGGTCCGAGTCCACGCCCCAAAAGTATTTTCCCCCAAAAGTGACGTCACCAAGGGGGCTAGATTTTCACGACTTACATTATGTTTTTTACTCTGGTGGATTCATTTTGGGGGATATATTAAAAAACAAAATGTATTTGGAATGAGAAAAGGACAACGAAATCGACCAGGTGTATAATTTTTTTGGCCCCCCGAAATTAAAAATGTTATTTTTTTGACATTTCAAAATTCTGAATTTTCAGGTTTTCTTTAATTTTCCTTTTCCAATCTGTAGAGCAGACCGAGAAATGTTGTTTGAAGTCAACTTGTACTAATAAAAAATGCTTACTTTAGTCAGAATCCTGTGTTTGAACTGCAAGATGGCAAATACACAAAATTTATATGTAGTCAAAAACGAAAAAAAAATTCAACTCGTACGTTTTATTGCGTCCATAAAGATAAGCAAACGCTGAAAGTTTCATTAAAATATCTATATCCCTTAAAGCGTGACGACTGGTTGAACTTTTTTGGAGGTGACCTCACTTGACCTCGACTAACTCGTTGACCCTAGATGACCTGACCCAAAATTTTTGAAGAAGCATGTGAAATTGATCTGGGAAAAGGTATGCCAAATTTGGGCGCGCTACCGCGCGCTGTTCGTCCGCTATCCGCGAAAAAAACCTGAGGGGGGGCGGTTGAAGACCCCCCCCCCCCCTAAACGGAACGGGTTAACCCGCTCCGTCTCAGGGGGTCTTTTTACACCACCCTATGGTTTTCCGCGGATATTGAAAAATTGGCATACAGCAGCGCGCCGAAATTGGCGTTCCTTTTCCGCATAAATTTTACATGTGGTGTGAAAATTTTGAGGTCAGATCATCAACGGTCATCGAGTTAATCAAGGTCGAATGAAAACACCTCTAAAAATTCAGCCAGTGGTCCCGCTTTAAGGGTTAGAATATTTTAATAAAACTGTCAGCGTCTACATAACTTTAGAGACGCGAAAAACCTCACCAGGTAAATGTTTGAAGCTTTGAGTTTTTCATGACTGATTTGTTTTGTATACTTTAATATTTAAGCTAAAATAGAAGATTATGGCCAAGATAAGCACTTTGTATGAGGCTAAGTTTACGTAACACCCGAACTGGAGATAAGGAGGGGGAAATCCGCCCACCCGTCCGATTTTTCGTATCTCTAGATTTTCCCGGTTGATATACGCTAATGTGTGTGCCCCTGCACCGAAAAATCCGGCACGTCACTTAACACGCGCCCTGGAGGGCCTCGGAAAATTACGGGCACTGGAGGGGGGCGTATTCCGCCCCTCCTAAGATTTCGGCTCCTACTAAGGCTAGAGTAACGAAATTGGCATGGTGAATGGGACGATAGTGAACTCTGTTGTGTGCAAATTTCATGACCTCAATTTCTTCAAGGTCAAATAAGGTCAAAATAACACAATTTTCTTGTTTTGTGTGGCTTGGCTTGTCATTGTGATGAATCGCTGTGATTGATGCACTTACATGCTCCACAACTGGCATTAATGATTTTTTGGACATTACTAATGATGCACATAGATGCCAGATCTGCCATTTGGCGTAAGGTCACCTATCTAGAAGCACTTCATCCGGTCATTACCTTGCTCCGGAACCGAGCTGCCCACCCGACTGCTCCGTTGGGCGGCTCAGCACAATCGGCTTCGGAAAGAAAGGAGTGAAATACATGAATAAAGTATGGAAATGCTTCGGCACACAATCGCGAACATTAGATGTCGGGATGTATAGGGAGTAAACATGCAAAGTGACATCAATCGCATGACAGTCATTTGCATTTATGAAAACATTCCAGTTGACCAAGTTCGGTTCCATTAGCCTACCATGGACATGACCTGACTTGACCTCGGCGACCTACATGACTGTTAAATTATATAGCATAACAACATGCATCAGACAAGTCGCTAGTGTTGTCAAGAACACTTCCCTATTGCCAATATACGGGAAGCGCATCAGCGCCGATTTTTGTGGTCTGGAGCTGTGAATTTATTTTAATTTAACGGCCCCTAACTTGAAAAATGTTCGACCGATTTTCATGTTTCTTACTTAAACAATGCGCCGGTCATTTCGAAGCGGGTACTTAACAAATTGCGTATATTGGCCGATACAATATGGAGTTATGTAGGAAAAATCGGAGGGGGTGGGCTGATTTCGCCATCCCTCCTCCAGGGCGTGTGTTAACCTGTTATGAAATTAACCTGACTTGACCTCTGTGACCTGACATGACTTTGAAACGACATAGCATAACAACATACATCAAACAATTCGCTAGTTTTGCGAAGAACACTTCATTTTTGGCAATATACGGGAAGCGCATCAGCGTCGATATTTGCGATCTGGCGCTGAGAAGATTTTTTACTTTAGCGACCCCTAACTCGAATTTTTTTGTCGATTTTCACTTTTCTTCATTTAAGCAACGCGGCGGTCATTTATAAGCAGGTACACAAACAATGGCGTAAATCGGCCGTTAAAATCTGGAGTTATCTACGAAAACCGGAGGGGTGGGCGGATTTCGCCCTCCCCCTTCCAGGGCGCGTGATAAAATAAGAGAAACGAAAATCGCCCGAAATGTTTTAAGTTCGATGCCGTCAAATTCAGAACGTTCATATCGTCAGACCATATAAATCGGCGCTGATGCGCTTTCCGTATATCGGCAAAAAGTGCTCATGGCAGTACTAGCGACTTGTCTGATGTATATTGTTATGCGATATTGTTTCAAGATCATGCTATGTCACCGAGGTGAACTCAGGGCATGTTCATGACAGGTCACTGGAACCAAAATTGTTCAATTGGAAGGTTGTCATAAACGCAATTGACAGTTATGCGATTCATGTCATTTTGCATGTTACTCCAGGCTGAAAACTTCGGTTTTTGTCATTGTAAGCCTAAGTGTTTCCATTTTTCATTCATGCACTTCCGACCTTTCTTGGTGAAGCCAATTGCACCGACCAACCGCCGGTCCGACGGGCGTCCCGGCTCCGGTAGCTGGAACCGTCAACTAACCAGATAAAGTGCTGATATATAGGTGACCTGAGGTCAAATGCCGGGTGTACCATCCGTATTGGGCCATGGACTACCTCCCAAACATTATTGATGCCCATTTTGGAGCATTCAATCATAATCGCAGCGATACATAACCATGTTAAGCCAAGCCACCCAAAACAAGCCAAATATGACATGTGACCTCATTTGACCATGGAGATTTTGACCTAAAGTCATGAAGTTTACACAAAATAGAGGTCACCACAATATCCATACACCATGAAAATTTTGTTACTCTAGCTGTTGTAAGAGCCAAGGTCTTAGGGGTGGCGGAATCCCCTCCACCCCCCCTCCTCCAGTGCGCGTAATTTGCATAGGCGAGTGTCAATGCGACGTCTTTTGATGTGCTCCACGAATTAGAAAAAGCAAAAGTATTCAGTCGTAGGCTGATTTTATCTTTAAATCAACAAAAATAAGTTTTTTAATTCAGTGGGCAAACATTTAGCACTACGGCCCTTCCAAATATGTTTTGTTTTAAAATCCCCTCCGAAATTAATCACCCAGAGCCAAAATCATTACGTCAATCGTGACTACATACCCCCTAGCGACGTCACTTCTTAATGTAAACAATTTCTGGGTGATTTCTGGCTCTACTCGTCGAATGCTTTCCGATGGCACCTATTTCGTATTCGTGCGGTGCTTAGGTTGAGAACTAAAGGATGGTTGATAATGACTCCCAGGTGATGAGGTGTGAGGATCTGACCGGAATGATGGCCGGTGCAACAACCTGCAACGTGACTGTCGTCCGTGACTTTATTTTCATCCAGTTCATTGGCTCGATCTCCGTGTGAGCAGTCACAAATGTCCTTGCGCTAGCGTGACGACAGGCCCTTATCTCTAACCATCATTTATTATGTATCCGACTTGAAAATTCAGTTACCCTATCGCGCCTCAATGACTTTGCCTCCGTGTTGTCAGCTGAGTGATGCTGTGCCGGACTTCAGCTGCTCTTCTACTGCGTATTAGCAGCTTATTGACCCTGAGTTGGTAATTCTGTGACTATGTCTCGGCATGTCCCGTGACTGTCTGTCGGCAGTTCCGTGACTGTGTGTCGGCGGTTCCGTGACTGTGTGTCGGCAGTTCCGTGACTGTCGGCAGTTCCGTGACTGTGTGTCGGCGGTTCCGTGACTGTGTGTCGGCATTTCCGTGACTGTATGTCGGCAGCTCCGTGACGGTGTGTCGGCAGTTCCGTGACTGTATATCGGCAGTTCCGGGACGGTGTGTCGGCAGTCCCGAATATGTGTTTCGGCAATTCTGTGACTGTGTCTGCAGCTCCTTGAGTCTGTGTCGCCAATTCCACGACCGTGTCTGTAGTTCCGCGTGATTCCTGGCTGTTGGCCACGTGTCTCTGAGTGACCGTCCGTACCGTGACCCTCATGCAGTTCGACGACTCCCCCGGCACCGACTGGCGCTCGGAGACCGACCGCTTGCTCGTGATGGAGATGGCCATCAAGCTGGCCGACATCAATGGGCCGTGCAAGGACTTCCCGCTGCACTACCAGTGGACGCTGCGCATATCTGAGGAGTTCTACGAACAGGGTGAGACATCGGCCGACGTCTGAGAGCTCGCAGCGAGGGGGCACGCTGAGACGAACAGCACGGCCTCAGCAGCGTGCACCCGTCCGGCAGCTGCTGTTCGTCAATCTTGGTCGGCGAGTGGACCCCATTCCTGATTTCGCCCTGCCTTCAGTACTTTTTGCACCCTTCGCAGTGCAGATAATTAGGACTGACCATTTTTCCGCCAGGCATTGATCATTCGAAGTCGATACCAGAGGTGTCAAAAATAACTAACCTGTCGACTACCAATGAAAGAATGGTGAAGCCTGTCAATGTGCTGAGACATGCAAGTGTGCTGAAGTGGAAGCCGTACGTAGAACAGAATAAATCGATAGTTTGTGGCACTGCAATTTGATGTGCGTCAGCCTTGGGTTTTATTTTGTAAGGTGTGTGACAGCAATTCGAAAATCGAACAGGACAACATTTGTTTTCACGATTTGTGTCGTCCTCTATCGAGCAGATTCGAAACTGAGAGCATACCGTCCCCCTCACGTTCCTGGGAACATATACTATATGGGTTTCCTCAAGATCGAAGGACCGAACCCATTCATGCTCCTGTCCAATGAAGTAGTTGATAATTTTGAGCATTGGGAAATTTTAACCAGTCCCGTCTCGGGGGGTCTTCAACCGCCCCACCCCTCAGGTTTTTCGCGGATAGCAGACGAACGGCGCGGGGGAGCGCGCCCAAATCTGGCATACCTTTTCCCACATCAATTTGACATGCCGATTCAAAATTTCGAGGTCAGGTCATCTAGGGTCAACGAGTTATTCAAGGTCAAGTGAGGTCACCTCCAAAAACGTTCAACCAGTCGTCACGCTTTAATGGATACAGATATTTTAATGAAACTTTCAGCATTTGCTTATCTTTACAGATATAACAAAACGTACGAGGTCAATTTTGCATTTTTTGTTTGTTTTTGACTACATATAAATTTTGCGTATTTGCCATATTGCAATTCAAACACAGGATTCTGGCTAAAGTAAGCATTCGTTATTAGTGCAAGTTGACTTCCAACAACGTTTTTCTGTCTGCTCTACCCATTGGAAAAGGAAAATTAAAGAAAACCTGAAAACCCAAAATTTGTAAATTTCAAAAAAATATTTTTTTTTATTTTTGGAGGGCCAACAAAATTATAGCCCTGGTCGATTTCGCTGTCCTTTCCTCATTCCAAATAAATTTTGTTTTGCATATATCCCAAAAATGAACTCCCCAGAGTAAAAAACATAATGTAAGTCGTCAAAAGTCGTGAATATCTAGCCCCCCTGGTGGCGTCACTTTTGGGGGAAATTCTTTTTAGGGGCGGACCCGGACCCTACTCGTCGAGCGCTTTCCGATGCCACCTCTTTCGTTTTCGTGCGATGCTTAGTTTGGATTTTAGAGGGCGAGTCTTCAACCCCCCCCCCCCGAGACGGGGTGGGAGGATTCGACAGGAAAGACGGCGCGGGTTAATGTCTAGCTGATTTGGGATTATGGGCAGTTGGAGAATTTTAGCATCGGTGACTGACCTATTTATCCAAGTGGGGTTAGGAACAGTTGGTTTTTTTTTAAGAAGTTGTGGATATTTTTGAACAATTGCAGATTATGAGCAATTTTTCTTTGGCGTCGTGCAATTCACAGTATTTATTTTTCCATTTGGTGCATTGCTTTGTTGGAGGAAAATGAGCGTGCCCCTGAACACCCTACCCCCTGGCTGCGTCTCCGTTTGCATGTGTCGATCCAAGTTAAACCGGAATATTCAGTGTTTGTGTAAATATGTTTCAAATGAGCTTTTAATAAAAATAACAATATATTTCGCCCTATTATATTT
Organism: Imbricaverruca yamaguchii; assembly: GCA_034440575.1. NCBI lineage: Eukaryota > Metazoa > Arthropoda > Thecostraca > Neoverrucidae > Imbricaverruca > Imbricaverruca yamaguchii. Next base: position 1,304,042 of record JAOTOL010001521.1, read on the forward strand.
CTCAGTATGTTGTGTCTCAACTTACCATTCGAAAGCTGTCGCTTAACTGAGGTAGGTGAGACATCGAGTGTTCGCACCTCAGGCTGACATCATGATGTGCATACAAGGGCTGATCTACATTCACCTGACTTGAAATCTCATCATGTGACAAAAAAACGCCAACTCTCCGAAGCAGATGGTTCCCTACCCAACGCCGGTGTTGACCTACCTTGACCTGGCCCCCAACATCTCACCAGGCGACGAGGAACTGGCTTTGGGACTACCGGTGTCACCATACATGGATAGGAAGAACCCGCAGCTGGCCAAGCTGCAGGAGTCCTTCATCAACCACTTGGTCGGGCCTATGTGCAACGCCTACTACGAGTCAGGGCTGATGCCGGGCATCTGGGTGGAGGACGGTAAGCTGCTCTGAAATCTTGATAAGCGCGTGCCTTCAGCGACAAGACGGTAAGTTGCATGACAATCTTGATAGGGTTGTGCCTCCAGCGGCAAGCTATGATGTGCATTTGACTGCAATTCAGTGGACTTGGTTTTGAGCCCGGTAACCACTTAGCCACAGCTGATATGATACTGAAACGAGACCAAATGCACTTTGCGGCTTTTGCATTGGAAGCTTGTTGTTCATGCGACTGGTTCAAGCGCCTCCAAGACTAAACTGGTGGTACGGAACAAGGTGCTATTTTCAGATAAGTAACAAAAAAGAGACTTCAGTTTCTAATGACGTGAGGTGTGTAGTCCAAAGTTGTCGTGTTTCCTCAACTATGAATTCAACGTGCTTGCGAACGATTATCATCCCTGTGGTATTCCAGTAAGGTCATCATGAGGCGCTTGTCATTAAATTGGTCTCCATGGGTCTCCCGATACACGTCATATAATTATTTCAACGAGACCGCATTCGTTCGTTGGTTTGGCGATTGATAATGCGGATCAACGCCATTCAACCAATTAACTACAGTAGGCGCTTATTGCATGCTCGTTTTAGCTAATTGGCCAGGTATTTCTACCAACGTTTGTCATTTAATCTCGTGTCTTTTGCCACTGTCATTTATAGTTGACATGCATGTCCCTGAATGGCGAGGTTTTTCGAAAAGCCACTTTGTTGATAAGAGCATATAGCCAACGCCGTACAATATATATTATATATATATATATATATATATATATATATATATATATATATATATATATATATATATATCCGTGCCCTGTCATCAGCACCGTCGGCATCCCTTGTCCTGACCTTGTATGCATATCAGAGATAAGTTCTAACCTAGCTCGAAGAACTGACACGAAGATTGTGAATGCAATTCTGGAAGTCCACATTTTGAATTACAAAAGCCTTTGGATGTTCAAAATATAGGTGCTGGTGTTGACCGGGGATGAGAAGCATGAAGCGTAAAACGTAATATTCCGTCCGTGCATGACGCACACAAATTTTCATTTTGACAGATTTCCATCAGCACTTCTGCGTTGGTTTTCCGGTCTGGGTCTGCTGATGTCTCAAGCTCCTATATCTTAAGCGCTGTGCTTCCATGGCCTGTTCCCGTGGCGCCTGCTGCCCACCAACAGTCGCAAACTCTGACCATGTCGGAGTTCTGTTGGCGGAGGGCTCCATCATTTATTTCTGTGGCGTTTGCTGCCCACCAACAACCGGGGGTGACTCTAACCATGTGGGCGTTTTGTCGGCAGAGGACTCCGACGAGACCAGCTCATGCCAGTCTGACTCGGACGACGAGCGCCACCACCAGCAGCAGCAGCAGCAGAACAGACACCGCAGGCCAAGAAATGTGTTCTGCATCCAAACCGAACACCTGATGGCTAACCACGCGCGCTGGACCGAGGTCATCAAGGTGAGCTCGTCGAGGTCACCCGGATGGTTGCGACCAGAGGTCATGACGTTGTCTTCGGCAGCCGTCTACTTAGCACCATGGGATGCTGCATCATATTTGTTGAGACCTTGGAAAACTTCTTAAAATGCCCTGCTCGTGCATGTGCCTGTAACACATCACACATGGCATCCACCGCAGCGACTTGGCATCGCCCCCTCCTTTAGAGACGCATCCATGTGCCGGACCGCATCCTGACGAGCACACTCGTACGACCAACCTTTAGGGGGATGGTGCAGTAGACCCCGAGCTTGCTAGCGTCGGTCTGGTCTCGGCAGATACGCTCATTATCGCCGTTGACTGTTGTACAGGAGGAGCAGTCGGCACGTGAGATGTCCGTCTCCGCGCTACGGAGGTGTGCTGCTGACTGCCGACTGTTGTACAGGAGGAGCAGTCGGCACGTGAGATGTCCGTCTCCGCGCTACGGAGGCGTGCTGCTGACTGCCGACTGTTGTACAGGAGGAGCAGTCGGCACGTGAGATGTCCGTCTCCGCGCTACGGAGGTGTGCTGCTGACTGCCGACTGTTGTACAGGAGGAGCAGTCGGCACGTGAGATGTCTGTCTCCGCGCTACGGAGGCGTGCTGCTGACTGCCGACTGTTGTACAGGAGGAGCAGTCGGCACGTGAGGTGTCTGTCTCCGCGCTACGGAGGCGTGCTGCTGACTGCCGACTGTTGTACAGGAGGAGCAGTCGGCACGTGAGATGTCCGTCTCCGCGCTACGGAGGTGTGCTGCTGACTGCCGACTGTTGTACAGGAGGAGCAGTCGGCACGTGAGATGTCCGTCTCCGCGCTACGAAAGCGTGCTGCTGACTGCCGACTGTTGTACAGGAGGAGCAGTCGGCACGTGAGATGTCCGTCTCCGCGCTACGGAGGCGTGCTGCTGACTGCCGACTGTTGTACAGGAGGAGCAGTCGGCACGTGAGATGTCCGTCTCCGCGCTACGGAGGTGTGCTGCTGACTGCCGACTGTTGTACAGGAGGAGCAGTCGGCACGTGAGATGTCTGTCTCCGCGCTACGGAGGCGTGCTGCTGACTGCCGACTGTTGTACAGGAGGAGCAGTCGGCACGTGAGGTGTCTGTCTCCGCGCTACGGAGGCGTGCTGCTGACTGCCGACTGTTGTACAGGAGGAGCAGTCGGCACGTGAGGTGTCTGTCTCTGCGCTACGGAGGTGTGCTGCTGACTGCCGACTGTTGTACAGGAGGAGCAGTCGGCACGTGAGATGTCCGTCTCCGCGCTACGGAGGCGTGCTGCTGACTGCCGACTGTTGTACAGGAGGAGCAGTCGGCACGTGAGATGTCCGTCTCCGCGTCCGCGGCGCCGTCCGCCTTCTCCGATCGTTTCGAGGAGGTGGACTCCGAGAGCTCGTTCCAAGAGGAGACGGCAGACGAGATGGAGACCATCGCTGAGGAGCGCTCGCCATCTCCCACCACCCGCCGCTTCAGCTACGTAAGGAGCACCGAAGGGAGCTACTCCGGGAGAGAGGAGTTGCCAACAGCTACCGTGCGAGCACACTAGCCGTCCGCACAGGGCTGGTGGTAGTCGTAGCATTGTGTTCCACTTCTTGAGAAACATCCACCAAGTTATACGGCTAATTGTTGAGCCTGTCAGAATGAGGAAGATATAAGAGGAGAAGGGATACAATGAACGATGTTCTTGGTGGGGATCATAGGGTGTATAAGGAATACCATAGAGTTAAGCATTGGGAGGATGCGAGTTTTAGGAAAAGTAATAGGATTCGTTTGAATGTGCTTACTGATCATAAGTAGCACATTCAAAGTATGTGCTTACATGCATGTCCTTACATGCTTTCTAACTTCACTGTAACTTATAAGGTGAAGTTAGCTGTCTAAGTATACTCTTAGAAACAAGTGCTTACATGCTTTCTAACTTAACCATAACTTATAAGGGCCGACAATTCACCTTACCTCGCACCGCTGTGCAAGAACTTGACTGAGGATTGGGGCACAGTTTCGTTTCTTTATTTTCTTCTATTTTACTAAGTCAAGGCACTAGATTGATGAAGTTATTAAAAAAATACAAGTACGTTTATCGATAACAATAATACAAGATTGTTTTCACATTTCCCCTTGAACTTCTTCATTGGAACGGGTGCTGGATGCATACTATTCACCGTGTCATCCGTAAGGATGTGTTGTTGTCAAGAGCACGTTAGGGCGCTTTGAAGTTTGTATGGAGCGAATTAGGACTGCTTTCAGCAGGTTACGTTTTTATGACATCAGCCGGCTTTGGAAACATATTGTGCATTTTCACTACGCTGCAAAGACAATACGCTGTTCATGCGCTTGAGCACTGGTCATGCGGCATCCAGATTTCTGGGAAGCTTCGATGGGTAAAGTAATGAAGCGAGCGATTTTCCCACGCGCAGGTAACTTCAATTTGATTTGTTCTCTAATGGATCAGCCGAAAATGTCACGGCTTCTAATATCAGCATAAGGCGTCGTTAGTCATGTTGGACGTACGAGGAGAAGGTGCTGGTCATGCGACTCCAGAGCCACCGTCTCAAGAGTGGGTGTCGCGGCTGACGGTGCGCCTGCGACATATGACTCTCTTTCTCTCTCTTTCTCTCTTTCTCTTCCTCTCTCTCTCTCTCTCTCTCTTCACGGCCCGTGGATATGCTCATAGTCATAGCGTTCGACTTCGGCGAACCTGTGCGCTTTTTAGAAACAGTCCCAATCTATCGAGGTAAATAGGCCGAGTACATTCACGGTCCAGTGTCACGAGTGTCAGTCCCGTCCGGTGTCACGAGTGTTAGCCCGGTCCGGTGTCACGAGTGTCAGCCCGGTCCGGTGTCACGAGTGTCATCTTATCAGGAGTGTTAGCCCCGTCCGGTGTCACAAGTGTCATCTGGTCAGGAGTGTCGGCCCCGTCCGGTGTCACGACTGTCAGCCCGGTCCGGTGTCACGAGTGTCATTTGATCTGGGGTGCCAGCCCCGTCTGCCATCTGATCGGGAGCATCGGCCGCCCAGCAATTGTGCTTACAGTGTCGCCGATGTTGGCGGAGAAGTACATCCGAGTGTGGGTATGCTGTGGGTACGCTGTGGGTATGCTGCTCTTCATAGAGGCACAGCGCTCGGAACTTGATTGATTATTTGGGCTTTGGGGCGCATCAACGGCTACTGGTTATGTAGCGCCCATATCTGATTTTGTCATTCTATAATTGGCGGCATGTGTCTATTTTTGGAAGGGATAGATTACGTCGAACTGGGCCGTTAAGATGTATCGATATATTTTTCCTGTCTGGATGCTTTCAGAATTGTTACCTAAAAGATCAGAGTATGACAATTTGTGGAAATTGGAGCCGAAGTGATGTCTTCGATCAACCATGAGGTTGGAACAATAAAACAATATATGTCGAACAGTCATTGGTGAGCCACATCGGGAACAGTAAGGTCTTGCTTCCTTTCTCAAAAGGTAACCGTGCGTTGCATAAGTGTGCCCTATTCTCAGTCGTGCGAGAATTACTTCTTCTCTCCTACATTTTCTCAGTGAAGATGTCCACGGTGCCAGAATCGGTTTGATAGATCGAAGTTTGTTTAAAACCTGGGAGTTCCAGCTTTCCTGCCACTTTCTTTGGAGGAATTCATTTACTCTTGTGTAGTAATCCCTGGCGGGGGAGGGGTAGAGCTCGAATCCTATGTGATTGCGCGGCACGCTTTGCAGCAGCGTCTGCGAGCTCATTTCCCATGATGCCGGTATGACTCGGTACCCAACAGAGAACAATCCTCTTACCCGCTCTACCTAATGAAGTCAAACGTGCTATGATTTCTTGAGCGAAATGGTTAGATGGGCAAAAAGGTCGAAGAGCCTCAAGACTACTCAATGAGTCTGTCACAATAAGATGTTGGGTTTCGTCTCCAACTTCAATAAAACATAGCGCCTTAATAATAGCAACCAGCTCAGCAGTGTACACAGACGCGTGCGGTGGTAACGTAAAACATCTCGTGGCTGTACGACATACAAATGCACACCCAGTTCCATCGGCCGTCTTGGAACCGTCAGTATATGTTCTGGAGTAGTAGCGATAAAATTATAGAAGCTCCAATGCTTCTGCTCTGAAAACCTCTGGGGTGGTGTGTCCTTTCTTGGCATTCGTGAGTGAAGTATCAATTTCTGGTGAAGTGAGTTCCCATGGAGGGGTTTGTGTGTGTTTGATCCTCGCGACACCTCGTAGTGGGATTTCAGCATCTTCGAGTAGCGCACGAATTCTGACACAGAATGGGCGCAGTCGATCTCCTCTCTGCCCGCGGAACACAGACAGCATACGGTGTGAAAAGACGGATTTATATGTGGGATGCGCTGGGAGCTGCCTTAGTTTTATTGCGTATCTTAGTCCTAGTTTCTCGCGTCTGTTTGCCAGCGATGGCTCATGGGCTTCTGCCAATATACTCGCCGCTGGTGATGTCCGAAATGCCCCTATGGCGATCCGCAATGCTGTATGGTGCACTGTGTCGAGCTTCCGCTTCAAGGAGCAACTAGCCCCGTCATATATAAGTGATGCGTAATCGAGTTTCGAGCGAATAAGTGATCGATATAACATTAAAAGTGTCACTCTGTCGGCTCCGTAATGAGTTCGTGAGACACATTTCATAATGTTCATTGCTCGGAAGCATTTGTCTCGCAATGTGTTGATGTGGTTGCCGTAGGATAACCGTCTGTCCAGATTGACACCGAGGAATTTTGCCTCTGGTCGCACGGGTATTTGCTGGCCATACAACTGAACAACCATCTCTGGACAGTGACGACGACGTCGACAAAAGTGAACAGCGACCGTTTTAGTCATAGAAAACCGGAGGCCGTTCACTATCGTCCACCTTTCGAGGTAGGCTACAGCCATCTGCAGCTGTCTCTCCATGGATGGTGATCGCGACGCACATGACCAAATAGCCAAATCATCGACGAAAAGTGATCTCCCAATACTTGATGAGAGTCCTTTGTCTATGTCATTGATTAAGATTGTAAACAAAGCAACACTTAGAACGCTCCCCTGTGGGACTCCGTTCTCCTGGGTAAAACGTGGAGATAGATGGTTTCCCACGCGGACTTGGAAAATACGGTCACATAGGAAGTTTTGCAAAAAAATCCCATCGGTCCACGTATCCCATGCTTCCACACTTTTTGTAATATTCCGTGACGCCACGCTGTATCATAGGCAGCCTCAATGTCAAAAATATTGCTCCCACGTGCCCATTTTGCATGAAACTGTGTTTTATTTCTGTGTCTATTCGTAAAACATGATCTATGGCGCTACGATTCTTCCGGAACCCACACTGAGTCTGCGAGGATGCATTCTTTGTCCAGAAACCAGCTAAGGCGAACATTTATCATTCGTTCCATGAGCTTACATAGGCATGACGTCAACGAAACGGAGCGATAATGTAACGGGTCACGGCCAGTCCTGCTTGGCTTCACCATAGGGATTACAATGGCTTCCCGCCAAGATGTGGGAAATGGCCGCCGAGCCATAATGGATTGAAAGAGGAAAGAAGAGAAGCAAGAGCGCATGGCGGGAGGTGATTCAGCATGTCATTGTGGATGTCGTCCGGACCCTCCGATGTTGTCCGGAGTGACCCTATAGCAAACGTTAGCTCTGCCATGGTAAAACGACGATTGTAAGAATGGTGTACTGATGTGGTGAAATCTATTGGCATCGACTGCTGTATAGATTTGTGGCGTAAAAACTCTGGGTCAGCAACGCTCCCTCAACTTCGTTGCGCTAGAGCGTGGCCAATCGCATAAGCAACTTCTGCAGGACGTGTAACATCCTGGTTCGCGATTTGCAGCATTGGGAGAGGAACTGAGCAGTATGTGCCGGAAATTCTTTTCACTCTGGACCACACCTGTGACGAGGAGCTAGACCGATTTAATGTATTTACGTAGGCTCTCCATGATGTACGCTTCGCTTCCGAGATGGTACGACGTACAATCGCTCTTGCCTTACGGAACAGAATTAGGTTTGCTGTGGTACTGTTTCGATTAAATGCTTTAAATGCACGGCGTCGTGCCCGAATGGCGTCTCTACACTCCAGAGTCCACCACGGAACAGGGGTTCGACGAGGACATCCCGATGTTTTCGGGATGCACCCTGCTGTTGCTTTTATGATCAACGACGTTAAGTTTTCTATTGAGTGTGGTTCTCGTTCAGTTGGAGTGGGGAATGTGCTCTTGAGTTGAGCTTCAAATGTGGTCCAGTCAGCTTTGCGCATGTTCCATCTTTTGGGTCTGGTTCCTAGTGTTGAGTGTGTTCGATATGTCAGCCAGATGGGGAAATGGTCACTACCCATGGGGTCGTCGGATACCGACCATTCAAAATGTTGTGCGAGCTGGGGGCTACACAGACTCAAATCTATTGCCGAGGAATGACCTGATGGCAGCGTAAAGTGGGTATGAGTGCCAGTGTTTAAGATGCATAAGGATTCATCTGTTATAAATTGATGCAAGACGCGCCCTCTTGAGTTTACGTTATCACAGCCCCACATGGTGTGGTGAGAGTTAAAATCCCTAAAACTAAAAAGGGTGGGGGGCAGTTCTAAAACTAACCGGGCTAGTTCGTTGCAGGTAAAAACAGTCCCAGGGGGCAGATAGATCGAGCATATCGTGAGAAAAGTGCTATCTAGTTGGATGCGAGCTGCCACTGCTTGGAGGTCTGTTTTCAGCGCGACCTCAGTTGCTCCGACACTATGATGAACAGCCAGTATTACTCCACCATGTGCGACAGTATCGGTCACCAAGTCCTTTCTAAAAGCTGAGTACCCCTTCAAAGTACATGGGAGGTCAGGTCGAAGTTTGCTCTCTTGAAGGCATATAGCGAGAGGGCAGTACCGATTTAAAGCTACCTGGATCTCTTGGGCGCTGTTCCTAAACCCCCTGCAGTTCCATTGTAAAAAGCCCTGGTTGGGAAACATTTAGGGTTTGACTAGAATAGCGGGAGAGTTACACAATAAATTGGCTTCTGACGAGACAGCGGCGAAGGGGATTAAAAGTCAGTGCACTGCCCAGGCACAGGGTCAGTTATTGCCTGAACTCGGCCCAAGGGACTGGGTCCTCAGGCGAGAACGCGGTGATCCCTCCGCCGGTGGGGAGCCCGATAGTGGCAAGCCTCTTTTCTGGGCCCCCAACCGGGATGGAGGTGGAGGAGGGCCCATTTCGTTGCCTGGCGGGGTTGGTCCCTCCACCCGCCGACGCGGCGATGGAGTGGCTGGCCGTGGGGGTAGAGCTTTGGCAGCTTCTTGGCGGCCAGTTGTCCGGGCCCTCTCCATCTGAGCGGGACGTGCCCGCTTGGCCTCGCGGGCACGTCTTTCGGCTTCTTGGTAGTTCAAGTTCACGTCGGAGATAGGTATTGGTCGGTGGGTGTTTCTGGACGGTGATGGAGGTGCGGGCGCGGATGTTGATGGAGAGCCCTGCCTCACGGAAAGGGGGTTGGCTTCAGGGAGGAAGGAGGTGGATGATAGGGATTTGGCGGTGGTGTTGGTGCGCGGAGGGGCTGGGGAGATGTTGGAAGGAGGATGGGAAGTAGAAAATGGGGCTTTCGAGGTGGGAGGAGTTGTAGATGGGAAGAGGCTGGCCTTTGGTGGTGAGGCCGATGTGGATTTGCCTGGACGCCCCTTCCTCCGCACCTCCTGCCAGTTTCCATCGCGCTCAAGGGGACTGTGGGCGTGTGATCTGCGGGTAATCCATCCACGGGTTCCGTGGCTTGTGCTGCATTCCCCACCATCGCGGCTTCTTTGGCTGCCATTGGGGATAACGGGGGCCAGGCGACCCCGAAGGAACGTAGCAGAGCTATGAGCTGACCAATCAGCACCGCAGCACTGCCGTGTTCATGCTGCTGCGGGCGAGCTGGGGCCCCACTCATCGCTGGTAGTGTTGCTGCCTTGGCAGCGTAAGAAATTACTGGATGTGTACTTGTATACATATCACGAGCTTCGCGGAACGAAATGTTGTGGGTAAATTTCAGTGACATAATCTCCTTTTCTTTAAGGTAAGCAGGGCAGGTACGGTCATATGAAGTGTGCGGTGCTTGCTCACTTCCACAATTCACACACCAGTGCGCATGGGCATCACAGTTGTCTGCGCTGTGGGTCGTAGCAGCGCAATTTGCGCAAGCGGGCCGATTACGGCATGCCGGCTTGGTATGTCCAAAACGTTGACATTGGAAGCATCGCATGGGATTCGGGATATACCTGCGAACCTTCACACGAGTATATCCGACAAGAACTGTGGCTGGAAGGTCAACTGTATTAAATGTCAAAATTATGTTGTTGGTTTGTTGCATCTCCGTTCCTTTTCTCGTATTGATACGACGAGCCTCAGTCACCCCCACTTCCGATAGGCCGTCCACTATTTCCGCATCAGAAACGTTTCTTAGGTCGTAGCAGTTGATAATTCCCTTTGAAGAGTTTTTCGTCTTGTGTGGTTCAGTGAAAATTGGAATAGTTACCTCACGTCTGTCACTACCCTCCCGCATGCTGTATGTGAATAGTTTGGCTGCTAACGCATATTTCGCATCCTCTCTCCTCGAAAACTCCACTTCCAGCCCTCCGTCACGCAAAGTGTGGCATCTGATGACAAGCCCGAATTTGTCACATCCGTATCGTCGCTGAAACGGTGATAGCGAGGCCAGCTGTTTGGCACCTTCACATGCTCGGAAAATGAGTATACGGGGACCTGCCTCGTTCACAGCGGATCGGTCTGTCTGGCTCCTGCGAGAAGAGCCAGGAGTTGTGTTTTTGTTTGGAGTTGCCATATAGTGCGGTTGGTTTCGGCTCTTCAGGCACCCCACCTCACGGGGCCCTACTGAGGGGACGCCTGCTTCCCGCGGACGGGGAGGTCGCCAGGCGCCCGAAGAGCTATACGGGGCGGGGGCGCCTTCCCCGGCCGGGAGAGAGTAACTCACCACCCCAACCGGGATCCAGCGCCGCCCACCCCTTGACCCCAGCCGGCCGGTCCGGCAAGCACCAGGCCGAGACCTAGGCCCCCAGACCGAGGCGACCAGTCGCTTGACCCGTGTGAGGCCCCACGGGCCCGCCCGCCCCTCCGGGATATCAGGACCAAAGAGGTGTGTTGGTCCCCCGTCACAACTAGCACCGTGCGACGGGGGACCTCAACCTCCAGGACTCCGTCAACCCCGGGGGACGGGCCGAGGGGGCGCGGCTACCCCGATAAAACTGAGCTGGTGGGCAGGACCGGGGAAGTTGCCCTGCCTGCTCGTAGTAGGGATAGTTGGTGTTGCAGGGCCAGGTGAAGGACGTGGATGTTGGGATGATATGGGTATTGGAATGGGAGCGTATGGACGGAAGGAAGAGGGGTGGCTGTGGTGACCCGAGGGAGCGCCATTTCCCTAGCCAGCCGTGTAGGAGCGCTCGGAACTCGATGTGTCGTTCAGCCAAATCCCAGGAGGACTCGCCCCGTCCGCCAAACTGTGGAGCTCCAACAGGACTTACCCCGTCCGCCAAACTGTGGAGCTCCAACAGGACTTACCCCGTCCGCCAAACTGTGGAGCTCCAACAGGACTTACCCCGTCCGCCAAACTGTGGAGCTCCAGCAGGACTTACCCCGTCCGCCAAACTGTGGAGCTCCAACAGGACTTACCCCGTCTGCCAAACTGTGGAGCTCCAACAGGACTTACCTCGTCCGCTAAACTGTGGAGTTCCAGCAGGACTTACCTCGTCCGCCAAACTGTGGAGCTCCAGCAGGACTTACCCCGTCCGCTAAACACTGGGAAGCTCCAGCAGGACTTACCCCGTCCGCCAAACTGTGGAGCTCCAGCAGGACTTACCCCGTCCGCCAAACTGTGGAGCTCCAGCAGGACTTACCTCGTTCACCAAACTGTGGAGTTAGCAGGACTTACCTCGTCCGCGAAACTGTGGAGCTCCAGCAGGACTTACCCCGTCCGCCAAACTGTGGAGCTCCAACAGGACTTACCTCGTCCGCTAAACTGTGGAGTTAGCAGGACTTACCCCGTCCGCCAAACTGTGGAGCTCCAGCAGGACTTACCCCGTCCGCCAAACTGTGGAGCTCCAACAGGACTTACCTCGTCCGCTAAACTGTGGAGCTCCAGCAGGACTTACCTCGTCCGCTAAACTGTGAAGCTCCAGCAGGACTTACCTCGTCCGCTAAACTGTGGAGCTCCAGCAGGACTTTTACCTCGTCCAGCTCCACAAACTGTGGAGTTAGCAGGACTTACCTCGTCCGCGAAACTGTGCAGTTCCAGCAGGACTTACCCCGTCTGCCAAACTGTGCAGTTCCAGCAGGACTTACCTCGTCCACCAAACTGTGGAGTTAGCAGGACTTACGCCGTCCGCGAAACTGTGCAGTTCCAGCAGGAAGCAGACCACAGCAGTGAGTGTGATGGCTATTGCCCTGCGCGCCTCAGCCCAGGCTCATTGCAAACCTGTGATATAAACAAAATGCCTACCAAGGACGCCGGGAAGGAAAGATGGGCCTTCTGAAGAAAAGACTAATCAAACGCAACATCCGCCAAGTGGACTCAAATGTGCGATGCAAGATGCAGATAGGTCTGCAAGGGGTCTGGCGACCAGCCGAGACAGCTTGAACACCAGCTGGGGCACTAGGTCATAGGCCCGCTAAAGGTCATGATATTGGAGCCGTTTTAACACAGTGAATTGCATAATATAACATTCAATGTAAGTTCATCATCAAAGGTCTCTTAGAGCTGGTCCAAAATATAACCTGGCACATGTATTAATTCTGGGGATATCGCTTCTGTATAAATATGAGCAGAGTGTATTCAGATTGCATTCAGATTGCATATAGTACAGCATGCCTTGGATGTCTCAGAAAGACATGCAGCACATGCATAATTTGCATTCGTGATTGGGACGACCATTATTGATAACGCCAAAGTAACTTTTAATCAGCTTCAACAGTTGTTGCCCGTGCTTGAGGACTACTATAACTGCATGAAACAACATACGTGCATCATGGTAAACTAATTATTAGAACGCCAGGCCGAATCATGACATCGTCGTTCGAAAATATTAGCGCGGAAGTGAAATGCTAGCTTTTTGCAACATGCTGCCCTGTCATTGATGATGCGATCCACCTAGTCTTCTCGCTATGGACCAATACCGGGTTGAGTACAACCGCTTACGGAGCAGTGTACAACCACCGCAAGGATGTGTACAACCAATTACAGAGCGGTGTACAACCACCAGGGGGATGTGTACAACCAATTCCGGTGGCTTGTGTGCGACCAATTCTGGGGCTGTGTGCAGCCAACACCGTTGCCATGTACACCTAACACTGGGTCTTTCTACAACCCATACCGGGCTGTGTACAACCAATACGAGCTGTATGACCATCGCAGTCGATGCGCCCTTAAGCCCAAATGACCAACCAACAACTAATACCAGGATGTGTGCAACCAATTACGGAGTGATGTGCAACCAGTTACGGAGCGATGTGCAACCAATACGGAGCGATGTGCAACCAATTACGGTGCGATGTCCAATCAATAACTGAGCGATGTGCAACCAATACCGGTGGGCTGTGAGCATCCAATACCGGTGGGCTACGAGCAACCAATACCGGGGCTGTGTGCAACCAATGCACGCAACCCCGATTGGTGCATTAGTCAAAGTCAAAGCCAAGGCCAAAGTTGGCTTGACTTTGGTGGGCCCCAAAGTCAAGCCAACCAACAAGGAGCAGTTGAATGACTTATGATCGGCAAGTGAGTTTCGCGCTGACGTTGTTCCGCCATCTGCGGCGGCACTCACAAACCGTGCGCTTCTTTGCAGGACCAGGAGTCGAAACTATGATTAGTGCGAACTTTCGTTAGCGGCATATCACGGTGGTTCTCCAGCCGGCTTCGTCACCTGGCGCCGACATCGCCGGCCGCCGTCAAGACCACGGGAACTTCTGCGCCCGCCCCGAAGCTGCAGCATCCGACACGCGCCGGTACAAGTGCCGGCCACCAGAGGCGCTTGGGTCGCGTCAGCTTCGCGCCAACAACACGCCCCGCTAGCGAAAGTTTATGATTTCAAGCCAACAGTGTGTTGCCTGTTGACATATTGGTGTGAGTGGTGAGTGCATTGGACGTCTGGAAAAAGAGGGCTGCTCCTGAAATGTGCCGAGTGACTATGTGAACACACAGAATGAGGTGGAATGTGCGGTGGATCCGGTATCGTATGCTGTACAAGGCGCGCACAGCCGCGCAACTCTGTCGTGCGAGCGCAGTCGAGTTTCGTGTATCCATGCATTTTGTCCGAGGTGGTCGTAACATGAGCTTTACAACGTGTTCGCGTGGCGCACCACGCAGCTCCGAAGACGTGTGTCAGCTGGCACGGCCGATAAAACATCTTTACAACGAATCGAACCTGAACTCGAAAATTTCTAGACCGGCAGCCAGTGATGCGTCTCTAGACCGGTGATGCATCGATTGCGTGGCAATATCGTTGCGTCACGATTTCGCATCTCCATACTGAGACCAGGTGCGTCGCAGCCCCGCTACTAACGTGGCCGCCCCGAGAGGCGGGCGACTGTGTCGAACGGCTTCGCTCAGCACGCAGCGCTTCGATGCTTTCACGACCGGAGAGGCGGCCGATCGAGTCTGCCGCCGACAGGAGTCGGAAGCTTCGCGTGTGCAGCAGCCGATGGCTGTTCGCTATGCCGACTGGCGACCGGCGCTGTACATGTCGAGCAAGGGCCTGGGCTGTACCCGGGCCGGTTTCTATTTGTGTCACGTGTTTCCTATATATCGATGTCCTCGCTTATCGATGTCGACCGTTACTGTAGATCTGGGTGCCTGTTTCGCGACTGGAGACGTACAAACAGAGCCGACGGCGTGAGCTGGTCGGTGTGGCGGGACGGGCGACACCAGCGCCACCCTGGTGGTGTGCTGGCGGACTGCGCTCTGCGGTCGCCCGCTGCGCTGCGGCCGGCACTAGCCAACCGCCTGAGTTAATACATGTGGCATGTATGCCGCTCTGTATTCTGCGCGGAGACTATCCGAGAGCTGTCTGAATGTGTCATCACGTTTAGACAGTGGCGTAGCTAAGGGAGCATGTGCCACCCCTTCCCCTATCGCCGTGCGACCTGAAGGCCCTGTAACCCTCGGCACAAACCGTCAGCGGTACTTGCAGACATCACCGGAGCTACATCTTTGAGCAGGTCCTAGAAGCTTGGTCCTTTTTCTTGACAAAAGGCTTTTCAAAGAACGACAATGCGGGTCTTCATGCTGCGTGAGTCATCAGAAACTCGACGAAGCTCAGATGTCTCAGTACCCTTTGAGCTAACAAGAGCTCTTTCAGCTTTCTTGAGGAACTTTGCACACTCAGTCATTTAGAGTGGGTAGCTTATTTGACGCTGTACGGAACGGGGCCCTGTTAAGGTGAATGGTCCCTTGAAACTAGAGGTGCGTGGTGGCTCATCTATGAACCCCCTTTGAGTTTGGTGGCCAAGTCCCGGTAGTTTTCGAAGTTTGAACGGGAACAGGGGAGACTCCTGATGGCAGAAGAGACATCTTGACGTCTGAGGGACACATTGAAGATGGAAGGATCCATGGAGCTGGAGGGGCCCTTTGTAAGTGCGTGAATGCGCCCGCTTGAGTTTGATGGAGGAGTCTCGATATTTATTTTTGCTCATGCAGTGAGTAGGTGTTTTGGAACATGGAAGCTAAAGATTCCTTAAAGCTGGTGAGGGTCCAATTAAAGTTGGATGCCCTTGAAACTGGAAGGGTCCTTGAAGCAGGAGGGTCCCTTTAAGCTGTAGGTTTTATGAACTCTAGATGGGGCCCCTTTAAACTGAATGACTCTTGAAGTCAGTAGGCACCTAGTAGTTTATATATTGGCCCCTTTGAGCTCGATTGAGGAGACCTCAGAGCTTACGAGATCCAGTTCGGAACAGGATGGGCCAACGGAAGTGGGAGATGCCACTTGAAATGAAGGATTACAAGGAAGCCTGAAGGACACCTGAGTCTTGTTTGTGAGTCGGGTTATGCGTGTGTGAATGCACACTATTTACATAGATATACACCTTGGATGTGCGCGATTTCGCAAGTGAAAAGTGGGAGTTTATTACCGCTTGAAATTTATTTTTAATTAGGCAGACATAGTATACAAAGGGACAATTTAACCTCCGTACGGTTGCCCTTGACAGTAAAGCCAGGTAGCACTCGTCGTTGGATCATATCGGGAGCAGTTTTTCGCCTAGTGACCAGAGCGAGGCGGCAGTGACGGGCTGACCGCTGCTGCAGATGCCCGGCACCCAGCTGAGTACACCATACACCA
Organism: Imbricaverruca yamaguchii; assembly: GCA_034440575.1. NCBI lineage: Eukaryota > Metazoa > Arthropoda > Thecostraca > Neoverrucidae > Imbricaverruca > Imbricaverruca yamaguchii. The sequence continues at coordinate 1,320,193 of JAOTOL010001521.1, forward strand.
GACTGGCCGTCCACAGCTGGACCGTCTCCAAAATCCCCGGCTCGGCGCCCTGCACCAGACCCAGTGACGTCAGCAGTGACGTCAGCAGCGCCTGCGCCAGCTCGGCAGGCGCCAGCTCGGGCGCCAGCGTGCCCCAGAGCAGGCCGACGGCCAGCAGAGCGGCCAGCACCGCCAGCAGCGGCCGAGGAATGCGCAGCTGAAACAGACGGCTCAGCGTTGTGGCCTCCGGCGCCTTCCGAGGGGATATGCTGGCTCTGGCCAGCAGCATCGCAATGTCCGCCTCGTCGCCGCAGCCGTCCATGTCCTTCGGGTCCAGCAGGCCGTCGTAGCCGTGCCTCTGCATCATGTTCGTGAGCGATTTCGTGAGTGCCCTGCAACAGAAGCGTAGTGCAACATTTCTGGGAGGATGACACAGGAGAATGGTCGTGTCTGCTGCTGCCCCGCCACAGCTCGACTTGGCGGCGCCTGTCTGACCACCGATCACGTGACCAGTGATGGAATGCGTGGCGGGGTCACTGTGGGCGCCGGTCCGGTCTGGAGCCAACTGAGCTGAGTGTGGCGTGCGGGCTCCGTGTGTGGTAGTCTATAGTCTGTGGTCTGCTGTCTATGGTCTGCAGTCTACAGTCTACGGTCTACGGTCTGCGGTCTGCTGTCTGCGGTCTGCGATCTGCGATCTGCGATCGCTGTAACTCACCGAACTGGAGTAGTATGTAAGTCGCAATGAAATCGTCATCCAGCTGGCAGTAAACCCATGTTGAAAAAGAAAATGAATACAGTATCTAGTGACTTTGGAGACAATCCTTTGCATTTACGTCCTGAAGCTAACCGAACGAATTTAGACACTCCGTAGTGATGTCACACGCTAGTTACCTATTCTCACTTCTGCTGGTCGTTGGCCCTGTTTCAGCCAGAGCAGATACGTAGTTCTTACTGGAAACACCACATTTTCCAAACAGGCAGTTTTGAAGTGGAAGAAGATGCGATACATACTTGTCTCACCGAACCACGTACCTTTCCTTCGATAAGTTCTGCTTCAAGTCATCCATGATCCGGAATATTGCCATCATGGAGTTCATGATTTTTCCCATTTTGTCGGCCCATGCCAGCTGATCTCGCGCGCTTTCAGCATTGCATGCGACCTGAACACACGCTGTCAGTGTTTTGTGCATGACCTTGGACTTCCAAAACAGGTCCCCAGCAGCTGCCTCCTTGCGTTTCGGATCTTGCATTGACTGGTATGCCTGCAATGGGTGGATATGTGCTTCAGCGGTTTCATATTTATGCTGGCTCTTTATGCATGCTTAGACGTTGTATGTATGCTTAGACGTTGACCGAAGCACGAACACACATTGTTTCATCTGATGGCCATGTGTGTTTTCTACGCTGATATCGAGCGCTATGGGCTCCACCACAGGGGGCGGGAGGTGATGCAGTCCTAGTCGTGGGATTGCGGGGGAATTTGGCCTTCATAATTTACTATGATTTTTCAAAACATGATGATTTTCGTCATCGCAAAATATCACTCATATTTACGATTGCCCTGAAGTTTGGGTTCGATTTCTTGAGGTAATTTAGGGTGTTGAATATTATAATGTTAATAAACAGTAACTTCTCCCACTTAAGTGAGCTCTGCCTCCATGTGCAGCACTATGTATTAAAAGTGCCTGCGATGTTCGAAAATGCCAAGAGCAGCAGACAAAGTGAAAGATGTAACTGCTCTTTGCTCAGGACGATAAACCATGCTCCTGTCAGTTAGACGGCGAGTACCATCGTCCTCACCAGGGTTTAGAAGAGGCACATAGATTATTCAAATCAGCAACATATTCATCTTCGCATTCAGAATTTAGGAAAAGTGGTACTCAAGTACGTTTCGACAAAGTGGTGATCGTGTGCGCAAAGATAAGAGAGCCGTTCATAGCAGCTAATTTATTTCAGATGTAATGTCTGGAGTACACACCGTGCCATAAAAGAGCATCAATCTAAATTGGTATTCGGGGTCAAATCATATTAATGTCGCCCGGCAGCTCAGTTGGAATCTTATAAACGTTGGTTAGAGCGCTGGTCTGCACTAGCCTCCCCTGTCCTCGCAACACGGGTTTCGAGTCGCTTCTCGCGCTTGTGTTTAGCCTCCGGCTGGAAGGTTCAGTTGGCAGCTGGCCTAATATGGCCGGGACGAGCTACCGGGCGGCAGTGTCGGTGCGTTGACGGCATGGTAAACCCTGGTCAAAATTCTTCCGTTAGGCTGGTATCCATGGATCGGGTGGTAGGGCCAGGGCCCATGCAACAAGCTCTGCTTAGCAACAGGTTGTAGTTCATAAAGTCACCCCAGCAATGACTCGGATTTTTTTTTACGAACAAGAAATGTCAGATATTTTCCGGAGAAAATGACCTGAAAATCGGTCCCAACCGGTCCTCATTAGAACGTGATCTCTTCATCGTCATGAGGACACCGATTATATGCTCCAGCTTTCGTGTTCACGATGATCAGAACTTCGGTAAGTTCCAACCAGTTCACAGGACAATTTTAGTAATCCAGCCTCGATGTGCTGTGGTCAAGGCTGACGATTTCGTGGAGGACGACAGGGAACGGTTACCTCGGGTCGCGGCAGTCCGAAAAGATGAGGGGAACCGTTAGGATCGTGGGAGACCAAACTAGGAACTTTTTGGTGCGTGTAGCGAACCGCAAATGCAAGCGGACGAAATTCGAAATATAAAGTTGTGCTTAAGCTCTTAACTCTGACTTCTGATAAAGCAGACTTTATCTAGCCTGTACCTTTATCAGCCTTCGTCCCTTTATCTAATTTCAGAAGACACTCTCGAAGCTCAGTGATTCCTTCCAAGATCTGAAGACCCTTTCACATCCCATTGGTTTTCTCTACGTTTAGAGGGCCCTTTTCCGGTGCAGAGGGCTCTCTTCAAGCTCAGAATCATGCTAGTCTTAGGTGTACTTTTTTCTTTCTCGGAGGGCTCCCTCGAATTTCAAAAGGCTCTCTGCATACCTCCTCCACTTTTGGAGGTCGGCGCAGGCCGCTGGTAGACTGAATTCCCGTTTTGAAGTGTTCTTCGACCTCCACATTGGCCAGTTGCCAGAGGTCTTCATGTCTGCACGTAGTAATAGACCTATCGCAGACCAGCATACCTACCTTTCTTGCCCGGTTTTAATGTACTCATTTCCTTGTATGCTGTGGTGGCTGAAAAAAATGGCGGCCGAAATCTAGCGTTACCCGATTGAGTGGCTGGGGTCACTAGGGGACACAAATGTCGATCTTTGGAAGCACTGTTTTATTTGTATAGTGGTCGAAAAGTAGCCGAAATGCGGAAAATTTTCATTAGAAAATCTATTCATCCTCGGAGTGGACACCTACGGCTTGCGGATTCCAAAGGGCTCAAATTATATGGAAGTATTCCTGTTCACCCAAGCTTCTCCATTCCCTTAATGCGTGACACTCATATTGTAGTATATACTCACAGTTTTCTTATTACGAGTGTACATGGGCACAAGACAAGCAGATATTGATCATGCGGGAGGAATAGTCATGCTAATCAGCTTCCGTAATTGTTTCACACGTGTTTCAAAAACCATAATCTTTGCTTAAGGGCAAAGTTGCATAGTTTCAAGATTGTTTGGCTCATTGTCCTTCCTACGCCATCCTTATCAGGCATGAAGCGCCGAACTTACCTCAAAAGCACCTTTGGCCTGAATCATCAGCTCATCTGCGTTTCGTAGAGCGTCCTCTAAAGCCGACTGAGATTCTTCCGCTTCCTGTTGCAGTTTCTTTCGACGCCACGGTGACACGCAATTCATTAACTCCTTGTACATCATTTCTGTTTCAATACCGTTTGACTCCAGTTCATCTTTTCGAACAATCAGATTTCCAAGAGCCTCTTTAGTTTTCTCATGGAAGTCGTCATTCGCTTTGTCGTTGTTAGTCGAATCTCCAATTTCGGATCGTGGAGATCTACTATCTATGGCAGACGATCGTGAGTGACTTCGGGATGATGCATTACTGCGCAATGACCTGGCCGATCTCTGAGGATGACCACCGACCGATGTTAGCTCTGGAATCGGTGTGAGATGCTCAGCCGAATGCGCTCCACTGCTCCTTCGTTGCCGCATGCTGCTCATAGCTATAACATTGTCATGCGTACATCCTACAATTAATTTAAACGCTTTCGAATTCTTATTTAGTTCGGATAAAAACACAGTTGACAGGCGGCCGTCCTGGCGATGATTGTAAAATTAATCTCGTGCAAATAACGCGGCTTGCCACGTGCAGTCAATGAATCAATCCTTCTGAAAAGAAATGAGCTTGCAACCTGTTATGCACATATACCTACCAGTAGCCTGTTTCACACAGCAAAATTGATATATGAGTAGCAAGTAGCAAGTTGTAGTGGTAGAATTCAGTTTCGCAAGGCAAAACATACAATTTGAATTTACTACTTTAAATTTCCTACTTTCAATTTGCTATTAAATACTAGTCTGGGATAAATTCAGGCCACTGTTTCATGAAGGCTTTACAATTTACTTTCGACAACTAAAACTATAGCTCAGGAGTAAAATATAAGGGGAACTTGCCAAAACGCTTATTCTGCTCTGAGCCACGGTAAACGTATGCCAATGTATTTGAAATAAAGATTACGGGTGAACATGAGCTGGGACCTACCTGAGCCTTTCCGGTGAAAGTTGATACTGCTGTTTTAGTAAAATGAAAGGCAAGCAGATTATATTGATGGTGGCAAATTAGTTCCTGACTCGCAGTGAAATAGCTGATAGGAAAGCACATTTTTTCGGAAGGACAACTTCGGCCGAAAATTCGTTGAACGGCTAATTACACTGAAGCATACTGAAGTGCGCATTTTCGTCTCAAAGGACCATTTTTCCCCTGGAAGTGGCACCTTTGGCAGAAAATACAATCCGTTGAGTGGGACGCGGTCCAGTCCTGAGGGACGCCATGAAGGGGGAGGGGGGCACATGCTCTAAGTAGCACTGGTATCCACCACGGGCCCAAATAGTCTTGAGGAAGTTTGATACGGCTATTCCCTCTCAGCCGATCAGCTGATGTTACGACCGTGATAGCTGGTGGCGCCCATGTCGCAGCGGTGCGCGCAGCCTTCATGTTTGTCCCCGCATGCGCACTTTCTGCCAGTTACCGCAGTTACAGTCAGTTACAGTGAAGGTGAACAGGGCGAAGTGGCCGAGCCGTGGAAGTGGCGCACTGTGGGGGACTGTGTCAATGTAAAGTAGGTGGAATGTCGAAGAATTAATTCGTGTTGTCAGTACAAGCATGTGTGATTCTCATTCCAACGGAACGTTTCAGCCAACCGAGCAGTGTTTGACATGCGCTGCGGGCGTGTCCTCGTGCTGCTTTTCGCTGGCGGCAGTCATTTGCCTTCCACAACGGAGGAAGCATTATCTTCTGTGTGCAGCGAAGAGCAATGCTACTGATACCAGAGCAAATTGAAAGTGGAACGGATGACAGCACTTCGATATATATATATATATATATATGTGTGTGTGTGTGTATATATTTACATGTATGTATATATATATATATATCGTCCAAGACTTGGTACGTGAAGACCGATCTCTTCCAGCCCATACAGTTTTCTAGAAGATACCCAAAACCCACTCTACCACAAGAAACGGATCTTCGCCCATCTTACCGTTCCGACCCCTCACCCTTCACCCCCTCTAATCTACCCAAATGTGAACAGGATGAGTTTGTTCCTGTTGAACCACCTGATTAATTTTGTCTACACAAGCGAGTAAAAAGGTGCTTTAAAAGAGCAATTAGCTATTGAAGGTCGCTTGCTCTCGTTTACTTTATTGGCACGAGCTGTAACTGTTTTCAACCCACATTTCGACAGATTTTCTTTACAATAACATTTGTTATTTTTACCGGATAAAATATTGCGAATTATACATGTCTTCTTCGGCAGTCTGGTAATTACGATGACGCAGGAATACGTGCTGCATCATGGTTTCAGGATGTATTCAGGGCAATTGGTGCATTAAATCGTGGACAACGCCACTCACGCATCAAACTCGACGTATCTGCAACCGAGGTAAACTTATGCGACTGGTTTACAATGCCCCACCTTGATATCACTCAGAATAAACTGTGAGTAGCAAACTAAAATTACGTCCGTGTAGTAATTGGCCGGGAGTAAAATGTACAGAAACAGGATAATGTTATCACCACGATCTGTAGTAAAATGTACACGAAACAGGATAATGGTATCACCGCGGTCTGTATCATCCAATCTGATCTATCTAAACTTCTGACAAGTGAACAGCAAATGACGTCGTATGTTGGATAACGTATGTTGGACCATACAACAGATAACATAATCCGTAAAAAATTATCACATCTTTCATAACTCATTATCCCATTTTTGCATTATGCTAGTGAATGAGGTAGGAACAGTGCATCCAGACATTGACACCCACTTCAGTTCAAAAGCATTTGGTTACCCTGTTTCGACCTTGTAGCTGGGGAACCAGGGCCGACCAGGGGAGTCGATTTACGCAATTTCGAAGCGGGCGCAACACATGGGACCAATGAGCGAACCTAAATTAATAATGAGGACACCCTATGCAGTAACATGCTAAAAGTTGAAATTACTGGGGGAGAAGCCAACATTGAGGGGAAAATTTAATCCCCAAAAGTATGCAAAACAACACACATGGGTCCACGTTTGTTGAAGGTTGGCGTGCCGTTAGCGTTCGAACATCAACATACGAAAGTTGGCTGTTAAGCAAGGTACGTATTCATCTCTTATTGCATATCTTGAACTATCGGAGACATGTTGCGTATATATCGCCAACACCATGGAGGATTAAGACCAGATTGATATGAACAAAGACATGCTTGAATTATTGGCTTCAAAGTTCCGGGCACAAAGATAATCTAGGTTGGAGTTGTTTTTCAGAAAATAGGAGATTAAAAATATACAGAAAAGTTGTTGCTTCAAAATGTTGGTTAGCAAATGTATGTTTTCAAAATCATTGTTGAATACCTATACAGCCTCTGGGTACCAATTAATATAAGTAAAACCGTCAGGTCTTCATCGCAGTTCATATGGTTACCACTTCACTATGTGTGTCATTGTATTCTCCACGCATGTACATGTTGGAGATTAGGGAAGTGGAACGCTTCACAACGAGAAATAGGAAGATTATAATTTATTTATATGTCAATCAGATACTGAGCACATTATCCGGAAGAAATTATATCTTTCAGTAGCCCTTATCAACAGGCTGGTTTGGAGTTGTATTCACGGATCCAAAATGGACTTTTTGCAAAGCTCTTACCCGGAATAACGCTTATGTGGGAGACCACATTATCTCTGATCTTACCACGGCTGGTGATTACCGTCCGAAAGCTGACGATCATTATGCTATTCTCATTCTAACAGTGTGGTGTGCTCAGGGTCTACGGGATTTACCGGTTCACAAGGACAAGGGCAGCACGGATTTATTTTTGCGGGGAGTCAGAACAGGGGTGATAATTTTGTTCAAGGGTTTCGGCAAAAAACACTCGAACGTTCCATTTTCTCTCAACTTTGGTAACCCGGCAGGAGTGGAAGCGGGCCAGCGTCCCTGCTCTCTCCACTCTGCTTTAGCTGGTGTTAGTAAGTACAAAAAATATAGTCATCACATCAGAAAGTGGGTTGAAGTTACGCATTCCCGAGTCACAGCCTGGGTACGGATATGTACGCTGTGCCGCAGTACACTGCGGTTTGCGGGTCAGGCTAAAACCATTTCGTCGTTCCAGGATCTCTTGAAGTCGGCCCAGGGAGATATTGCGGGCCCCCTGCACTCCACGCAGTCTTGAAGGGCATTCTCCAGTCCCCCCGGACCTTCAGGGGGCGGCTGCCCCCTTCCACACTCCCTTGGCTACGACACTGGCTACATCATGCAGCTTCCGGCAAATCTCTCTCTCGCTTAGAATAACGTTAGCGGAGGCCAAGATTCATCACCCTGCACCGAGAGGGGAAGGACATTCTCCCACATTCCCACATTAGCTTCTCATAATTAGCAATACTTCGAGGGTTCGGCGAGGGTTGTCTTGTCTAACAATCCGCACAGAAGCCCCGAAGTGTTGTTATCCTGGTCTTCACCCAAGCCACACCTTGAGTGAAGACTGGGATAGTAACTTGCCAAATGGCACCTTTGGCGACAATCAAGTCACCTTCAAGAGGTGCACCTCCTGAAGGTGGTAGACGTAGGTTATCATTCAACACAATGCCATTTTGTAGTGTGATGGAAGGTGGGGGAGGGGAGTGGTGACCTTGCGCTAAACCTCAGACTGGTCTCATTCCCAGTTGCTGCGTGCAATCCTCGTCAACGTCCACCTCATCGCGACTGGCGTGACCCGGCGGATTTTGCCCGGTTTTGTTTGTTTGTCTGCAGCGTTTCCAACTGCCCGATGCGCTGTGACAGCGCCGCCGCTCCACGCAGGCTGCGCTGCGCTGCCGACTACGCTGCCGTCGGACACGGAAACACGCACCGTCGATACGATCAGTCCAGGCCAGGTCAGGTCAGATCAGGTCGGTCCCGATCAGGGCCTCACTGCATACAGTGCCGAGCGCCGCATCGCCGCGCCAGGCACACAACAGGAGGCTACCGACGGCATGTATATTTGGCGAGTCGTTATCACAAGGTGCAGTGCATGGCCAGTGGGGGGGGCAACACGTGGCTGCGGCACGTAGAAACGCCGCCGGGGCGGTTCATGACTAGAGCCTGACGCGTGGCCGCCGTGCCGCCAGCCACAAGTCTACGGCGACCGCCGCTACAACAAACGCTGGTCGATGAGTGCCGACAAACCGATCCGGCCGCGAGCGTCAACGCGGCACATCAGGACAGGAGATGGCGGCGGTAGCGGCGGCGGCGGCGGCGGCGGCGGCGGCGGCGGCGGCGGCGGCGGCGGCGGCGGCGGCGGCGGCGGCGGCGGCGGCGGCGGCGGCGGCTGCGGTGGGGGCGACACCTCGAACCGCCGAAGCCGGGAATGACGAAAACGCCCAGGCCGACCGTCGGCGAGGGACAGCGCATGCACAAAGCCGGGCGCGGATACAAAAGTGTAAAAACGGGACGCTACGACGGTCGTTGCAAGAAACTCGATTCAAGTCGCAGACGGACGTGACGCAAAGCCCGCCCCGTCCGTCCGAATTGGGCGTGCATCGGCGTGCACCGGCGACCGTTGCGAAGCACGAGTATTATGGGACGCACATCTGCCTACTATAACCACGAGTGCACAGACAAAGCGATCTCGCGGCCGCACATCCGACGCCCGCCGCTGCGGCCGGCAAGCACTACCCGAGCGGGACTAGACTAGACCACCTACACGAGTCTGCCGTCGCGACTGGCTCGATGGGCGCAAGTCAAGCGGCGAGATTATGACCTCAGTATTGATACGATAAACCCGACGTTTTGCCGCCGTAACCAGCGATAAAGAAACACATCCATCACGTTGTCAGTCGCGACGCCGGCGGCAGAAAGAAGTCGGCGCCAGCCGCCGCGACGACGGCGAACACAAATCACAACTGTGACCGCCACACTGCGTCGCTACCCTGTGTGCATCACAGTCCTCCCCGGTCGGCGGCGCACGGCCCTGCCTACCGCCTGCGTAGCACAGAGTCCTTCCCACTGTCCGAGATCTTCCACCAGCCTCCACTGACGCCGAGCCGCGGCGACCGCCGTCGGACAGTCAGACATTCAATATCGACAGTTAGCACCGCTAGTCGACTGAAAGTTCACTACTCGCTGCCGTTCACTACTCGCTGCCGTTGTGGGCCATCCAGTGCAGACTACCAATCACCGAACGACCATCTGAAGCTACTAGGAGCCGACAGCCAATCACGATTGGCCACAACCTTACACTGGGAGCCAATCAACTGTCGGCGATCTGGTTCCACCTACCGCCAATAGCCGTTAGTTGAGCTGTAGTTACTGGCGAAGAGCTACGCACCATCTACCTTCCGGAAATCGCCCGGGGCCATCCGCCAATATCAACTGCCGGTAGCCAGTTGCAGCCGAGAACGCCCGCCAATCAGGCGACATGCCGATGGGCCGGCCGCCTGCCGCCGACCGCCGCCGACGACGCCCACCAATCAGGCGACTCGGCGGTCTGGCGGCCGACCAATCAGCGCCGACTGGAGGTGGACGGGCTGCCGATGCTGGGCGCGCGGCTGGGCGCGCGACTGGGCGCCGCGCTGTTGGAGGCCGTGCAGTACCCGTAGACGCCCATCTGCTGGTCGAGCCGCTCCTCGAAGTCGCGCAGACGTGCCACAATGGCGGCGAAGGTGGGTCGCTGGGTGGCGTCGGCCGCCCAGCAGTCACTCATCAGCTGGTGGACGGTGCGCGGCGTGTTCTCTGGCCGCTTGAGCCGGCCGCCGGCCTTGAGGTAGCGCACCACCTCGTCGTGTGCCATGCCGAAGTACGGCTGCAGCGCAAACGAGAAGATCTCCCACAGCACCACGCCGAACGCCCACACGTCCGACTGCAGCGTGTACCTGTTGTAGAGGATGCTCTCCAGCGGCATCCAGCGCACCGGGATGGCGTCGCGCTCGTCGCCGCGGAAGTAGTTGGAGCAGATCTTCTGCGACAGGCCGAAGTCAGCGATCTTGACCACCATCTGCTCGTTGATGAGGCAGTTGCGGCAGGCGAGGTCGCGGTGTACGAACTGCCGCTCCGACAAGTACTGCATGCCGCTGGCGATCTGTTCAGCGATCACCACCATGTCCAGGTGGCTGAGCGTCGAGTCACTGAAAATCTCGCCCGTCTCGTGCTTGATGATCACGTTCTTTGGCGACGCCTGGCGCAAATACTCGTTAAGGTCGCCCTGGTTCATGAACTCGAACAGCAGACAGAGCGGCTTGCCGACGGCGCACACGGCCAGCAGCCTCACGATGTTCGGGTGATCGAAGCCGGCCAGAAGGCGCGCCTCGCGCTCGAAGTCCTTCTCCATGTCCTCGCTAGCCTCCTCGCGCAGCATCTTTACCGCCACCGTGGTCAGGTCCTCGCCGTCGACCAGATGTGGCGCCTTCGCCTGCAATCGGTGGATAATGTAACAACTGATCCCATTTTCGAAGGTCGCTCTGTCTGTGTCTGTCTATATGTCTGTCTGGCTATGCTTGTCTGTTTGTCTCTGTCTGTCTGCGCTTGTGTGTGTCTGTCTGTGTCTGTGTCCGTCTGTTTGTATATGTCTGCCTGTGCTTGTCCGTGTACAATCTGTGTATATTTGTTTGTATGTATACTTTTGTCTGTATGTCTATCTACATATGCCTGTGACAGACATACTCAGTCTGTCTCCCTGTCTGCATCAGCCTGTCTGTCTGTCTGTTTTTCTGTCTGCAACAGACATACTGTGTCTGGCTGTGTCTCTGCCTGTCTGTCTCTGTTCACTGGAACTTAAGGACACATCGACTGCAGTGGTCATGCAACTGTCTGTACGTCCGACTGTGTCTGTATGCGAGCCAAATCACCACCGTCATCGCGGACGCCAATTCGTGTCGAATCCTGGGGTCTTCTACGACACATTCGTGTGCCAGGCCAGCCTCTGATGCCGGGTGGTCTCCACAATCCGCCTTTCGCGGTTGTGGGGCACGAGCCCACGACCTCAGTCAGGAGTTCAACGCCGTGCCGACTCAACCACCGCGACCCGTCGCCAGGCCGCGCGCGATTGGCACTCTCACCTGGAAGACACGGCCGAACGCGCCCTGTCCCAGGTCGCGCACGTAGATGATGTCGTTGCGCGCGTACTCGAGAGGCTCCAGACTGGCGGGCAGCAGTGGTGCGTGCTGCAGGTAGCTGGCGTTGGTCTGCAGCTTGGTCAGATCGAAGGCCTCTGCCGCCTGTCGCCACAGGTCAACTGTTCTGTTAAGCCTGTCCAAAGGCCGACATTTCGGTGGAAAACAACACAGCAGGACAATTGTTTATATATAAGTTGCATCAACTTCGCTTCTTCGAAGCATTAGTACGAATATTGGAGTAATTGCAAAGGCTGTTTTCTTTTGTCACGTGAAATAATTATACTGTGCAATTCGCTAGTCCTTCCTCAATTCAACCATTGTGCTGCTGTCTGGGACAGTAACTGCAGGAAGAGAAGTTACGTAAGCTCCCAAAACACGAATTATCATGATTATAGATACAAAACCAGACCTGTATCCATTGGGCTTTAGGGGCGCATCGACTGCAAAGGTGATGCAGCTGCCTGTTTCCATCTTCTCGAGTGTTAAAGCACAATTTGCTCAGCTTCTTCGATACGGTTGCCGAACAATGCATATTTATCTTACTTAGTTCTCTTACTCGAAGTTTACCGTTACATATTTTAAACTTAGAGCATCGGCAACATCCGAACCACACGGCATATCCACATTCCATTTTGACACGGAAACTGTAAGTATTTTTACCATGATTCGTAGCGTCAAAAACATGGAAAAAATTACTCTCAACATATTTATGGGCATAGATGAAGTCCCACATTGGAAAACAACGCTGGTTAAGTACGTGAGAAAGTATTTTGTGGATCGAATCATGGACTTGATGTAACGTAATGCATGACGTAACCTAATCCAACCTAGTTCATGGTCAATCGGATACTTTTTAAGATAAATACGTTTTACTATTTATTACCTGTTTTTCTGTTCTTCCAATTGTCTCTGGTTGTGTGTGTTCTCGTTTATCTCTTACTGCTTTCTGTTTTTGATTGTTGTGTTTCTTTGTCGTTGTGTTGTGTTTAATGTAGCTGCCATTATATTTTTGTATTGTATCACGCTAAGGTGTTTAATTAGACAAACCAACACCATAATATATTCAGTTCAGGTACCTAGGCTGGTGTTGCTAGCGCGTCTATCTGTTAGCCTGAGTCTCGGAATGCACCTTTTTGTAATCCTGGTGGCAGCCCTACTTGCAAAAGAAAATGCTTCAGGAAAGAGCGGGGAGTGACGCGACTTAGTGCACTTGGCATCTCGCTACCTAAACGAGTACTAACGTAGTTAGGTTACAGGGGTAAAGACGGGCTCTCCTGCGCACCTATAAAGGGGTAGGGATAAACAAAAATATCAAGTCAGATATTTACTTCTTTTTTAAACACTTCTAAGGGTCTACATCACTGTGAACCAGAAATAATAATATAACACAGCAGGCAATTACCTCTGATTGTTGTTCATAGGCTATTAAATGCCGTTGGGCCGCACACAAACACATAATCATACTACAAAGTTGCATGCAAATTAATTACGCACCACCCGATATTTAAATTACATCTTGAGTATCAAAATTAATGTATACTTACATCCGAAGTTGAAGTAAACATGACTTTAGACACCCTAGTACTGTCAACTGTCACACTTCACCCTTTCCGCGCTAAACACAGACAGGACGTGAAGCCTAACTGAGGAAATAAACATGGCCTGAGCAGCACTCATGTCACATTGTCCACGTCAAAATACTTGGAAAAGAGCACCGCGACAGCATGATGGAAACTTCAACTACGACGATTTGGCGATATACGCATCTCAAACTGATTTCGTGGGAATGGCATTTGTCACCAGGTGTCTCCGCAGTGAAGACGCTTTTGCTGACGCGGTTCGAGGACCTCAAAGACATACCTCAATTAGTTTATACTCACCGCAAAATCGCTATTGCAGGATGAAGAACGACCTCTGCGATTTTCGGTCTGCGTTTTTTTCGGAGGGGGCGCTCGAATTGGGGACCATCTGCGATGCACGCGCGCGCGCGCACGCGCGCACACACACACGCGTACGCAAACCTTACACACGGCAGCTATTTCATTTTGTAGCACCCTCGTGAGATAGTGTGTTTGCGTTTAGTTGGGACTTTTTTGGGGGGCAGTTACTTTGGCTATACATTGCGCCCCTGGTAGGACAGCGGTGCACGCTGTCGCTGGTAAGCTGCTCAGCTGGTACGCTCGCTTTCCGGTTTCGAACCATGGCGCGTTATGCATACGGCGTATGCACAACGTCCAACTATCGACGGCACTCATCGACGTCGGACCACCCACCTTTCTCTCGCGGCTGCGTTGGCGCGCGCGCCGACACCGGTGACAGCCGTACATCGCCATGGCCAGCATGATGAGCGCCGTGGCGCCGGCAATGGCCGCCACCAGCAGCAGCAGCGGGTCCAGCTGTAGTGGCCACACAGAGTCGGACGGCGCCGCGCCGCCTGGCGGCGGCTCGGGCCGCGCGCCGGCCGCCGCCGCCGCCGGATCGTCCGCGTACAGGGTGCTGTTGTCGGCTGTCGACCGCACCGGGCACGCGTCACAGGCAACAGGTCACAGGTCGAAGACGACAAATCACAGGTCAGAGGCGAACAGTTACACGCCCGGTCAGAGCTCAGAGGCCACAGAGGCCACAGAGGCAAGTCAGAGGCCACAGGTCACGGGTCAGAGATGACAGGGCACAGGTCAGAGGCGACAGGGCTCAGGTCGGAGACGACAGGTCACAAGTCAGGGGCGATAGGTCACATGTCCCAGGTCAGAGGCGACAAGTCACGGGTTGGAGATGACAGGTCACAGGTCAGAGACAACAGGTTACGGATCAGAGGCGACAAGTTGCATGTCAGTGACCAGAAGATATACGTCCGAGGTCAGAGGTCACGGGTCAGAGGCGACAGATCACAGGTCAGCAGCGAGAGGTTGTAGGTCAGGAGCGACAGGTCACAGATCTGATACCACAGGTCACAGGTCAGAAGCGACAAGTCACGGGTCAGAGGCGAGAAGTTACCTGTCCGAGGTTAAAGGTCACATATCAGAGGCGACAGGTCACTGGTCAGCAGCGGGAGGTCATAGGTCAGAAGAGTCAGATCGCAGGTAAGAGGCAAGATGTCACAGTTAGCTAGTTAGTTATTTGAGCTTTACGGCTCATCGAGTTCATTGGCTTTATATGACCCATAATAGGGGATGGAAGCCAAAGATCAGAAGCAAGAGGTCACAGGTTAGAGGCGAGTGCCCACATGTTCCAGGCGAGAAGTCACAGATTAGAAACGATAGGCCATAGATCAGAGGTAAAAGGCCACAGATCAGAAACATAGGTCACAGACGAGAGATCATCCTTCAGACGCGAGAGATCACATGCCATAAGCGATAGGTCACACGTCAGAGGTGAGAGATCGCAAACCACACGCGAGATGTCACATCAGAGGAGAGATGCCAGAGATCAGATGCGAGAGGTCACACGTCAACGAGAGATCACGGGTAAGTGACAAGAGGTCACACCACAGGCGAGAGGCCACACATCAGAAGCAAGAGGTCACAAGTCAACAGTGAGGGGACACGGCAGAGATGAGCGGTTGGAGATAAGAATCAGAGGTGAGGTCAAACGTCAGATGTCGCTAGTGATCACGAACAAGCATACTGAGGTCAGCGGACATGTCGATCAGCATGAGTTGTAATGGCCCAGAAAATGGACCACAATACCAGAAATAAAGGTCTCATCGCGCTGGACACTGTGAGCAACGTGGAAAATGCGTTCCGACTGGTGTCATGATTATATATATATATATATATATATTTTTTTTTTTTTTTCAGATATATAATATAATATATAATATATATTTATAATATATATATATATATATATATATATATATATATATTATATATATCGAACTACAAATAATACCACATAATGTAGACAAACACAGCCACATGGTTCAATACATGTGCAAATAATCAGAGCATGTGTTCAAAATACGACCGTGAGCTGACTACGACACACACACAAGACCGGCTGAACACGTGGAAACTATTGAATGCGTACTGACAACCGGAGACAAACTCAGTCATCATGCAGAATGCAACAACAGAGACCTGTGGAATGAGTACTGCCAGCCACAGACAAATGCAGTCGCCAGTACGCACAGCACAAGAGTCGAAGCCTACTGACTGCGTATTGACGATCACAGACAAATGTGGTCGCCAGGGTGTAGAATACAAAAACCGGCCACAACAGTTGATGACCGTCGACTGCGTGCTGACGACCACAGACAAATGCAGTCGCCAGTACGCAGAGCACAACAGCCACAACAGCCGAGGCCCGCTGAGCGAGACGATCGTGTGCCGCGCGGTGCGTGCGTGCCGAGCGCGCGGGCGGCCAACTCACGACAGCGGTCAATGCTGCAGTAGCGCCAGCGGATGTGCGGATCGGCCGTGTAGCACCAGGGCCGCGGCTCCTGGCCGCCGGCGTTGCGGCAGTAGTTCTCGGCGCCGGCCAGCTCGGGGAACAGCGTCACCGGGCTGCTGTGCTCGTGCGGCTGCTGGGCGTCCCAGCGCTGGCACAGCGTGCCGTCGGCGGTGGTGTTGACGCGGCCCTGGTAGTAGCGGCCGCGGCCGCGCACGCAGTCGTCTGTCGGTCAGGTGGGGGTGCAGTCGGCCGGTCACGGTGGACAGCGGGCTGGTCAAGGTGGACAGCTGGATAGTCAAGGTGTACAAAGGGCTGGTCACGGTGGACAGCGGGCTGGTCACGGTGGACAGCGGGCTGGTCACGGTGGACAAAGGGCTGGTCAAGGTGGACAGCGGGCTGGTCAAGGTGGACAGCGGGCTGGTCAAGGTGGACAAAGGGCTGGTCACAGTGGACAGCGGGCTAACCTCATGGTCAAGAGGACAGCGGGCTGGTCACGGTGGATAGCGGGCTGGTCACGGTGAACAGCTGGCCGGTCACGGTGGACAGAGGGCCGGTCACGGTGAACAGCTGGCCGGTCACAGTGGACAGCGGGCTGGTCAAGGTGGACAGCGGGCTGGTCACGGTGGACAAAGGGCCGGTCACAGTGGACAGCGGGCTAACCTCACGGTCAAGAGGACAGAGGGCTGGTCACGGTGGATAGAGGGCTGGTCACGGCGGATAGCTGGCTGGTCACGGTGAACAGCTGGCTGGTCACGGTGGACAGAGGGCCGGTCACAGTGGACAGCTGGCTGGTCAAGGTGGATAGCGGGCTGGTCACGGTGGACGGAGGGCCGGCACAGTTCAGAGCCGCCGCGCTGGTAGGCGGCGTGGCGGTCGGTATTACGCCACGCATGGGACACTGAACAGGTTAGGAACAAACCGACGCTTTTGGCAAAGTCTGGCAGCCAGAAGACACAGAGAAGAAATGCATGTCCCGAAAGCATTGACACAGAAAAGAAATGCAAAACAGACCTACGCTTTTGGCCAAGTTTGACAGCATGAAGACACAGCCAAATATATGCCCCGTAAACATTGCCTACGGTACCTTCACGTTTGGCACATGAACGGTTTAAATGTATCTATGTTGGAGGAAACAGGTTCTGATTTGGCACACATCCAACATATAACTCCTTTCCCGCCGTTACCTCTATAAAAGTGGGACTGAACAATCGCAGTAGTGCTCAAGCACCAATGCTAAAACAATATTTAATTGGCCACCATTCGAAGGCCACATCAAACGAGACCATCGGTTAAATCCCAGGCCACATTTTGACACTATCACGACTGACAATGTCACGGCAATACGTCAGCGGCCTAAGATCTCTTTATACCAGGGTGTCAGAAATGAAAAATATCGCTGCAAATGTGGTGCAATAATGGACCATGAAGATGAAAGAGCTGCGAACATATAATAATTTGAGCGCACTTCAAAAACGCATTGATATTGTATTCACTGGGCTTTTGTCATTCATTTATGCATATTTATTTCTTCTTAAGCCAAGCATGGCTAACCATGGCAGGTGTGCCGGGGAAAATATATTACAGCTGGATATGATGCAGGCTTTCGTCACCCATCGTGAACTGATTAAGACCCGATTAGTGTGATCAGATCACATGCACCCGATTACTTCAACTATTGAGTTACTATCTCGTGCACATTTATAATTAATATCAGCACATAACGAGACATGAAAATCGAGCACATTATTCTGGTCATATCTCAACAAACTTCCCAGCCTAAGCGTACTACATTTTCTTCACACTGAGACATCCAAGGCGCACGACAATGTCGGCCCATTCAACACGTCCCAACCACACGAGGTCGAGCGTCGCGCGACGAGCTGGCCGTACATGTGATGAGTGAAGTGAGCATGGCGGTGAGGCCGGCGTATGAGCAGCGGTGAAGGGCGCCGTCGCCGTACTGGGGCAGCGCGTCGCAGTCTGGCAGCGGCAGGTGCGCGGCCACCCTGCAACAGCCGGGCGTCGGTCACCAGTGGTGTCCCTGCTGCACCACAGCTGCACCACAGCTGCACATGCAGCTGCACCATAGCTGCACCACAGCCGCACCACAGCCGCACATGCAGCTGCACCACAGCTGCACATGCAGCTGCACCATAGCTGCACCATAGCTGCACCACAGCTGCACCACAGCTGCACCACACACCAGTCAACACTGTCACGCGGTCTCAGCTGCTGGACCGGGGTAGGCGAGCGCACGTCGCCGCTCGCGCGCGCCACAAACTGAAGTCGCTCGGGCGGGTATGCACCTTGACAATCAGTGGGATTTGCTTTGCGTAAAAGAATGTTTTTGTTATAGGCTTGACTTGCATTACCTGCGCCTAATTTCATTGCATTCCACCCCGTCGGAAAAAATGAGAAGTTATGGATGGGTTGGTGGAGCCTGATCCTCGACATCCGGACAGTGCATGGCGGCCATCCGACTGCCACAGGTGACCGTGGCTGGTGCGGCTCTCGACGAGTCGAGGCGCGTGGCACGCCCAGCGCTCCGCGGGATTTCGATCCTGGTGACCTCCGGTGACCTCCAGCGGCGTCGGTGACCGGTGTCGCGGGTCGCATAGACCAACTCGTGGAGTACGAGATGATGTACAAACAGTCCAGGCGTTGGCGGTACCGCTGCAGTACGAGGGAGGCGTCCATCAGGGACGAGATCCCCGTGTTCGATCCGCAGGCATGTAGACTGAGTCGACTGATGGAGCGTGCCCTGGGACGGCCTGGAGCTGGAACGTAGGCTGAGGGCAGCGATGCTGCATCGCGAGGTGGCACAGCTGGTGGGCTGAGGGCAGCGATGCTACATCGCGATGGAACTCAGCTAGAGTGTGGGCTGATGGCGGTGATGCTGTATCGCGAAGTGACGCAGCTAGAGTGTGGGCTGAGGATGGTGATGCTGTGTTGCGAGGTGACGCAGCTAGAGTGTGGGCTGATGGCGGTGATGCAGTATTGCGAGGTAACACAGCTAGAGTGTGGGCTGAGGGCGGTGATGCAGTATTGCGAGGTAACACAGCTAGAGTGTGGGCTGAGGGCGGTGATGCAGTATTGCGAGGTAACACAGCTAGAGTGTGGGCTGAGGGCGGTGATGCAGTATTGCGAGGTGACACAGCTAGAGTGTGGGCTGAGGGCGGTGATGCTGTGTTGCGAGGTGACACAGCTAGAGTGTGGGCTGATGGCGGTGATGCTGTATCGCGAAGTGACGCAGCTAGAGTGTGGGCTGAGGATGGTGATGCTGTGTTGCGAGGTGACGCAGCTAGAGTGTGGGCTGAGGGCGGTGATGCTGTATCGCAAGGGACCTCAGCTGGAGCGTGGGCTGGGGACGGTGATGCTGTATCGCGCGTTGACGCCATCGGCGCCTCTGCCGATGGCGTAGGTGGCGCCCTGAGAATACTGACAGCACGACTGGACGTCACGCGTGGCCGACTGCAGCTCGCGTCTTTCACTGGTCCGACCGGTGGCTCCGGCTACATGGATGACCTGCTGCGGGCGGCTGAGTGGTGCGGGGTGGTGGCGGCATCTCCTACAGCCTCAGCGGCCCCGCCGCTGTAACGCCTTTCGCGGGGGATGTGCAGCGGGCGGCGCATAGGATATGAAGAAATCGCCAGAGATGGTGGAGGAGTTAAACTGGCTAAGCCTGTACGAAGCAGCGTAGAAGTCGCCGCGCATGGTAGGCGTTACCAAAGGCGGGGCCACGCTATTTCAGTCCTAAATATTGTATAACGGCGCCGGATGAGGTTGCATGTGTATGATACATTACCTGAAGCATTGAAGCAGTGACGCAGACAATTGGCGATAAAAATCAACTCCTGAACACATGTGCAAGCACACATCGACCATTGAGATACTTGCGCTCATAGGCAGAAAGTGGGCAGCAATCATAACTAACTGCATTCACGCTCACCTCGCGCAAGCAGAATAAGTACATAGCACAACACGGGTGGTCTCCAGCAGAACAAAATGAGTGAACACACCTGGACTCATTGACAAGAATCCATTCATTGGTGCAGAAGAGCTGGCGCACGGCCAGGCAGTCCTCTTGACACGGTGGTAGCGCCATCTGTGTGCCGTCTGCCTGGCGGCACTGCGGAAACGCCACAGAGCAGAGCAGCGTCTGAGGAGACGGCGGCAGACTGGGTCAGTACTGAAGCAGAGCATAACAGAGTCTGGGGAGACGGCGGCAGAATGGTGAGAAAAGCCGACATAGTGTCAGTACTGGAGCATTACGTAAGAACAGTTAATTAACATACACACGATGAGTGCTCCAAGTGGTAGAGGGTCAGGATGTCAGCACCAGTAAAATATTAAGCGCTGGAGAAGTGCGGGACATCGGGAATGCATAAGCAAATTAGTACTGCTGTAATTCAACAGTGGATCAGAATTGAGCACTTATAAACGTTTAACACTGGGGTAGTAGGTCCCACCCAGAGGGTCCATGAACCGTCCCGCCGTCAAGCGGCAAAGCTGCGAACTAGCTGGTAGGGCAGAATGTATTGGCGGCTATGGCGAAAACACGTTGAGCCCAATATATCATGCAATATTTTTGTTTCAACGAAAACGACGGCATAATTGGATAGGGCTACAAGAGACTCACATTGCTGGCCAAAAACATTTTGCTTGGACGGAACCCTGAATGGAGGCATACCCTGAATGGAACGCGAGGTTCGGTCCACTCAAGTATCTAGGGCATGGGTGTTGCTTCGTATAATTTCCAGAGGGCATTTACCCACTCAATGTTGTCTTTGCCCCCCCTTCCCTAGTAATTTCATCATTGAACATGGTACCATATGGAGTGTGCCTCTAGCCCAGTTTGGTCCACCCATTACCCCCATATTGTGTCCTCTCTTCAATTATTTTCAGATATCAACGCCCATGATTTCTAGCACGTTAACTGGGGGTGGAGATCTCACTCATGATCGCCCCAAGTGAAGCCGCATGTCCAATCCCACAAGCATTGCTGCGGGGGAGTTCGGAGGGCTATATGGCATGGCCCCACTGAAGTTAATGAGGGCGTCCCCAGTGAAATCTTAACCGTAGGAACCCTGGCAGTATCCAATTACCTATTAGGAATTTTAAACAGGGAAATATAGTTTTGATAGTGCACGAAAAGGCCACAAATTTGTAAATAACAGTCATCCACACTGGACAGCAATAATGAGAATGGACAAGCCCATGCAAACCAAAAGATGGTTCCGGTAGCGGCGCAACCGGGAAGGCGGGATTGGGCAGGGATGGATCTAAGGGGATAAAGAGGCAACGTGCCCACTACTACTCCCAAGGCCGAGTAGCGCTCCTGAGATATCAGCTTGCAACGCCATTCCTTGCAGAGGCAGTCGATGCCATATGGACTTACCTGCTGCTGAGTACGTCGTAGAGCAACAATCCAACAACGACTGAGGTCACCCACCTCGAGAGCAGGCCGACACAGATCGCTGAGGTCCTCGCCGTGGTCTCGCAGCTGCTCGAGCACGGCGCGCTCGTGGTCCAGCGTGTCGCCGCCCTTGTAGGTGGTGTTGTACCAGACGAACGGCGCCGCGCTCAGGTGGCGCCGACACACCGTGCCGACGTATGGCGCGCAGTAGCCCAGCGGAGAATCCCCGTACCCTGCCGACGGTCACGAGTCATACTGCACCTCCGTAAGGGCGGCGAGTCCCCGTACCCTGCCGATGGTCAAGGGTCACACTGCACCTCCGTACGGGCGGCGAGTCCCCGTACCCTGCCGACAGTCACAAGTCACACTGTACCTCCGTACGGGCGGCGAGTCCCCGTACCCTGCCGATGGTCACGAGTCACACCGCACCTCCTTACGGGCGGCGAGTCCCCGTACCCTGCCGATGGTCAAGGGTACCACTGCACCTCCGTACGGGCGGCGAGTCCCCGTACCCTGCCGACGGTCACAAGTCACACTGTACCTCCGTACGGGCGGCGAGTCCCCGTACCCTGCCGATGGTCACGAGTCACACTGCACCTCCTTAAGGGCGGCGAGTCCCCGTACCCTGCCGATGGTCAAGAGTACCACTGCACCTCCGTAAGGACGGCGAGTCCCCGTACCCTGCCGACGGTCAAGGGTCCTACTGCACCTCCGTAAGGGCGGAGAATCCCCGTACCCTGCCGACGGTCACAAGTCACACTGCACCTCCGTAAGGGCGGCGGGTTCCCTTACCCTGCCGATGGTCAAGGGTACCACTGCACCTCCGTAAGGGCGGCGGGTTCCCTTACCCTGCCGATGGCCAAGGGTCCCACTGTACCTCCGTAAGGGCGGAGAATCCCCGTACCCTGCCGACGGTCACAAGTCACACTGTACCTCCGTACGGGCGGTGAGCCCGCATGCACGCCGAGGTTCGCGGTCACAACTCAAAACGTCTTGCGCACGGGAGATCAGTGCGCGGCCGGCACCGACAATGACCGCTCGCCTGCCAGTGGTACCCCGCCAGCGGTGTGCCTCTGACCTGCGGCCTGTAACCTCCTCACGACCCGCAACCGTTGTCTCGACCACTAGCCCGATCCCTGCCCGGAACCCGACCTGTTGGAGTGACCACTGACCAGGACACGCATGTGCACCAAAGACACGCGCGGCTGGAGGCCGCCAGCCTGCGCACCCATACTGGGCCGTGACCAGACATGGCGCCCGATTCCGCCCTGCTGACCTGTACGCGGCGCGCCGCGCACGCCGACGGCCACCGCCTCTGCCGCGCGCAGCGGGACGCCCACCACCGTGTTGGCGCCCTCGCAGATGTACTCGCTGGACATGGCCGGCCGCACGAACAGCTCAGAGCGCACGAACCGCTCGAACGGCGGGTACGTCGGCTCTGACACCACCTGGCGGCGGGCGGCGCAACTATGACGAGAGGAGCGCATCGACTCTGCCGTCAGCTGAAGCACGACAGAGCTCATGGGACGAGAGGTGGCATCGGTGTGTGAGAGCTTGGACATTGAGATGACTTAGTGAAGCATTGTGGTTGTGAACGGTGGACAGCTGTGCCCGTTTTCCGGCGATACGGCCTGCAGAACGAGTGACCTACACAGCAGTGAGTATATCACATGGTACTGTGGTCACTGCAGAGGAACTGAAAGAACCCAGCCACGAGCTGTATAAGCAATACAAATTAACTTCCTGTGACAAGAGAAATGAGAATTAGGATGCCAAAATAAAGCATTATATTAATGTCATCGAATGCTACCAAACGCCGAGAAGAGACCGATGGCGTATAATCATAACCGTCAGAGTACGATAGCCACAGTAATCGCAAAACACACATCGCATCCTTCCACTCAGCGTGATCGGACCTCGAAATTGCCAGTTAAACACGGAATCATAACGACCTAACGTTCAAGATAATATATATCTCCTGAATCCATGCATACGTTTGTCTCGCCACCAATGACGATCTCTATGGTCGTCATTAGTGACCAATTCGCGACACATCATGAGCAAACGCCCACACATTATACTCTGCACGAGCAAGCGGTCATACGTTACCTCAGCTTGCCAGCTCGACTTCGGGAGCTGGAAAAAGAGCGATGTGTCAGTACTCGGCATTCCACAAAGGCCACCCATGCCGACATGGTTCAACGTGCATGCCCCGTAACAGTCAGAAGACAGCAGCGGAGACTGCGAGCACACTCGGACAGCCGCCGACATTCAGATACACGGACAGTACCGCTTTTGAATTCGTCACCAACGTTTACAATAGCTTCGTAGAATAGTCCAATGGCAATAGAATAGTTCTTATGTTCAAATATACGCATACTGGGTAGATTGTATCCACCATATTTGACAACTTCAGAAAAAAAGAAGAAAAACGTAACTGTGCTGAAAGGATATACAACGGGCCTGCATGCTACATTTTTAGAATGACAATATTCATCAGTTGCATATAGCTAACCATAGTACATGGGTTTATGATGCTCTGCATCATCCATTAAACCAAGAGCATTAAACATTCAACCCCGGGTATATAATCATGTATTAAACAGTAACAGCTTCCTATGCAGTTTTGTATATTTATTAAGTTAGCATCAGCGACACTCCAACCAGTCTGCAATGCAGCCTATGCCCTCGAGTTTCAACAAATGAACCTGGGTTGTCTAGCCTCGTATGCTTCAGCACAACGTAGTCAGTTTCCGAGATTACAGCAGCACACAGGCTCTCAGGATTAATGAAAATACGAGAGTACGAGCATATTTATATCTGAAGTTGACCTACACTCGCGCCCGAGGGCAACTGATACTACGCCAACGAACACCAATCGCGAACAGTCAATCTTACATCGTCGGCGGGGCGCCGGCCGTCTGCGCCAGGGCTCACACCAGCTCAGGCCTCAGAGAGCGCTCAGGGTGAAGCTCAGGGGGCAGTGGGTCCTCACCGGCTCGCCGCGGAACAGCCAGCTCAGACCACAGAGAGGGCTCAGGGTGAGGCTCAGGGGGCAGTGGGTCCTCACCGGCTCGCCGCGGAACAGCCAGGTCAGACCACAGAGAGGGCTCAGGGTGAAGCTCAGGGGGCAGTGGGTCCTCACCGGCTCGCCGCGGAACAGCCAGCTCAGACCACAGAGAGGGCTCAGGGTGAGGCTCAGGGGGCAGTGGGTCCTCACCGGCTCGCCGCGGAACAGCCAGCTCAGACCACAGAGAGGGCTCAGGGTGAGGCTCAGGGGGCAGTGGGTCCTCACCGGCTCGCCGCGGAACAGCCAGATCAGACCACAGAGAGGGCTCAGGGTGAAGCTCAGGGGCAGTGGGTCCTCACCGGCTCGCCGCGGAACAGCCAGGTCAGACCACAGAGAGCGCTCAGGGTGAAGCTCAGGGGGCAGTGGGTCCTCACCGGCTCGCCGCGGAACAGCCAGCTCAGACCACAGAGAGCGCTCAGGGTGAGGCTCAGGGGGCAGTGGGTCCTCACCGGCTCGCCGCGGAACAGCCAGCTCAGACCACAGAGAGCGCTCAGGGTGAGGCTCAGGGGGCAGTGGGTCCTCACCGGCTCGCCGCGGAACAGCCAGCTCAGACCACAGAGAGGGCTCAGGGTGAGGCTCAGGGGGCAGTGGGTCCTCACCGGCTCGCCGCGGAACAGCCAGGTCAGACCACAGAGAGCGCTCAGGGTGAGGCTCAGGGGGCAGTGGGTCCTCACCGGCTCGCCGCGGAACAGCCAGGTCAGACCACAGAGAGGGCTCAGGGTGAGGCTCAGGGGGCAGTGGGTCCTCACCGGCTCGCCGCGGAACAGCCAGGTCAGACCACAGAGAGCGCTCAGGGTGAGGCTCAGGGGGCAGTGGGTCCTCACCGGCTCGCCGCGGAACAGCCAGGTCAGACCACAGAGAGCGCTCAGGGTGAGGCTCAGGGGGCAGTGGGTCCTCACCGGCTCGCCGCGGAACAGCCAGATCAGACCACAGAGAAGGGGGGGGGGGGGGGGGGCAGGTCAGACCACAGAGAGGCTCAGGGTGAGGCTCAGGGGCAGTGGGTCCTCACCGGCTCGCCGCGGAACAGCCAGATCAGACCACAGAGAGGGCTCAGGGTGAGGCTCAGGGGGCAGTGGGTCCTCACCGGCTCGCCGCGGAACAGCCAGGTCAGACCACAGAGAGGCGCTCAGGGTGAGGCTCAGGGGGCAGTGGGTCCTCACCGGCTCGCCGCGGAACAGCCAGCTCAGACCACAGAGAGCGCTCAGGGTGAGGCTCAGGGGGCAGTGGGTCCTCACCGGCTCGCCGCGGAACAGCCAGGTCAGACCACAGAGAGGGCTCAGGGTGAGGCTCAGGGGGCAGTGGGTCCTCACCGGCTCGCCGCGGAACAGCCAGGTCAGACCACAGAGAGCGGCTCAGGGTGAGGCTCAGGGGGCAGTGGGTCCTCACCGGCTCGCCGCGGAACAGCCAGGTCAGACCACAGAGAGGGCTCAGGGTGAGGCTCAGGGGGCAGTGGGTCCTCACCGGCTCGCCGCGGAACAGCCAGGTCAGACCACAGAGAGGGCTCAGGGTGAGGCTCAGGGGGCAGTGGGTCCTCACCGGCTCGCCGCGGAACAGCCAGGTCAGACCACAGAGAGCGCTCAGGGTGAGGCTCAGGGGGCAGTGGGTCCTCACCGGCTCGCCGCGGAACAGCCAGGTCAGACCACAGAGAGGGCTCAGGGTGAGGCTCAGGGGGCAGTGGGTCCTCACCGGCTCGCCGCGGAACAGCCAGCTCAGACCACAGAGAGCGCTCAGGGTGAGGCTCAGGGGGCAGTGGGTCCTCACCGGCTCGCCGCGGAACAGCCAGGTCAGACCACAGAGAGGGCTCAGGGTGAGGCTCAGGGGGCAGTGGGTCCTCACCGGCTCGCCGCGGAACAGCCAGGTCAGACCACAGAGAGGGCTCAGGGTGAGGCTCAGGGGGCAGTGTGTCCTCACCGGCTCGCCGCGGACCAGCCAGGTCAGACCACAGAGAGGGCTCAGGGTGAGGCTCAGGGGGCAGTGGGTCCTCACCGTCTCGCCGCGGACCAGCCAGGTCACGTCTGGCAGTGGGTCGCCGCCCAGGTCACAGCCCAACACGGCCAGCGAGCCGCTCTCCACAGTGTCGGCCTCCGTGCGCGTGGCCAGCACCCTCACCGGGACTGCAGACACATCGCTCTGTCACGGTCACTCGCACGCGCAAACACAGACAGACACACGGACACACATACACACATACATACACACATACATACACACATGCATACACACACACACCCATACACATACACACACACACACCCAGACACACACAGACACACGCACGCACGCACGCACGCACGCACGCACGCACGCAGGCACGCACGCACGCACGCACGCACGCACGCACGCACGCATGCACGCTCGCGCGCACGCATGCACGCCGCGCGCACACACACACACTCACGCACTCACGCACACGCACACGCACACGCACACGCACACGCACACGCACACGCACACGCACACGCACACGCACACGTACAGGCAAGGCACACGCACAGGCACAGACACAGACACAGACACAGACACAGACATAGACACAGACACAGACACAGACACAGACACAGACACAGACACAGACACAGACACAGACACAGACGCAGAGCAAACAAGGTGCCGGCGCGTGCAGGGTGCGCCGACGGTGCATTGGTTAAGGACCGCCACATAACACCTGCTGACACCAGGGGCATGCGGAAACGGAGAGCCATTGGATGCTTGCCTTCTCATTTACTAAAACATTGCGCATTACATGCATGATGCTGTAGGTGCAGCACCCACATAGAAGTGTCTATGTGCGCTTCCCTGGCCAATTTTTCAGCATATCTTACATTCAGGTTCAAAACAAATGCTGCATAAAAAAAGAAAGCAAAAGCATTTATAGAATATGAACAAACAGAAAACAAGACATTAAAGGGCAAGGGAACCAGGTGCTATTATCCAGAGCCGGGCATATGGGGGGTCTAGGCATGATGTGAAGAACAATTTGCACCATGCACCTAATCACCATACCAACTAATCAATGGGACACTTAGCTCTCCAGCTGTTTGGCCGGCAGCACCTGTCGCCCAACACCAGCCATGGTGTTTCCCCAGCATCCCCATCACAAATTCAGCAGCCCAGCCCGTGGCCACGCCACCACCGTCCACGCTCACCTCTGACGACCACGTCGGCGATGGCATCTTGCGAGCCGTGCGAGTTCCACACGCGGCACTTGTAGCGGCCCTGGTCGGCCTTGGTGACCTCGCTCACCACCAGCCGACCGTTGTCGCCGACCTTGCGGCGCTCGTCTGGCGGCAAGGGGTCAGGTGAGGTCATGGCCCAGTAATCCCACCGTCAGTCGGCACGGAACTCAGGTAAGATCACGGCCCAGCAGTAGTCAGGCAGTCAGTCGGGATCGGACCAAGGTGAGGTCACGGCCCCGTGACCCGGCCGACAGTCGGCACGGGACTCGGGTGAAGATCTACCAATCCTCCAATGATCTACCAATTGTCTCTCGTTTTCCATTGAGACATCAACTATCTTCCTTCGTCCGGTTTCTGTGTTAATTTGCGCACACCAACGCATTTGAAGAAAAAAATCAGCAAATATGACGTCACTCATGCCTGACCAATCATGCCCGAACAGTTCTTCCTTTGGCAAAATGCATAGAATTAATCATGTGACAGCTATTGAAAATGTAACGGAGATATCTTAACGCGTTTCCAAGTCATTCCGCATATTCGACAGGGGAAGATTTGCCACCCCATTCAATGCCGGGTTTTAAAAAAAAACTGGGCAGTCGCTTCGCCATAGAATCAGCATCCTGCCTGCCACCGCCACTCGCCGTGTCGATGACACTTGCGTAGTCGCATATAGGAGCGTGGTGACTAGCACATGGGTGATATTATACATTCACCATACAAACGTGTCAATAGCATCAAACTGGGCGCCGTTTGGTGAAGGGTGAAATGTGGTAGTGACATTCAATCAAGTTCGTGGTTAAACAAAACCATCCTTAACTGATTAAGGTACCGTACCGTGCTCATTGGGGCTTTAACGTTGTGGGAAAAACAGGTGACTTAACGTCCTCAATTGTGACGTCCATTTGGGGTTATCGATACAGAAGGCTACCGATACAGGGGACAGGAGGTTATCAGTATCCGGCGATTCCTCATCGAGAAAAATTTGTGAACAACTCGCTTGGTAATACGGCCTACACTGTTTCACTGTCAAGTTTCACTGTCAAAACTTGACAGTGAAACTTGATTTCACTGTCAAGTTTTCCTCGATGGCCTCCGCTTGTTTTGACCTGATGTCAAGCGGGGGACATTTCTTATTCAGCACGTGGCCGAGACCACTTTCGTTAGGGATGGTGGCAGCCTTAAGCTGCGGCGTAATTAGTCGATACCATCGTCAATGCCGGGGTAGTCAGTCGATACCATCCAGGCCGGGGTAGTCCGTCGATACCATCAAGGACCGGGGTAGTCAGTCGATATCATCCAGGCCGGGGTAGTCAGTCGATACCATCCAGGCCGGGGTAGTCAGTCGATACCATCCAGGCCGGGGCAGTCAGTCGATACCACCCGGGTCGGGGCAGTCAGTCGATACCATCCAGGCCGGGGCAGTCAGTCGATACCACCCGGGTTGGGGCAGTCAGTCGAAACCAGCCAAGCCAGGGTTGTCAGTCGATACCATCAAGGACCGGGGCAGTCAGTCGATGCCATCTGGGCCGGGGTAGTCAGTCGATACCATCTGGGTCGGGGTAGTCAGTCGATACCATCCAGGCAGGGGGAGTCAGTCGATACCATCCGGGCCGGGGCAGTCAGTCGATACCATCAAGGAGCGGGGTAGTCATTCGATACCATCCAGGCCGGGGCAGTCAGTCGATACCATCCGGGCCGGGGCAGTCAGTCGATACCATCAAGGAGCGGGGTAGTCATTCGATACCATCCAGGCCGGGGGAGTCAGTCGATACCATCAGGGGTAGTCAGTCGATACCATCTGGGCCGGGGTAGTCAGTCGATACCACCCGGATCGGGGCAGTCAGTCGATACCATCAAGGAGCGGGGTAGTCAGTCGATACCATCCAGGCCGGGGGAGTCAGTCGATACCATCCGGGCCGGGGTAGTCGGTCAAGACCATCTGGGCCGGGGTGATCAGTCGATACCATCTGGGCCGGGGTAGTCAGTCGATACCATCTGGGGTTGTCAGTCGATACCATCAGGAAGGTAGTTGGTCGATACCATCCGGGCCGGGGTAGTTGGTCGATACCATCCGGGCCAGGGTAGTCAGTCGATACCATCAGGGGTAGTTAGTCGATACCATTTGTGCCGGGGTAGTCAGTCGATACCATCAAGGAGCGGGGCAGTCAGTCGATACCATCCGGGCCGGGGCAGTCAGTCGATAGCATCCGGGCCGGGGTAGTCAGTCGATACCATCTGGGGTTGTCAGTCGATACCATCAGGGACAGGGTAGTTGGTCGATACCATCCGGGCCGGGGTAGTTGGTCGATACCATCCGGGCCAGGGTAGTCAGTCGATACCATCAGGGGTAGTTAGTCGATACCATTTGTGCCGGGGTAGTCAGTCGATACCATCAAGGAGCGGGGCAGTCAGTCGATACCATCCGGGCCGGGGCAGTCAGTCGATAGCATCCGGGCCGGGGTAGTCGGTGGATACCATCTGGGCCGGGGTAGTCAGTCGATACCATCCGGGGTAGTCAGTCGATACCATCCTGAGCCGGGGTGGTCAGTCGATACCATCTGGGCCGGGGTGGTCAGTCGATACCATCCGGGCCGGGGCAGTCAGTCGATACCATCAGGGCCGGGGTAGTCAGTCGATACCATCCGGGCCGGGGTGGTCAGTCGATACCATCCGGGCATGACAGACGTGTAGTCACGGTGGAACCGGGGGCAGCCGGCGATCCCGGGGTGCGCGACCGCCGCGAAACTCACCGCAGCGGGCTGCGGTCGGGGCGCTCGCTCTGACGTGGCAGTGGTGCAAGCTGGTTATCACAACAGCCGTCAGTTAATGTCGTAGACATGTATGCGTTCTTTGACAAAACTACTGTCGGTGTCTCAGGTATTTCCGGCACCAAATTTGAACGTGTGCACGCAACACGCCGAAACAGGGCCAGTGAAGCCTGTCTTCGATACGTGTGCTAAAACAATGGTGGTGGTGATGAATTTGCGCTTAGGGGCGCGTGGACTTGGAGGGTCATTTTGCGCCCATAATTTTATTATAATCAATCTACGGGGCTGCTATCACAGCTTGTTATTAATGTTCATGGGTGAGAGTATATCACCTCTAGGCAAGCTTGTCGAAAGAAGGTAAAAATATTTCCAGACGCCACAACCTCAGAGTCGTTCCCAATTAGCATACGTAAAGAAGTGTCGGGGTAAGGCAGTCCTAAAATCTGGCGTCGTAGAGGTTCTAACAGTATACAGCCTACTAAAACATGGTACATAGTAAGCGGATTAGAAGAGCGTGGAAATTGCGGTCGGTCATCACCAGTCAGCATGTAACTGTGCGTTGCAAAGGTATGACCTATTCTCAATCGGCAGAGTACTGCTTCTTCCTGTCGTTTGGTTCGGTGTGAGAATCGCCACTTTCCTAGTGTCGATTTTAAAACCCTTAGCTTAGTAAACTTCGAGTTCCAGGCTAGTTGTCATTCTGACCGTATATTTGACAATATAGTGGGATATAGGTCCCTTGGAGGGAGCCGTAGATGGACCACACGGCCATTGCTGATGGCGTGTTTGGCGGTTATGCCAGCAGCTTCATTTCCCGCGAGTCCGACATGACTAGGAATCTAACAGAACACGATATGTCTGCCGATGTCACGTAGAGAGTGCTAAAACAATGATGTGAGTACCCAGGCACCCTTGAAAATAGTACAATTTGACGTTTGGTAATAATTGAAACAAAACCAAACACTTATGCGTATGCTACTAGCTGGAACCGGATAAAACAATGATGCGAGTAACCAGGCACGCCTGGAGACAGGTATACTACCGGACCGCTGGTAATACTTCAAACACAATCAAGCATCTATGTAACTGGATAGAACAGGATAAAACAAGTACACCGGACCGCTGGTAATACTTCGAACACAACCAAGCATCTATGTAACTGGATAGAACCGGATAAAACAATGATACGAGTAGCCAGGCACCTCTGGAGACAGTACGACGCGGTCCTGATAATAATTCAAAGAGACTCAAGCACCTATGCAGTTTGATGAAACTTGTACCAAACTCGCCAATGCGCTAGCGACCTCGAGGAAGGTCACATAGTGCTACCTTTCGGATGCAAGCAGAAACACACACAGGAACTGAATAAATGCCAACTTACGTCGATTCGGCTGGCTCTATATCCAATATTTATAAACACACATAACGAAATCTAAGTAAAAACCGGCTCTCTCTGACTAACCAGCATCTTGTATGGTGTGGCCGGTTAAGGTGCGCTGTCCTTCATTACGTCAGTCTTTCGGGTGTACGGCAATGACGTAAAAGGATTGTCAAGGAGATAGTCTGCGAAGGTCTGCACGCTCTGGAAAGGATGTAACAGGATCTTACAGGCGAGCACAACCCACAACTAGCTGGTAACCACCAGCTTGAGACACGGCCATATTATCAAATGTAGTCCATTACACAGAGCAGATTACAAACCAGCCGACATCGCTGTGCACTCTTCGGTGCAGTGAAAGAAGTCCAGGGGTGGACCACATGGTCGATGGTGACACGACCCCTGGTTCCAGGTAAACACGTTTTATGAAAGCACAGTTTGTTGCGCTTTCGTCCATTCTAGACATATTTTGTTAGCGAAACACGCTTAAATACAGCCTAATTTCCACACTGCTTCGAATCCAATGAGTTATTTTTCAGAGTTCGACGATATGTATAAACAGACATTATTTGCATTAAGGTGGACCCTATGGCAATCTTCAAGAAGCCTCCTAGTAACCTAAATGTACACTGCTAAGCCACTGAAAATATCGTTCATTAGGTTAATTACATTCTGGGAGATTCCATATGGCCGAAAGGAAGCTCGTATCCTACCAGTTTTCATAATGGTTGCCCTCAGAAAAGTAGAAATTATAGGTCAGTTGGTTTGACTGGCTTAGTATGCATAGCCCATTGCAAATGACGAATTTGCACATTGAAACATATATCGATGCAAATAGGCAGGGTAATGATAGGAGCAATATCACAAGTGGCATTGCTCCCAGCAGTGGCACAGAAGCAGCATCTGTAGCGGTCTCGGCATTATTACCATGTTCGGTAAACGTTCACAAATGTCGATGTGACACCGGCAGCGGAGTCGGTATCAGCATCGCTGGCGCAGCACCGCCGGCCAACACCATGGCGCAGCCGATGTCGGCATCACGCACGCGCCCACGCACGCGCATGACGACACGCACAAACACGGACATGCCTTTACTGTCGAGCTCTCTGAATATGGAGGAGCCGTCGGCCCGGAACTGCCAGCGCAGACGTGGTGTAGGCGAGCCCCGACTAGCACAGTGCAGCGCCAGCTCAGTGCCCTGCTTCACCTCCGTGGCGCTGCGCGGACGATGGATGATCTCCGGCGCTGGCGGCACAGCCACGAGACACTCTGTCACCATGGTAACGCACGAGCTTCCTTATGTCGGACGAAAACATAACCAGTGTACTACCGGTGTATTTGATGTTACAAGGCGAATATCAATAGTATTTTTACTTATGTCGGTTTCGATCATCCATAAATCACCGCAATCAGGCGATGTCCTTTACACACTGTTATACTTAACTAAAGTGATATAAAGGTACACACCGGGCATATTCGCCAATGAATACCCCAACCGAAAATGGGCATTCACATAGCCTGACACTATCAATATGCACTGCTAGCAGATACAGGCACGCACTTTGATTTTTTGAGAAAAAATTTAAACGCCATTTGCTATATTTAAATAATTAATACCGACGGAAATGCACCCCCAATTTTTAAATGACCTTCTCAGTATACCAGGAGGTGCTGAGTTTACATCAAAAGTAGCGTTTGGGATTGTGCTATATTACTCAACGTTTCGGCCATGGGCCATCATCAGGAGTGATGTAAACTCAGCACCTCCTGGTATATTGAGGGTCGTACATTTCGTCTCATGCGATGTCTAAAACCCAGGAGCACTTAAGAGCCATTGTTCGTTGTATTAAACAATAATATTCACAGGATTATTTTCGTGGTTAATCGACAAAAACGCCCTCGGCATGTCAACCAATGTGAAAAGCTGCTTTCATGTGCGATTTTACTCATTCAATTTCAGACAGTTGATGCGATATTCTTGATGGTAACAAAAATATATTTCAGCGAATTGAAAATATAATCGCGTGAAAGCTGGTGTGTGCAACATCTTATGTACGCAATTTCCTTACAGCTCGTAGCTTAAATAAGATACTCCACCTAATCCTCCCGAATATATTATAATATTTAAAAAGATGACAGTCTTGACTTACCAGCTGATCCCGTGAAACCCTGAGCAGAGGAAGCTCCTAGCATGACGAACACAACCCAGAACATAATGACTACGTCTTAGCCTTGATGCTGGCACATATTTGCGATGCTATATTGATTGCCTACAGAGCACAGCTTAATACAGTCATTGATGTCTGTAGCAACACATGTCGAATCTTCGTCCCCATGCTAACGTCGTCTGTGGACAAAGATGTCATCAATATGTTGAAGTCCAGCAGGGCGACTAGTGGGCGGTGGCGCATCTGCTGGGTAGGGGTCAGGCGATGTTTGGATCATTTTGTAGTTATTTTCCCCCTCGGGGAAGCCCGGGATTTCTGACAAAGCCTGGCCCACTGAAATACATCGGCCCGCGATTTGTGGATTAAATTAGCTCAATTTGCCAACATAATAAAATTGTATGCGACATTTGTCAGAGCTTTATAATAGTGTGAGGACTTATGGATGTTTAATAGGTGCACAATTATCTCATTTTCGCCATTTATAGAAACGTAATACAGACAATACCAGCAAACACCAGGTAATTATCAAAACACATACCCACACAATCTTTGTACGATAAAGAGGAGCAGGGAAATATCAAACAAATATTCTAAGTATCCCTAGGAAGACATGTGACAAACATACAATCGCAAGAAATGATGCAGCCTATAAATGCACATATATATCGATCCCAAGAAATATCATTAAATTGAGCCAACATATTTTTTGTTTTTTAATTGTCGTTAGCCCGCGCCGTTCCGTTGTTGACGTTAGTCGTTAGCCCGCGGGGTTGTTGACGACCATACCCCCACCGCATAAGGTTCTACGCGGACTGTCAAAGGACGGCGCGGGACAGCGCACCGAAATTTGGCATAACTGCCAAATTTCGGCGCAACAGAATGCAACAAAACGCACAAGAGGATTTTTTTTGGTTTTTATTACTTATTAGTTTTGCATATTTGCCAATTTGAGTTAAAATCGAAGATTCTGTTAAAGAAAGCATTTTTATTGGAGTAAGTTGATTTAGAACAAAATTTTTTGGTCTGCTCGACACATTAGAAAAGGAAAATTGAAGAAAACTTCAAAACTCAAAATTTTTGAAGAAAAAAATATATTCGCCAAAATTGTATGGTCCTGGTCGATTTCGCTTTCCTTTCCTGATTCAAAATACATTTATATTCAAATCTCCCTCAAAATAACCCCCCCCCCTTCTGGAGCTACAAACCTCCAGATCAGGTCAAACAAGTCAATGTCGGGGTGCGGTCAGGCACTAGTCTTCGCCGTAGCTTTCTGACCCAGGTCATAAAATAATTCGTGCTCGATTTCGTGCTCAATATTTAGGAAATGCAAACTGAAGACTTAGCCTAGCACAGGTAACACGTACAAAGGTCAAGGCTATCGATCCCATCAAGGAGAAACCCCTAGAGCCATGTAATGAACTGCAGCTGAAAGTCTTCGAAACAGACGATGCTCAAAAAAGGAAACGAGTGCCACGGAAGAGAAACAAAATGTTATCTTTGAGAATGTGTAATACAATGCAAGAAGTCAATCAGTTTGTTTCATTGTCATCTTAGAATAACCCTTGATTGTAAGTTTTACGACACGTCGACCAGTGAGTTATGTAGTGTCCCCAATATCTCATGCCGTTTGGTCGCGCGAGAAGAGTAGCGACAGGTGAGACTCGAAGCCACAATCTTTCGATTGTGAGACGGGCAACTTATCCCTAGACTATTCGTCCCCTTTAGAATAAACCTTGTTGCCTATATAAGTTCAGAACGTTCTGTACCTACCTATAGGTTCGCCGAAAAAAATACTTTAAACTATCTCATAAAAATTGTACACCGGCCATACGTGGAGACACTCTGAAGCTCGTTATTTGTTACAAGAGCCCAAACAGCTGCTTATTGATCATGCAAAATAGTGTCTAACAGGATAAGTCAAAAGTTTTGAAAATTAAAAAAACACTTACCACTATCAATGCATGCTCGGAGATTACTCGCTAGGCCCTGGTAGTGGCCACAATGCATTCACCTCAATCACATTCAACAAACGCATTGCGAGGCATCCTCAAAATGGTGCAGGGAAAAAGCACACAAATACTGAAAATGACACATGTTTGACAAGTCAACAAATGATAGTGAACACATCAATCGTTTCCAGGTTTAAAGAATCGCAACCCATGCACATCCTAGAGGCTTGTGCTTTGCCATATTAGCGTGCTTAAAGCTCCAACGATACATAGGCAGGCAACGCTTCCGAAGCCTTGTCATTACATGATACATAGACACTGGGACCAGGGTAATGAAAGCTGTGCCTCAACCATATTTGTGACGTGACTCCAATACCAAGATACCCTCAATGGGAACAGTTCCCCCAGCATGAGTCTACTGCAGATACTTAGCACGCTTTTCATAGACTAGGATTGATGGCGATTGGTGACTACTCCACTTATTGCATTCTGCATGAGTTGATTTCCTAATTGAGTCACGTAGCGAATCTGATTATATATAATTGTGACAGAAATATCTTCATATTCAAGCTTCAGACAGTCGAACGCATATCATCCTGTATTTTCCTGGCGATGTCATATGTGTATGACGAAACGTCGAGTGTAAAAATATCTTCAAATGCTTTTCGATCTAAGAATTTTGGCAAGTATGACCCTGAGTATGATATTGAGTCAGCACACTTAAAGGAATATGTGATTGATCAGAAAAAAAACGCATCGCGAAAAAAACTGACCAACTGTAAGGTCATCCTGATATTTAACAGCCAATGTATAGTGCACAACCTGCTTTGTCACTTGATGAATATATATATATACAGACATAAAGACATAAAAGATTAGCACCACTATGAGACACAAGGGCCCTTCTTGGTTGCACTCTGTACACTGAACCAGTTGCCCACCAAAGTCAATGTCAATCAGCCCTCCCTGCAATACTTAAAAGCAAGCCCTCTATATATATACACCAAGCAACATGAGTTGAAAGCTTCTGATTTCTGCACACTGTGATTCATTGTGATGCTACATAAAACCAAAGCTAAATTTATGCTTTCATGACTTCATGTTGAGGAAACATCCTGAATGTAAACAGAGGTAATGTTTTTACAGTATGTCATTCTGTACCTAATTTATGTTGGTGCACACAATTAAGCTCACCCACACATAATAGCCCAGTATAGCGTTTTTGCCACCAGAGCACTGGCATGGTATACATGGTATACTGATTGAGCATGTTCAGACAGAGTGATTAAGTAAGTGAAGCGAGTGGACGAACGCAGACTTACAAACAAAACAAATTCGAACCATGTCTTGACTATTTGCTTTGAGGGGCTTCAAGCATGTATCATGATTCAGGGCATTGAGTATGTAAAGTCAATATCAAAATAATTATCGTGGAATAGTATATTGTGCTGGATTATGCCAGAATGCAAAGCTTCCAAAGTTTCTGAGACAGAAGTGAATATTTTAAAATGCTGGGCAGTCCTTCAATTTGGTTGGTTCGATTCAACTTTGTATGCAGATTTATATCAAGGCATCTGCCATGCAAAGGAGCCTGCTGAAAAAAAGTAATTCAAGAAGCAAGTTAAAATGTGTATATGAGTACTTGAGCAATGGGCAACACAAGGGCATGGATGCTCACCACAAACCAAATGGAACAACCCTGGCACGATTCCATCAACTATGTGCACACATGCAATTGACATGCTAGTTTTCAGGAAACTTGTTCATCATGGGTGATCAGGATTATTTTTTCCAAATGGATTTTTGCCACAGATCAAACATGTTTCGTCCTGACATCCACCCATCACTTCATCACATGCAATCCA
Source organism: Imbricaverruca yamaguchii (assembly GCA_034440575.1). Classification (NCBI taxonomy): domain Eukaryota; kingdom Metazoa; phylum Arthropoda; class Thecostraca; family Neoverrucidae; genus Imbricaverruca; species Imbricaverruca yamaguchii. Next base: position 1,358,132 of record JAOTOL010001521.1, read on the forward strand.
TTTGCTTTGGCACCTCAATTCTTGTTCAACAGAAGCTAGTTATTGTAGCTTAGGGGTGCATCAGCTGCATAGGTCATACAATTATTAAAGAAAGAAAAACACTGCAGAGAACAATTGAGTCTTGGATGGATCATCGCCGAAAATCAGTCATGAACATTGAACAAGCCCAGCCACTGAATATCAACCACCACAAGAGAATGGTGCCCCTGCTCACCTTGTGGCATCACTGGTGAAAAAAAAAACACTGTCTCTCCAACCTCCAGACATGGACATGGACAAGACAAATGGAGGCAAAAGATAAATAGGAAAATAAAAACAAAATAACAGCCATGGGTAACTAAAGAAATAAGGGAGCGGACAAAGAAAAGGCAGAACCAAGTTGGCACAAACAAGAAACATTGGTTCAGTGGAAAAGACAGAAAGAAATGCATCAACAACAATGAAGCATATACAGATAAGGACAAAATGAGATAAGCAAGACTGTGGAAGGGTGTGATAGTTAGAAACTGTTGGTTAGAAATAAACAGAAAACAGCTCCATCATTATCTACAATATGAGAGCAGCCTGAAAGAGCTAATGACATAGAAGTTGAGGATGAGATGACATATATAAAAAATAAAAGAAACAACAAGAGATATGATGATAATGTAGAAAAACACCAAAAAATAAAATTGGCAAGAAGCAAGTGTTAAAATAAGGTTTTGGTGTGAGGTGTGAAATGTCAAAACAAGCCTAGACAAACTCCTTTGGCAACAATGATACTGCATGTTCCAACATCGGTAGGTCTTGGGCAATCCAACATCAGTGGGCTTTGGATAATCCAACATCAGCAGGCTTTAGGCAATCCAACACCAGCAGGCTTTGGGGATCAAACATTTGTATGTAGGCTATAGATGATCCAACATCAGTAGATTCTAGGTAATCAAATATATTATTTTGCAGTGTTCATTATTCTTCATTATAGATAATATACCCTACCCTAACTGTATAACTGCAATATAACCCACATAATCCTAAATATACTCCTAAATATAATCCTAAATATATACATAATCCTAAATAACCTCACCTAAACCCATTACTCTGGTACACCTTTTCCCATTTTGTTTTTGTTTGGGGGGGGGGGAACAACAGAATAACATCCATTTGTTTTGTTCAGAATGCTATTTCCAGTATTTCTTGTCATGCTATTTGAATGAGCTTGATGTTCTTTTCTTGATTAACTGAATATTGATTGAGCTATAACTGCTTCCTTTTTAACTTCATACATCTCAAAGATATAAAAGTTTTCATTTCCCAAAGAAATGAATATTAAATTCATCAAAATCACACCAGAAATCACCAGAAAAACCAACAGTTAACAAAATTGGTTCAAGGATTTTCATCAATATGCTTCTCTATAGCTGAAATACACAGGGATGGAGGAATTGGAGATGTGAGCCTAAGGAAAGGGTCAGTGAGTGGCAGGTGGCAGGTGGTAGGAGCGGAGGAAGCCTAGTCTAGCGGTCCAGCTGGCAAGCATATTAACATCAAATAGGTTCCAGGCATTGGAGGACTGCACCCAGTATAGTATTAGTAAAGAATCAGTGCTGGTTGTAGGCGACTCTCGTGTGCAACATTTAGACTGGTATTCTGTAAAGGTAGGAGGGACAGGAGGTGCATCACCAGGCCTGGTGCCAAGGTGAAGAACCTGGTACCAGTGGTGGCACAGGTCACCAGTGATCACCAGTTTAGTACAGTTATAGTACAGGTAGGGGTAAGTAACATAGGTCCTGCTAGGAGTGAGGAGCTGCTGCAGGATTATAGGGCCCTTCTGGCCACCCTCAAGGGTAACAATAGGAGAGTCATTGTAACTGAAATTTTGCTTAGGGCTGGAGCCTCCCCTGAGTGGAGCTCTAGGGCACTGGCAGCCAATCCCAGGGTAGGTAAGCTCTGTCATGAGTTAGGTTTCACCTTTGTAGACGAGTGGTGCAGGCTTTATGCATCATGGGAACTCTATCAGAGGGATGGCCTGCACTTCTCCAAGAAGGGGGTCCATGCATTAGGCAGTGTATGAGCATGTCCTTCAGGGAAACTAGGAGATGGGGTGGGGAGGGATGAAATGGAATTGCCAACTCAGCAATATTCCAATATAGTGTCAGCCAAGGCAATAAAACCTCAAAGTCAGCAAATAGGGACAGCAGTAGTTCAAGGAGGCAGAGTGGTAGTTCATCTAGTGATAAAAGAACTCCTCAGCATGAAAAAGCCAAAGGTGGTTATGGAGCATTTGTTGAGTGTATGATGTTTAATGCTCAGAGTATCTGATCCAAAGTTGATGAGTTTTAGTGTTATGTTGCTGAAGAGGAACCAGATTTTGTTTGCATTACTGAGGCATGGGTTAGTGAAGGGTATTCTGGAGATAACTTGCAGGACCATGAGATCCAGGGATACAATATGTTTTTGTGCAAAAGGGGTCCAGCAGTAAAAGGGGTTGGTGTAATGCTCTATGTGAATAGCTTATTCAGTTCTTCAAAAGTAGCAGGTGGGATACAAATGTGTCTGTTGAGTCCATTTGGCTTCACATCACTGTGGGAAAAGGCAACAGCAATACACTGAGTCTAGGAGCTTTCTACCAATCAGGACACTGCCACATTCTCAGCACCTGGAGCTTGATAAGGTGATTTGTGAGGAAATCAGTAGAAACTTTCAGAGGAAGTGCCTTATTCTTTGTTTAACTTTAATCTAAAAGGATTTATACATTTAATCTTTATACTTTAATCTAAAAGGATATGGAAATGTTGGTGTGGGCTCCCATCCTGCAAAATGTTTAGGAAATGCCTTGAAGAGAACCTGTTCTTACACCAGTTTGTATCAGAACCTACCAGGCATGGCTCATTCTAGGACCTTGTATTCTTGGATTTAAGTGACTTTGTTCAAGACTCAAAATATGTAATCATTTTACATTGGTGTGGCATATTGTGAACACAAAAATTGTGTGCAGAATCAACTCACTGTAGCTGTTGTGGTACACAGTATTAGTAATCAATAAAAATGTTGGTGTAATAGGGCCAAAAATATTGAGTCACTTCCCTATGGTTTACTTAAGTTTTAAGCTCATGGAAGCGTACAATTTCACTTGCAAACTTCACTAGCTCCATACACAACAAAAATGGTATAACTGTGCAATAAGACCTTCATATTTTGGTACAGATATGCCCATCATTTATGAATACCATCATCGTTTTGTTATTTACGTGCTGAACACGATGTGGGAGACATTCAAAGGCAGGTGTTCAGTAAACAAAACGTGTTCAGATATACCCCATCTTCCCCTACCCAGGTACCTAGGTAGGTAGCTACCCATATGCAAAGGATAGCAAGGGGCATCAAATATTTTCTCCTTCATTGCCTCTCATTGACTGATATCGGATATGTTTTACCATAACTGCAACAACCATACATTGGAATTGAGGATGAAACAAAAGGAAGATTGATATTTGATCAGAACACCGCAGCAATTGAAAATAAAAAACGCTCCATATAACCCTCACCCTAAATCCTCCGACTAATCCAGGGGGGTGCCGTCCCTTCAGCGGCCATAGGGCCACTTTAATTTCTGACGTCATTGGTCAGACATTTCTTGCGCATTTACTGCGCCAGACCACAACCGTCGTTTCAAATCTCTGGCGGTGGTGCGGGTGCGTGCTGCGTACGGTATATTATAGGCTTTTCTGGTCTTTGACTAGCTCTGCTCTGAGGCTGAGTGCTCGTAGTAATGGGATACTGCTCTGTGGCTAAGTGTGCTTCATCGTTCAGGAAGAATCCTGACATCTCGTATTTTAATTTTCCGAAAGATGCTAAAAGAAGAGCTGTGTGCGAGACAGGACCCGATGAACTTGAAGACGGCTCGGATCTGTTCGAACCATTTTGTGGAAGGTGACTTTGACCCATCATGCCTACTGAAACGGTCCATGGGCTTCAAGCCCAAGCTGTTCCTACGCAAAGATTCTATTCTGTCTGTGAACATTCCGACAAGGTATGGAGTCATCTGTTCATTTTAAGCACTTAATTAAAGTTATGTTACTTGCTTTGGCAACCGGCTTGAGGCTATTTGTATAAATGCTCAATGTTTCAAGTGGGTAATTCTAATTGAATATTTATTGTAAATAAATATTGATAAATAGATAATAAATATTAATCTTTATTGGTTTATACAACATTTCTACCTGCAATTAACTGCATGTATTTTTTGTTCATGCCTGCCTTAGTATGCAGACTGAGGTTCAGACTGCAGTATGCAGACTGAAGCAACCCATGCAAGAACTTGGATTTAAAAACATCAAGTTGGTTGATTACCAGCAAGTTAGGTCAGTTGTATTGAGTTTATGCTGGTGATGGCTCAAAGTAATGATGGGAGTCTGCCAGTCTGTAGAATGTGAACCACCAAAAACATGCTTTGAGTTTGGTTGTATTGCAACACAAACAATGTGTTAAAGAAATGTAACTTAGCCTTGGAAAAACACTTAGAAAAAAAACAATCAACTCACCAAGAGGTAAAATTTTAAGAATAATTTTCTTCTTTAAAATATTACAAATTTAAAATTACATAAGCTAGTTTGACATCTTCAGCTTTATGATGGCATAATATGTGTAATGCTTGTTGGAATATTTTAATGCAGAACAATTATGTATATTTCGATGTTTATCCCCATTGCTTGTCTGTTTTAAAAAATAGTCTACATTCTTGCTGGGGTGGCTTCATAAACCAGGGTCCTATTGCTCATCAGGGATTGGTGCATAAACCCTCGTCTCACCACAATGAGTTCCACAGGCACAGGCAATGAGCTCTAGTTCAATGGCAGAATTTTGACCAAGAGTTTAACATGCTGTCAATGCACTGACACTGCTGCCAATAGCATAGCATGAACAATATAGCTTATTGGATCTATATGTAACTCTTCCTTCATCTTTGCAACAGGGAGGAGAGAACAGCTGCTTTGGAGAGGTGTCAGCGCCATACTCATAGGGAGCAGAAGCAGACTGTTGACAGTGCTTGGTGATAGGTCAAGTCCAAATCTACAGATGTCTGAAGCTGAGCCTGCTGCTGATGCAGATACTGATTCCCCGATGTGGTAAGTTATTATGGTGCAAATTCCATTTTTGGTAGTACCACAAGACAAAAGTAAGCACACCCAATCTTCAATCTGTCTTGCAACCAGTTATGAAATATGATTGATGCAGATGCACACTAAAGTATGACTTTACAACATGTCTTGTTGGTCCTGGTGTGTACCTATTTATGGAAATAATGGAAAAAGTATGTCTGATCAAAATATATTCTGATTGTTCTTTGTACTGTGATTATGCTTACTGTGCTACAGTATGTTCATTACCAGCAAAATGTTCTTCATTTTAATGAATCACTAAGATTGCTTTTAACATTTCACTCACCTTCGCCTCCAAAAAGCAAAAAGTGATATATTACGCGTCGGCCTTGTTTTCCGATTCCAGTGATCTGTCTGAAGTAGACGACGTCCCAACGCTGCTTCAGCCTATGGCAGAAGTGCGGATTTTGACGCCTCTGGAGGAAATCTGCCGGCTGCAGAGAAAGGTGGATCGGATGCAGCGTATCTGTCGTCAGAGACGTCTGGCGTGGCGGCGCCAGAAGTCTGATCTGCTCCGCCGCAACAGCATCCTGGCGAAGAAGGCCGCGACCCTGGACCAGCTGCTGGAAGCGGGCGTGCTGTCGGCAGAGCAGGTGCGCCAAGCGGCCACTGGGCGCCGAACCTGTTGGGGGGCCAAGGCCGTCGCTAGAGCGCTGGGCCTGCGCTGCATCTCGAAGAAGGCCTTCGCGTATGTCAGCAACGTGCTAAATCTCCCCCTGCCGTCCATGACGACGCTGTCACGATGGATACGCTCCTTCACGGTCACACCGGGCGTGATGGAGGCTGCCGCCGCGGTTCTGGAGGCGGCCGTCCAGACCATGGAGCCCATCCAACGTCTGTGCGTCATCTCATTCGACGAGATGAGCCTGAACAGTAGACGCTGTTATGACGCTGCAGCGGACCAGGTGCTGGCGGCATCTAAGCTTCAGGTATGAAATGTGTACTTTCTGACGATGAGCCAGGGACTGTTGCATTTTTACGACGTTCGCATTGTTTGTTAGATAATTTTCACCCTCAATTAACCTATTTCCAAACTTTTGGCCGGTACTTGGCATTAAGCAATGCATTAATGCATAGCAACTTTAACGTGCTTACCCAATCACATAAATAAATTGTGTTCACTTTTTTTGTACTTTGGCCAGGTATATCCATTGCATTGTATGTTGTCCTTAACATAATGTTAATACCGTAATGTTTTACGTCCTTAACATTATGCCGGCCGTACCGACTTCTCCACCAGTTTTTACAAATTTCGGTTAATTGGCAGCTGTGGCCGAATTAAAAAGTAACGGTTGACTGGGAATCCAATTACACTTCTCAATGTGGAGGGTAGATGTCTTCCCACTGCTCTGTTTTGGTGATTACAATTGCATGTCATGATTGTCTTTTTATATTTTGCTGGGTAATGGGGAATTCGTGCATGTCAGTTGTGTGTTTGTTCAATGTTCAGAATCTCTAAGGCGTCAGCGGTATCTGAATTCGGAAATCCTACTGCAGGTTCTCATGGTTCGTGGGTTGTGCGCACCTTGGAAGCAGCCGCTGTTCTATGAACTGGACGCTGCCATGACCATCGAGAAGCTCTCCGTCGTCATCGTCAGACTGGAGACACTGGGCCTGAAGGTGGTCGCCGCCGTGAGCGACATGGCCCCTTCGAACGAGGCCATGTGGAAGGAGGCCGGCGTCACTTCGTCTTCAACCTGGATATCCAACCCAGCAGACCCAATCCGGTACGTCCATGTCAAACTAGTTTGATGATGTTGATGGTGTTGTAGCTTTCCAGAGTCCCAAACAACAGTGAGTGTAACGTAAATAGGCAAGCATTTCATTGCTGCATACAATCGATATTGTGGCATGTATAAACTTGATATCAGCTCCTCGACCCAAAAGTTTGTTGTACCCCAGGTATGATCATATGTTGATTCCACGTACACAACAGCTTATTTACCAGCATGCAGCTTCTTTGGCTGGCATACTGTAAAAATATTTCAATTCAAGTACATTTCGTAATTTTAGAAAGCCTAGGGGTGGGGTTAATGTTTACCCCCACCACACCCGACCCCATGTTAATTAGAAACCTCTCCCATCCCCGTAGGAAAGTCTGGGTCTTTGCGGACCCGCCCCACCTCATCAAGCTGATGAGAGCCCACACAATGGCGGAGAACGGCGGCCTGCTGGTGCCGAAGACCGATGGCGGTACAGCCCTGCTCAGCCGTCAGTGCTTTGAGGAGCTGCTTGCGCTGGACAACGGCGAGCTGAGGCTTTGCCCCAAGCTCACGCGGTTCCACCTGGAGGTAAGAAGGGGATTCGGAGCAACTCATACTGCTCGCATAACCTGTATGGACGTCAAGGCTTTCGTGGCAGGGTTTGTGGCATGCAAATGCCGGGCCATCGACCCTACACTTGGTCAGGCAACCAGCATAGCGCAGCCCAGTTTTGTGCCCGACAGCTGGCTTCGCGTAGTGAGCCGTGGCGGTCTCTTGGTGCCCTCGGAACGCTGGACGGCAGTGGTGCATGGCTTTGAGCTGACATTCAACCTGGTGATGGGCCGCGCGGCGGATGACCAGCCCGGCATCGTGAGGCGGCTGATGGCGGAGCTGCTTCTGGCAATTATTGTGGAACGCATTGCATGAAGGCAATAGGAGAACTCAAATGAATTGAAAGGTACACTCAATGGGGTCCCATGATAAGACCTGAAATTATTGGCTGGAAAAGTCGAGATTTAAGGGGAAAGTGTCCCCTCAAAAGTGCATCAAACAAAACCCCTGTATCCTTCTGATAATTTGCGTAAGTTCCACCCCACATTCCTTCCTTATCAGAATTCGTTGGTGAAAAAAAAGCTATGGGACGGTGCCAGCTGGAGACGAAGCCTGCATGATGCGACCACCTGTTTGAACTCCTATATCGCGTTTCTGGTAAGTTTCAGGTAGAAACTGAAATTACATTTTCGGCAGAGAAAGACGTGTTCTATCACATGGTCTTTATTTTATAGCTGTGGTTTCATTCCTAAAAATGATATTACATTACAAACTACCCCTATATAGCATTGCGGGCAATGAGGATATCGGCCGTTGAAAACTTGTGACGTCATGAAAAGTTCCAATTGCCGGACGGTTGTACCTTATGTAAAGGGCCTTGGACTAATCCTCCGCCGGCAGCTACAGGCATTAGGTCCATTCAGGGGGTGCCGTCCCTTCAGCGGCCATAGGGCCACTTTAATTTCTGACGTCATTGGTCAGACATTTCTTGCGCATTTACTGCGCCAGAGAACAACCGTCGTTTCAAATCTCTGGCGGTGGTGCGGCTGCCTGCGGTATATTATAGGCTTTTCTGGTCTTTGACTAGCTCTGCTCTGAGGCTGAGTGCTCGTAGTAATGGGATACTGCTCTGTGGCTAAGTGTGCTTCATCGTTCAGGAAGAATCCTGACATATCGTATTTTATTTTTCCGAAAGATGCTAAAAGAAGAGCAGAGTGTACAGGTGTGCGAGACAGGACCCGATGAACTTGAAGACGGCTCGGATCTGTTCGAACCATTTTGTGGAAGGTGACTTTGACCCATCACGCCTACTGAAACGGTCCATGGGCTTCAAGGCCAAGCTGTTCCTACGCAAAGATTCTATTCCGTCCGTGAACCAAGGTATGTAGTCATCTGTTCATTTTAAGCACTTAATTCAAGTTATGTTACTTGCTTTGGCAACCGGCTTGAGGCTATTTGTATAAATGCTCAATGTTTCAAGTGGGTAATTCTAATTTAATATTTATTGTAAATAAATATTGATAAATAGATACTAAATATTAATATTTATTGGTTTATACAACATTTCTACCTGCAATTAACTGCATGTATTTTTTGTTCATGCCTGCCTTAGTATGCAGACTGAGGTTCAGACTGCAGTATGCAGACTGAAGCAACCCATGCAAGAACTTGGATTTAAAAACATCAAGTTGGTTGATTACCAGCAAGTTAGGTCAGTTGTATTGAGTTTATGCTGGTGATGGCTCAAAGTAATGATGGGAGTCTGCCAGTCTGTAGAATGTGAACCACCAAAAACATGCTTTGAGTTTGGTTGTATTGCAACACAAACAATGTGTTAAAGAAATGTAACTTAGCCTTGGAAAACACTCTTAGAAAAAAAACAATCAACTCACCCCGAGGTAAAATTTTAAGAATAGTTTTCTTCTTTAAAACATTACAAATTTAAAATTACCTAAGCTAGTTTGACATCTTCAGCTTTATGATGGCATAATATGTGTAATGCTTGTTGGAATATTTTAATGCAGAAAAATGCTGTATATTTTGATGTTTATCCCCATTGCTTGTCTGTTTTAAAAAATAGTCTACATTCTTGCTGGGGTGGCTTCATGAACCAGGGTCCTAGTGCTCATCAGGGATTGGTGCATAAACCCTTGTCTCACCACAATGAGTTCCACAGGCACAGGCAATGCGCTCTAGTTCAATGGCAGAATTTTGACCAAGAGTTTAACATGCTGTCAATGCACTGACACTGTTGCCAATAGCATAGCATAAACATAGCTTATTGGATCTATATGTAACTCTTCCTTCATCTTTGCAACAGGGAGGAGAGAACAGCTGCTTTGGAGAGGTGTCAGCGCCATACTCATAGGGAGCAGAAGCAGACTGTTGACATTGTGCTTGGTGATAGGTCAAGTCCAACTCTACAGATGTCTGAAGCTGAGCCTGCTGTTGATGCAGATACTGATTCCCCGATGTGGTAAGTTATTATGGTGCAAATTCCATTTTTGGTAGTACCACAAGACAAAAGTAAGCACACCCAATCTTCAATCTGTCTTGCAACCAGTTATGAAATATGATTGATGCAGATGCACACTAAAGTATGACTTCACAACATGTCTTGTTGGTCCTGGTGTGTACCTATTTATGGAAATAATGGAAAAAGTATGTCTGATCAAAATATATTCTGATTGTTCTTTGTACTGTGATTATACTTACTGTGCTACAGTATGTTCATTACCAACAAAATGTTCTTCATTTTAATGAATCACTAAGATTGCTTTCAACATTTCACTCACCTTCGCCTCCAAAAAGCAAAAAGTGATATATTACGCGTCGGCCTTGTTTTCCGATTGCAGTGATCTGTCTGAAGTAGACGACGTCCCAACGCTGCTTCAGCCTATGGCAGAAGTGCGGATTTTGACGCCTCTGGAGGAAATCTGCCGGCTGCAGAGAAAGGTGGATCGGATGCAGCGTATCTGTCGTCAGAGACGTCTGGCGTGGCGGCGCCAGAAGTCTGATCTGCTCCGCCGCAACAGCATCCTGGCGAAGAAGGCCGCGACTCTGGACCAGCTGCTGGAAGCGGGCGTGCTGTCGGCAGAGCAGGTGTGCCAAGCGGCCACTGGGCGCCGAACCTGTTGGGGGGCCAAGGCCGTCGCTAGAGCGCTGGGCCTGCGCTGCATCTCGAAGAAGGCCTTCGCGTATGTCAGCAACGTGCTAAATCCCCCCTGCCGTCCATGACGACGCTGTCACGATGGATACGCTCCTTCACGGTCACACCGGGCGTGATGGAGGCAGCCGCCGCGGTTCTGGAGGCGGCCGTCCAGACCATGGAGCCCATCCAACGTTTGTGCGTCATCTCATTCGACGAGATGAGCCTGGACAGTAGACGCTGTTATGATGCTGCAGCGGACCAGGTGCTGGCTGCATCTAAGCTCCAGGTATGAAATGTGTACTTTCTGACGATGAGCCAGGGACTGTTGCATTTTTACGACGTTCGCATTGTTTGTTAGATAATTTTCACCCTCAATTAACCTATTTCCCAACTTTTGGCCGGTGATTGGCATTAAGCAATGCATTAATGCATAGCAACTTTAACGTGCTTACCCAATCACATAAATAAATTGTGTTGACTTTTTTTGTACTTTGACCAGGTTTATCCATTGCATTGTATGTTGTCCTTAACATAATGTTAATACCGTAATGCTTTACGTCCTTAACATTATGCCGGCCGTACCGACTTCTCCACCAGTTTTGACAAATTTCGGTTAATTGGCAGCTGTGGCCGAAATAAAAAGTAACGGTTGACTGGGAATCCAATTACACTTCTCAATGTGGAGGGTAGATGTCTTCCCACTGCTCTGTTTGGGTGATTACAATTGCATGTCATGATTGTCTTTTTATATTTTGCTGGGTAATGGGGAATTCGTGCATGTCAGTTGTGTGTTTGTTCAATGTTCAGAATCTCTAAGGCGTCAGCGGTATCTGAATTCGGAAATCCTACTACAGGTTCTCAACTGTTCTCTCAGGTTCGTGGGTTGTGCGCACCTTGGAAGCAGCCGCTGTTCTATGAACTGGACGCTGCCATGACCATCGAGAAGCTCTCCGTCGTCATCGCCAGACTGGAGACACTGGGCCTGAAGGTGGTCGCCGCCGTGAGCGACATGGCCCCTTCGAACGAGGCCATGTGGAAGGAGGCCGGCGTCACTTCGTCCTCAACCTGGATATCCAACCCAGCAGACCCAATCCGGTACGTCCATGTCAAACTAGTTTGATGATGTTGATGGTGTTTTAGCTTTCCAGAGTCCCAAACAACAGTGAGTGTAACGTAAATAGGCAAGCATTTCATTGTTGCATAAAATCGATATTGTGGCATGCATAAACTTGATATCAGCTCCTCGACCCAAAAGTTTGTTGTACCCCTGGTATGATCATATGTTGATTCCACGTACACAACAGCTTATTTACCAGCATGCAGCTTCTTTGGCTGGCATACTGTAAAAATATTTCAATTCAAGTACATTTCGTTATTTTAGAAAGCCTAGGGGTGGGGTTAATGTTTACCCCCACCACACCCGACCCCATGTTAATTAGAAACCTCTCCCATCCCCTTAGGAAAGTCTGGGTCTTTGCGGACCCGCCCCACCTCATCAAGCTGATGAGAGCCCACACAATGGCGGAGAACGGCGGCCTGCTGGTGCCGAAGACCGATGGCGGTACAGCCCTGCTCAGCCGTCAGTGCTTTGAGGAGCTGCTTGCGCTGGACAACGGCGAGCTGAGGCTTTGCCCCAAGCTCACGTGGTTCCACCTGGAGGTAAGAAGGGGATTCGGAGCAACTCATACTGCTCGCATAACCTGTATGGACGTCAAGTGCTTTTCTGTCAGATCTTCTGAATATATGAAAGTTATAACTAATATAATATAGTATAAAATTTACATTTCTAGGCGCTAAGTGATAAAAATGGACGGGGAATCCAATTCAAAACATGAAACAGTTTTAGGGTTACTGTACACTTAGTGACGAATGTCATCCTAGGGGCAAACTCAGGACAATGACCTCAAAGCCTCACAGGACATGGAAAAGGTTAATAACCTACATCATCCTGTTTGTGCAATCCCCAATTACCACATATCCAACATCATTTTGGCTCGCCATGTTGTGCCAGGCTGCGTGATACATGGCTTTGTTGAACAGAATTCAAGGTTCTCCCTTTTGTGATGTGATCGTTCCACAACCTTGCATAATCTAAGCAATTTTACCAGAATTTCTGAAAAAGATGAGAATATCCTGTGAGGTACCGGAAGTCAGGATGGGTTCCGTTGAACAGTCCGGGAAATACGCGGAAACGCCTAGGGGTGCATCTCTCCCGCCCACATCACCCACCAACGCCACCCGCATCCCCACTCCCATCCCTACTCCCACCAACACCCACTCCACTGGCAATGGCTAAGGTGAACGTTGCTCGATGGACTTAGATATTACAACTGCGAGACGGATCACAAATGGACTGAGAAATTGCTTCGCATTAAACAAAACTTCGCATTGAAGCCGTTGGCTATCGTCCAAAATGCACTTTGGACATACCTGCCCTATATTTTCAGGCCGCTGGTCAGAGTGGCCAGAGGGTGCATCTAGCCACGCAGGCCTTCTCCAACAGCGTGGGGACTGCGATGGGGCAGCTGCTGCCTCGCCGCCAGCCACAGTCGGCGGCCGTGCTCACCGTTGACAAGTGGTTTGAGCCTGCGCACCCATACTGGGCCGTGACCAGACATGGCGCCCGATTCCGCCCTGCTGACCTGTACGCGGCGCGCCGCGCACGCCGACGGCCACCGCCTCTGCCGCGCGCAGCGGGACGCCCACCACCGTGTTGGCGCCCTCGCAGATGTACTCGCTGGACATGGCCGGCCGCACGAACAGCTCAGAGCGCACGAACCGCTCGAACGGCGGGTACGTCGGCTCTGACACCACCTGGCGGCGGGCGGCGCAACTATGACGAGAGAGGAGCGCATCGACTCTGCCGTCAGCTGAAGCACGACAGAGCTCATGGGACGAGAGGTGGCATCGGTGTGTGAGAGCTTGGACATTGAGATGACTTAGTGAAGCATTGTGGTTGTGAACGGTGGACAGCTGTGCCCGTTTTCCGGCGATACGGCCTGCAGAACGAGTGACCTACACAGCAGTGAGTATATCACATGGTACTGTGGTCACTGCAGAGGAACTGAAAGAACCCAGCCACGAGCTGTATAAGCAATACAAATTAACTTCCTGTGACAAGAGAAATGAGAATTAGGATGCCAAAATAAAGCATTATATTAATGTCATCGAATGCTACCAAACGCCGAGAAGAGACCGATGGCGTATAATCATAACCGTCAGAGTACGATAGCCACAGTAATCGCAAAACACACATCGCATCCTTCCACTCAGCGTGATCGGACCTCGAAATTGCCGGTTAAACACGGAATCATAACGACCTAACGTTCAAGATAATATATATCTCCTGAATCCATGCATACGTTTGTCTCGCCACCAATGACGATCTCTATGGTCGTCATTAGTGACCAATTCGCGACACATCATGAGCAAACGCCCACACATTATACTCTGCACGAGCAAGCGGTCATACGTTACCTCAGCTTGCCAGCTCGACTTCGGGAGCTGGAAAAAGAGCGATGTGTCAGTACTCGGCATTCCACAAAGGCCACCCATGCCGACATGGTTCAACGTGCATGCCCCGTAACAGTCAGAAGACAGCAGCGGAGACTGCGAGCACACTCGGACAGCCGCCGACATTCAGATACACGGACAGTACCGCTTTTGAATTCGTCACCAACGTTTACAATAGCTTCGTAGAATAGTCCAATGGCAATATAATAGTTCTTATGTTCAAACATACGCATACTGGGTAGATTGTATCCACCATATTCGACAACTTCAGAAAAAATAAGAAAAACGTAACTGTGCTGAAAGGATATACAACGGGCCTGCATGCTACATTTTTAGAATGACAATATTCATCAGTTGCATATAGCTAACCATGGTACATGGGTTTATGATGCTCTGCATCATCCATTAAACCACGAGCATTAAACATTCAACCCCGGGTATATAATCATGTATTAAACAGTAACAGCTTCCTATGCAGTTTTGTATATTTATTAAGTTAGCATCAGCGACACTCCAACCAGTCTGCAATGCAGCCTATGCCCTCGAGTTTCAACAAATGAACCTGGGTTGTCTAGCCTCGTATGCTTCAGCACAACGTGGTCAGTTTCCGAGATTACAGCAGCACACAGGCTCTCAGGATTAATGAAAATACGAGAGTACGAGCATATTTATATCTGAAGTTGACCTACACTCGCGCCCGAGGGCAACTGATACTACGCCAACGAACACCAATCGCGAACAGTCAATCTTACATCGTCGGCGGGGCGCCGGCCGTCTGCGCCAGGGCTCACACCAGCTCAGGCCTCAGAGAGCGCTCAGGGTGAAGCTCAGGGGGCAGTGGGTCCTCACCGGCTCGCCGCGGAACAGCCAGCTCAGACCACAGAGAGCGCTCAGGGTGAGGCTCAGGGGGCAGTGGGTCCTCACCGGCTCGCCGCGGAACAGCCAGGTCAGACCACAGAGAGCGCTCAGGGTGAAGCTCAAGAGAGGGGGCAGTGGGTCCTCACCGGCTCGCCGCGGAACAGCCAGCTCAGACCACAGAGAGCGCTCAGGTGAGGCTCAGGGGCAGTGGGTCCTCACCGGCTCGCCGCGGAACAGCCAGGTCAGACCACAGAGAGGGCTCAGGGTGAGGCTCAGGGGGCAGTGGGTCCTCACCGGCTCGCCGCGGAACAGCCAGCTCAGACCACAGAGAGCGCTCAGGGTGAGGCTCAGGGGCAGTGGGTCCTCACCGGCTCGCCGCGGAACAGCCAGGTCAGACCACAGAGAGGGCTCAGGGGTGAATTGCTCAGGGGGCAGTGGGTCCTCACCGGCTCGCCGCGGAACAGCCACGGTCAGACCACAGAGAGCGCTCCAGGGTGAGGGCTCAGGGGCAGTGGGTCCTCACCGGCTCGCCGCGGAACAGCCAGCTCAGACCCAGCACAGAGAGCGCTCAGGGTGAGGCTCAGGGGCAGTGGGTCCTCACCGGCTCGCCGCGGAACAGCCAGGTCAGACCACAGAGAGGGCTCAGGGTGAGGCTCAGGGGGCAGTGGGTCCTCACCGGCTCGCCGCGGAACAGCCAGGTCACGTCTGGCAGCGGGTCGCCGCCCAGGTCACAGCCCAACACGGCCAGCGAGCCGCTCTCCACAGTGTCGGCCTCCGTGCGCGTGGCCAGCACCCTCACCGGGACTGCAGACACATCGCTCTGTCACGGTCACTCGCACGCGCAAACACAGACACACAGACACACAGACCGACACACAGACACACAGACACACAGACACACAGACACACAGACACACATGCACACAGACACACATACATACATACATACATGCACACATACATACATACACACATACACCCATACACACACACACACACACACACACACACACACACATACACACATACACACATACACACACACACACACACACACACACACACACACACACACACACACACACACACACACACACACACACACACACACACACACACACACACACACACACACACACACGCACGCACGCACGCACGCACGCACGCACGCACGCACGCACGCACACACGCACACGCGCACACGCACACGCACACGCACACGCACACGCACACGCACACGCACACGCACACGCACACGCACACGCACACGCACACGCACACGCACACGCACACGCACACGCACACGCACACGCACACGCACACGCACACGCACACGCACACGCACACGCACACGCACGCACAGGCACAGGCACAGACACAGACACAGACACAGACACAGACGCAGAGCAAACAAGGTGCCGGCGCGTGCAGGGTGCGCCGACGGTGCACTGGTTAAGGACCGCCACATAACACCTGCTGACATCAGGGACACGCGGAAACGGAGAGCCATTGGATGCTTGCCTTCTCATTTCCTCAAACATTGCGCATTATATGCATGATGCTGTAGGTGCAGCACCCACATAGAAGTGTCTATGTGCGCTTTCCTGGCCAATTTTTCAGCATATCCTACGTTCAGGTTCAAAACAAATGCTGCAGAAAAAAGAAAGCAAAAGCATTTATAGAATATGAACAAACAGAAAACAAGACATTAAAAGGAAAGGGAACCAGGTGCTATTATCCAGAGCCGGACATATGGAGGTCTAGGCATGATGTGCAGAACAACAATTTCCACCATGCACCTCAACATACCAACTAATCACTGGGACACTTAGCTCTCCAGCTGTTTGGCCGGCAGCACCTGTCGCCCAACACCAGCCATGGTGTTTCCCCAGCATCCCCATCACAAATTCAGCACCCCAGCCCGTGGCCACGCCACCACCGTCCACGCTCACCTCTGACGACCACGTCGGCGATGGCCTCTTGCGAGCCGTGCGAGTTCCACACGCGGCACTTGTAGCGGCCCTGGTCGGCCTTGGTGACCTCGCTCACCACCAGCCGACCGTTGTCGCCGACCTTGCGGCGCTTGTCTGGCGGCAAGGGGTCAGGTGAGGTCATGGCCCAGTAATCCGCCCGTCAGTTGGCACGGGACTCAGGTAAGATCACGGCCCAGCAGTAGTCAGGCAGTCAGTCGGCACGGGACTCAGGTAAGATCACGGCCCAGCAGTAGTCAGGCAGTCAGTCGGCACGGGACTCCGGTGTGGTCATGGCCCAGTGACCCGGCCGACAGTCGGCACGGGACTCAGGTAAGATCACGACCCAGCAGTAGTCAGGCAGTCAGTCGGCACGGGACTCGGGTGAGGTCACGGCCCAGCAGTAGTCAGGCAGTCAGTCGGCATCGGATCAAGGTGAGGTCACGGCCCAGTGACCCGGCCGACAGTCGACACGGGACTCGGGTGAGGATCTACCAATCCTCCAATGATCTACCAATTGTCTCTCGTTTTACATTGAGACATCGACTATCTTCCTTCGTCCGGTTTCTGTGTCAATTTGCGCACACCAACGCATTGGAAAAAAAGAGCAAATATGACGTCACTCATGCCTGACCAATCATGCCCGCATAGTTCTTCCTTTGGCAAAATGCGTAGAATTAATCCTGTGACAGCTATTGAAAATGTAACGGAGATATCTTAACGCGTTTCCAAGTCATTCCGCATATTCGACAGGGGAAGATTTGCCACCCCATTCAATGCCGGGTTTTTAAAATAAACTGGGCAGTCGCTTCGCCATAGAATCAGCACCGTGCCTGCCACCGCCACTCGCCGTGTCGATGACACTTGCGTAGTCGCATATAGGAGCGTGGTGACTAACACATGGGTGATATTATACATTCACCATACAAACGTGTCAATAGCAACAAACTGGGTGCCGTTTGGTGAAGGGTGAAATGTGGTAGTGACATTCAATCAAGTTCGTGGTTAAACAAAAACATCCTTAACTGATTAAGGTACCGTACCGTGCTCATTGGGGCTTTAACATTGTGGGAAAAGCAGGTGACTTAACTTCGCATTGTGCAGAAATTATTCAGCAGTTCGCTATTCCGCTGTTGCAGTGATGGTCTACAAAACAAAGCAGATTGCGCGATGGCAGCTGCAAAAGCAGAACTGCGGGGCACAGGACAAATTCGTGGTCCATTCGATCTCAACTATCCACGCTGGATGAGTCATGTGCACAGAGGTCGCAAACTACGCAAGCAACATAGACAATCGCACGAAGCGGATTCCGTGCATTATAGTTTGATAGAGCGGCCGTGGAAGACCATTGTTCGTCACTCCCCACCACCCCCTCCCACCTCTAAAAAAACGCAGACTCTCAACTGCGCTACGTCCTCAACTGTGACGTCTATTTGGGGTTACCGATACAGGGGACAGGAGGTTATCAGTATCTGGCGATTCCTCATCGATAAAAATTTGTGAACAACTCGCCTGGTAATACGGCCTACACTGTTTCACTGTCAAGTTTCACTGTCAAAACTTGACAGTGAAACTTGATTTCACTGTCAAGTTTTGCTCGATGGCCTCCGCTTGTTTTGACCTTATTTCTTATTCAGCACGTGGCCGAGACCACTTTCGTCAGGAATGGTGGCAGCCTTAAGCTGCGGCGTAATTAGTCGATAGTCGATACCATCAAGGACCGGGGTAGTCGTCGATGCCATCAAGGACCGGTACCATCCAGGCCGGGGTAGTCAGTCGATACCATCCAGGCCGGGGTAGTCAGTCGATACCATCCAGGCCGGGGTAGTCAGTCGATACCAGCCAAGCCAGGGTTGTCAGTCGATACCATCAGGGACGGGGTAGTTGGTCGATACCATCCGGGCCGGGGTAGTCAGTCGATACCATCAGGGACGGGGTAGTCAGTCGATACCACCCGGGTCGGGGCAGTCAGTCGATACCAGCCAAACCAGGGTTGGCAGTCGATACCATCAAGGAGCGGGGCAGTCAGTCGATACCATCCGGGCCGGGGCAGTCAGTCGATACCATCCGGGCCGGGGTAGTTGGTCGATACCATCCGGGCCGGGGCAGTCAGTCGATATCACCCGGGCCGGGGTAGTCGGTCGATACCATCTGGGCCGGGGTAGTCAGTCGATACCATCCGGGCCGGGGTAGTCAGTCGATACCATCCAGGCCGGGGTAGTCGGTCGATACCAACCGGGCCGGGGTGGTCAGTCGATGCCATCCGGGCCGGGGTAGTCAGTCGGTACCATCTGGACCGGGGTAGTCAGTCGATACCATCTGGACCGGGGTAGTCAGTCGATACCATCCGGGCCGGGGCAGTCAGTCGATACCATCCGGGCACGACAGACGTGTAGTCACGGTCGAACCGGGGGCAGCCGGCGATCCCGGGGTGCGCGACCGCCGCGAAACTCACCGCAGCGGGTTGCGGTCGGGGCGCTCGCTCTGACGTGGCAGTGGTGCAAGCTGGTTATCACAACAGCCGTCAATTAATGTCGTAGACATGTATGCGTTCTTTGACAAAACTACTGTCGTTGGCTCAGGTATTTCCGGCACCAAATTTGAACGTGTGCACGCAACACGCCGAAACAGGGCCAGTGAAGCCTGTCTTCGATACGTGTGCTAAAACAATGGTGGTGGTGGTGAATTGGCGCTTAGGGGCGCGTGGACTTCAAGGGTCATTTTGCGCCCATAACTTTATTATAATCAATCTACGGGGCTGCTATCACAGCTTTTTATTAATGTTCATGGGTGAGAGCATATCACCTCTAGGCGAGCTTGTCGAAAGAAGGTAAAAATATTTCCAGATGCCACAACCTCAGAGTCGTTCCCAATTAGCATACGTAAAGAAGTGTCGGGGTAAAGCAGTCCTAAAATCTGGCGCCGTAGAGGTTCTGACAGTGTACAGCCTACTAAAACATGGTACACAGTAAGCGGATTAGAAGAGCGTGGAAATTGCGATCGGTCATCACCAGTCAGCATGCAACTGTGCGTTGCAAAGGTATGACCTATTCTCAATCGGCAGAGTACTACTTCTTCCTGTCGTTTGGTTCGGTGCGAGAATCGCCACTTTCCTAGTGTCGATTTTAAAACCCTTAGCTTAGTAAACTTCCAGTTCCAGGCTAGTTGACATTCTGACCGTATATTTGAAAATATAGTGGGATATAGGTCCCTTGGAGGGAGCCGTAGATGGACCACACGGCCATTGCTGATGGCGTGTTTGGCGGTTATGTCAGCAGCTTCATTTCCCGCGAATCGGACATGACTAGGAATCTAACAGAACACGATATTTGTGCCGATGTCACGTAGAGAATGCTAAAACAATGATGTGAGTACCCAGGCACCCTTGAAAATAGTACAATTTGACGTTTGGTAATAATTGAAACAAAACCAAACATTTATGCGTATGCTACTAGCTAGAACCGGATAAAACAATGATGCGAGTAACCAGGCACGCCTGGAGACAGTACACCGGACCGCTGGTAATACTTCAAACACAACCAAGCATCTATGTAACTGGATAGAACAGGATAAAACAAGTACACCGGACCGCTGGTAATACTTCGAACACAACCAAGCATCTATGTAACTGGATAGAACCGGATAAAACAATGCTACGAGTAGCCAGGCACCTCTGGAGACAGTACGACGCGGCCCTGATAATAATTATAAGAGACTCAAGCACCTATGCAGTTTGATGAAACTTGTACCAAACTCGCCAATGCGCTAGCGACCTCTAGGAAGGTCACATAGTGCTACCTTGCGGATGCAAGCAGAAGCACACACAGGAACTGAATAAATGCCAACTTACGTCGATTCGGCTGGCCCTATATCCAATATTTATAAACATACCGAACGAAATCTAAGTAAAAACCGGCTATCTCTGACTAACCAGCATCTTGTATGGTGTGGCCGGTTAAGGTGCGCTGTCCTTCATTACGTCAGTCTTTCGGGTGTACGGCAATGACGTAAAAGGATTGTCAAGGAGATAGTCTGCGAAGTTCTGCACGCTCTGGAAAGGATGTAACAGGATCTTACAGGCGAGCACAACCCACAACTAGCTGGTAACCACCAGCTTGAGACACGGCCATATTATCAAATGTAGTCCATTACACAGCTCAGATTACAAACCAGCCGACATCGCTGTGCAGTATTCGGTGCAGTGAAGGGAAGTCCAGGGGTGGACCACATGGTCGATGGTGACACGGCCCCTGGTTCCAGGTAAACACGTTTTATGAAAGGACAGTTTGTTGCGCTTTCGTCCATTCTAGACATATTTTGTTAGCGAAACACGCTTAAATACAGCCTAATTTCCACACTGCTTCAAATCCAATGAGTTCTTTTTCAGAGTTCGACGATATGTATACACAGACATTATTTGCATTACGCTGGACCCTATGGCAATCTTCAAGAAGCCTCCTAGAAACCTAAATGTACACTGCTAAGCCACTGAAAATATCGTTCATTAGGTTCATTACATTCTGGGAGATTCCATATGGCCGAAAGGAAGCTCGTATCCTACCAGTTTTCATAATGGTTGCCCTCGGAAAAGTAGAAATTATAGGTCAGTTGGTTTGACTGGCTTAGTATGCATAGCTCATTGCAAATGACGAATTTGCACATTGAAACATATATCGATGCAAATAGGCAGGGTAATGATAAGAGCAATGTCACAAGTGGCATTGCTCCCAGCAGTGGCACAGAAGCAGCATCTGTAGCGGCCTCGGTATTTTTACCATGTTCGGTAAACGTTCGCAAATGTCAGTGTGACACCGGCAGCGGAGTCGGTATCAGCATCGCTGGCACAGCACCGCCGGCCAACACCATGGCGCAGCCGATGTCGGCACCACGCACGCGCACGCACACGCGCACGCGCATGACGACACGCACAAACACGGACATGCCTTTACTGTCGAGCTCTCTGAATATGGAGGAGCCGTCGGCCCGGAACTGCCAGCGCAGACGTGGTGTAGGCGAGCCCCGACTAGCACAGTGCAGCGCCAGCTCAGTGCCCTGCTTCACCTCCGTGGCGCTGCGCGGACGATGGATGATCTCCGGCGCTGGCGGCACAGCCACGAGACACTCTGTCACCATGGTAACGCACGAGCTTCCTTATGTCGGACGAAAACAAAATCAGTGTACTACCGGTGTATTTGATGTCACAAGGCGAATATCAATAGTATTTTTACTTATGTCGGTTTCGATCATCCAGAAATCATCGCAATCAGGCGATGTCCTTTACACACTGTTATACTTAACTAAACTGATATAAAGGTACACACCGGGCATATTCGCCAATCAATTTCCCCAACCGAAAATGGGCATTCACATAGCCTGACACTATCAATATGCACTGCTAGCAGATACAGGTACTCACTTTTATTTTTTAAACGCCACTTGCCATATTTAAAATAATTCATACCGACGTAAAAAGTGCACTACTATCTGGTGTTCGCGTTTTAAAAACAGTGGTTCGAGAACATGCGTGAAATGCATAGTTGGTGACAACCTCTTATGGTGCAACGACATTCATATGTATTTATACGCCCCATGCCTGAGTGTTATGTCCACAAATAGACTCGTATACTACGCTCGCTATATATTACGCTGCGGGCAATGATAGAAATGCACTTAAACTACCAGTCGACGACCAGCCATTGGAAGAAATTTGTTCATGCCGCAAGTGGTGTAATATATTCATTCCGTGCTACAATAAAATACTAAATGTGGAAAGGATTCTCACTCACTTGAATGAGCATTGTCAGTAGACTAACAATGCTAATATCCACAGTGCGTGAGACGAAATGTACGACCCTCAATATACCAGGAGGTGCTGAGTTTACATCAAAAGTAGCGTTAGGGATTGTGCTATATTACTCAACGTTTCGGCCAGGGGCCATCGTCAGGAGTGATGTAAACTCAGCACCTCCTGGTATATTGAGGGTCGTACATTTCGTCTCACGCAATGTCTAAAACCCAGGAGCACTTAAGAGCCATTCTTCGTTGCATTAAACAATAATATTCACAGGATGATTTTCGTGGTTAATCGACAAAAACGCCCTCGGCATGTCAACCAATGTGAAAAGCTACTTTCATGTGCGATTTTACTCATTCAATTTCAGACAGTTGATGCGATATTTTTGATGGTAACAAAAATATATTTTATCGAATTGAAAATATAATCGCGTGAAAGCTGGTGTGTGCAACATCTTATGTACGCAATTTTCTTACAGCTCGTAGCTTAAATAAGATACTCCACCTAATCCTCCCGAATATATATTATAATAATTAAAAAGATGACAGTTTTGACTTACCAGCTGATCCCGTGAAACCCTGAGCAGAGGACGCTCCTAGCATGACGAACACAACCCAGAACATATTGACTACGTCTTAGCCTTGATGCTGGCACATATTTGCGATGCTATATCGATTGCCTACAGAGCACAGCCTAATACAGTCATTGATGTCTGTAGCAACACATGTCGAATCTTCGCCCCCATGCTAACGTCGTCTGTGAACAAAGATGTCATCAATATGTTAAAGTCCAACAGGGCGACTAGTGGGCGGTGGCGCATCTGCTGGGTAGGGGTCAGGCGATGTTTGGATCATTTTGTAGTTATTTTCCCCCTCAGGGAAGCCCGGGATTTCACACACGGGATTTCACACCCGGCACACGCACACGCACACGCACACGCACACGCACACGCACACGAACACGTACACGCACACGCACACGCACACGCACACGCACACGCACACGCACACGCACACGCACACGCACACGCACAGGCACAGGCACACGCACAGACACAGACACAGACACAGACGCAGAGCAAACAAGGTGCCGGCGCGTGCAGGGTGGGCCGACGGTGCACTGGTTAAGGACCGCCACATAACACCTGCTGACATCAGGGACACGCGGAAACGGAGAGCCATTGGATGCTTGCCTTCTCATTTACTCAAACATTGCGCATTATATGCATGATGCTGTAGGTGCAGCACCCACATAGAAGTGTCTATGTGCGCTTCCCTGGCCAATTTTTATATATATATATATATACAAAATTATATAGATATATATATATATATCTTTTTTTTTCTTCAGATATATAATATAATATATAATATATATTCATATATATATATATATATTATATATATCGAACTACAAATAATACCACATAATGTAGACAAACACAGCCACATGGTTCAATACATGTGCAAATAATCAGAGCATGTGTTCAAAATACGACCGTGAGCTGACTACGACACACACACAAGACCGGCTGAACACGTGGAAACTATTGAATGCGTACTGACAACCGCAGACAAACTCAGTCATCATGCAGAAGGCAACAACAGAGACCTGTGGAATGAGTACTGCCAGCCACAGACAAATGCAGTCGCCAGTACGCACAGCACAAGAGTCGAAGCCTACTGACTGCGCATTGACGATCACAGACAAATGTGGTCGCCAGGGTGTAGAATACAAAAACCGGCCACAACAGTTGATGACCGTCGACTGCGTGCTGACGACCACAGACAAATGCAGTCGCCAGTACGCAGAGCACAACAGCCGAGGCCCGCTGAGCGAGACGATCGTGTGCCGCGCGGTGCGTGCGTGCTGAGCGCGCGGGCGGCCAACTCACGACAGCGGTCAATGCTGCAGTAGCGCCAGCGGATGTGCGGATCGGCCGTGTAGCACCAGGGCCGCGGCTCCTGGCCGCCGGCGTTGCGGCAGTAGTTCTCGGCGCCGGCCAGCTCGGGGAACAGCGTCACCGGGCTGCTGTGCTCGTGCGGCTGCTGGGCGTCCCAGCGCTGGCACAACGTGCCGTCGGCGGTGGTGTTGACGCGGCCCTGGTAGTAGCGGCCGCGGCCGCGCACGCAGTCGTCTGTCGGTCAGGTGGGGGTGCAGTCGGCCGGTCACGGTGGACAGCGGGCTGGTCAAGGTGGACAGCTGGCTAGTCAATGTGGACCAAGGGCTGGTCACGGTGGACAGCTGGCTGGTCAAGGTGGACAAAGGGCCGGCCACGGTGGACAGCTGGCTGGTCAAGGTGGACAGCGGGCTGGTCACGGTGGACAAAGGGCCGGCCAAGGTGGACAGCTGGCTGGTCAAGGTGGACAAAGGGCCGGCCACGGTGGACAGCTGGCTGGTCAAGGTGGACAGCGGGCTGGTCACGGTGGACAAAGGGCCGGCCACGGTGGACAGCTGGCTGGTCAAGGTGGACAAAGGGCTGGCCACGGTGGACAGTTGGCTGATCAAGGTGGACAGCGGGCTGGTCACGGTGGACAAAGGGCCGGCCACGGTGGGCAGCGGGCTGATCAAGGTGGACGGCGGGCTGGTCACGGTGGACAAAGGGCCGGCCACGGTGGACAGCGGGCTGGTCACGGCGGATAGCGGGCTGGTCACGGTGAACAGCTGGCTGGTCACGGTGGACAGCGGGCTGGTCACGGTGGACAAAGGGCCGGCCACGGTGGGCAGCGGGCTGATCAAGGTGGACGGAGGGCCGGCACAGTTCAGAGCCGCCGCGCTGGTAGGCGGCGTGGCGGTCGGTATTACGCCACGCATGGGACACTGAACAGGTTATGAACAAACCGACGCTTTTGGCCAAGTCTGGCAGCCAGGAGACACAGAGAAGAAATGCAAAACAGACCTACGCTTTTGGCCAAGTTTGACAGCATGCAGACACAGCCAAATATATGCCCCGTAAACATTGTCTACGGTACCTTCACGTTTGGCACCCGAACGGTTTAAATGTATCTTTGTTGGAGGAAACAGGTTCTGATTTGGCACACATCCAACATATACCTCCTTTCCCGCCGTTACATCTATAAAAGTGGGACTGAACAATCGCAGTAGTGCTCAAGCACCAATGCTAAAACAATATTTAATTAGCCACCATTCGAAGGCCACATCAAACGAGACCATCGGTGAAATCCCAGGCCACATTTTGACACTATCACGACTGACAATGTCACGGCAATACGTCAGGGGCCTAAGATCTCTATACCAGGGTGTCAGAAATGAAAAATATCGCTGCAAACGTGGTGCAATAATTGACCATGAAGATGAAAGAGCTGCGAACATATAATACATTGAGCGCACTTCAAAAACGCATTGATATTGTATTCACTGGGATTTGGTCATTTATTTATGCATATTTATTTCTTCTGAAGCCAAGCATGGCTAACTATGGCAGGTGTGCCGGGGAAAATATATTACAGCTGGATATGATGCAGGCTTTCGTCACCCATCGTGAACTGATTAAGACCCGACTAGTGTGATCAGATCACATGCACCCGATTACTTCAACTATTGAGTTACTATCTCGTGCACATCCATAATTAATATCAGCACATAACGAGACATGAAAATCGAGCACATTAATATGGTCATATCTCCACAAACTTCCCAGCCTAAGCGTACTAAATTTTCTTCACACTGAGACATCCAAGGCGCACGACAATGTCGGCCCATTCAACACGTCCCAACCACACGAGGTCGAGCGTCGCGCGACGAGCTGGCCGTACATGTGATGAGTGAAGTGAGCATGGCGGTGAGGCCGGCGTATGAGCAGCGGTGAAGGGCGCCGTCGCCGTACTGGGGCAGCGCGTCGCAGTCTGGCAGCGGCAGGTGCGCGGCCACCCTGCAACAGCCGGGCGTCGGTCACCAGTGGTGTCCCTGCTGCACCACAGCCGCACCACAGCTGCACCACACACCAGTCAACACTGTCACGCGGTCTCAGCTGCTGGACCGGGGTAGGCGAGCGCACGTCGCCGCTCGCGCGCGCCACAAACTGAAGTCGCTCGGGCGGGTATGCACCTTGACAATCAGTGAGATTTACATTGCGTAAAAAATGTTTTTGTTATAGGCTTGATTTGCATTACCTGCGCTTAATTTCATTGCATTCCACCCCATCGGAAAAAAATGAGAAGTTATGGATGGGTTGGTGGAGCCTGATCCCCGACATCCGGACAGTGCATGGCGGCCATCCGACTGCCACAGGTGACCGTGGCTGGTGCGGCTCTCGACGAGTCGAGGCGCGTGGCACGCCCAGCGCTCCGCGGGATTTCGATCCTGGTGACCTCCGGTGACCTCCAGCGGCGTCGGTGACCGGTGTCGCGGGTCGCATAGACCAACTCGTGGAGTACGAGATGATGTACAATCAGTGCAGGCGTTGGCGGTACCGCTGCAGTACGAGGGAGGCGTCCATCAGGGACGAGATCCCCGTGTTCGATCCGCAAGCATGTAGACTGAGTCGGCTGATGGAGCGTGCCCTGGGACGGCCTGGAGCTGGAACGTAGGCTGAGGGCAGCGATGCTGCATCGCGAGGTGACACATCTGGTGGGCTGAGGGCAGCGATGCTGCATCGCGAGGTGACACAGCTGGTGGGCTGAGGGCAGCGATGCTGCATCGCGAGGTGACACAGCTGGTGGGCTGAGGGCAGCGATGCTGTATCGCGAGAGGACTCAACTGGAGTGTAGGTTGAGGGCGGTGATGTATTGCGAGGTGACGGAACTAGAGTGTGGGCTGAGGATGATGATGCTGTATCGCGAGGTGATGCAGCTGGAGTGTGGGCTGAGGGCGGTTATGTTACATCGCGAGGGAACTCAGCTAGAGTGTGGGCTGAGAGCGGTGATGCTGTATTGCGAGGGAACTCAGCTGGAGCGTGGGCTGGGGACGGTGATGCTGTATCGCGCGTTGACGCCATCGGCGCCTCTGCCGATGGCGTAGGTGGCGCCCTGAGAATACTGACAGCACGACTGGACGTCACGCGTGGCCGACTGCAGCTCGCGTCTTTCACTGGTCCGACCGGTGGCTCCGGCTACATGGATGACTTGCTGCGGGCGGCCGAGTGGTGCGGGGTGGTGGTGGCATCTACTACAGCCTCAGCGGCCACGCCGCTATAACGCCTTTCGTGGGGGATGTGCAGCGGGCGGCACATACGATATGAAGAAATCGCCAAAGATGGTGGGGAGTTAAACTGGCTAAGCCTGTACGAAGCAGCGTAGAAGTCGCCGCGCATGGTAGGCGTTACCAAAGGCGGGGCCACGCTATTTCAGTCCTAAATATTGTATAACGGCGCCGGATGAGGTTCCATGTGTATGATACATTACCTGAAGCATTGAAGCAGTGACGCAGACAATTGGCGATACAAATCAACTCCTGAACACAAGTGCAAGCACACATCGACCATTGAGATACTTGTGCCCATAGGCAGAAAGTGGGCAGCAATCATAACTAACTGCATTCACGCTTACCTCGCGCAAGCAGAATAAGTACACAGCACAACACGGGTGGTCTCCAGCAGAACAAAATGAGTGAACACACCTGGACTCATTGACAAGAATCCATTCATTGGTGCAGAAGAGCTGGCGCACGGCCAGGCAGTCCTCTTGACACGGTGGCAGCGCCATCTGTGTGCCGTCTGCCTGGCGGCACTGCGGAAACGCCACAGAGCAGAGCAGCGTCTGGGGAGACGGCGGCAGACTGGGTCAGTACTGAAGAAGAGCATAACAGAGTCTGGGGAGACGGCGGCAGAATGGTGAGAAAAGCCGACGTAGTGTCAGTACTGGAGCATTACGTAACAACAGTTAATTAACATACACACGATGAGTGCTCCAAGTGGCAGAGGGTCAAGATGTCAGCACCAGTAAAATATTAAGCGCTGGAGAAGTGCGGGACATCGGAAATGCATAAGCAAATTAGTACTGCTGTAATTCAACAGTGGATCAGAATTGAGCACTTATAAACGTTTAACACTGGGGTAGTAGGTCCCACCCAGAGGGTCCATGAACCGTCCCGCCGCCAAGCGGCGAAGCTGCGAACTAGCTGGTAGGGCAGAATGTATTGGCGGCTATGGGGAAAACACGTTGAGCCCAATATATCATGCAATATTTTTGTTTCAACGAAAATGACGGCATATTTGGATAGGGCTACAAGAGACTCACATTGCTGGCCAAAGACATTTTGCTTGGACGGAACCCTGAATGGAGGCATACCCTGAATGGAACGCGAGGTTCGGTCCACTCAAGTATCTAGGGCATGGGTGTTGCTTCGTATAATTTCGAGAGGGCATTTACCCACTCAATGTTGTCTTTGCCCCCCTTCCCTAGTAATTTCATCATTGAACATGGGACCATATGGAGTATGCCTCTAGCCCAGTTTGGTCCACCCATTACCCCCATATTGTGTCCTCTCTTCAATTATTTTCAGATATCAACGCCCATGATTTCTAGCACGTTAACTGGGGGTGGAGATCTCACTCATGATCGCCCCCAGTGAAGCCGCATGTCCAATCCCACAAGCATTGCTGCGGGGGAGTTCGGAGGGCTATATGGCATGGCCCCACTGAAGTTAATGACGGCGTCCCCAGTGAAATTAATCGTAGGGACCCTGGCAGTATCCCATTACCTATTAGGAATTTTAAACGGGGAAATATAGTTTTGATAGTGCACGAAAAGGCCACAAATTTGTAAATAACAGTCATCCACACTGAACAGCAATAATGAGAATGGACAAGCCCATGCAAACCAAAAGATGGTCCCGGTAGCGGCGCAACCGGGAAGGCGAGATTGGGCAGGGATGGATCTAAGGGGGCAAAGAGGCAACGTGCCCAATACTACTCCGAAGGCTGAGTAGCGATCCTGGGATATAAGCTTGCAACGCCCTTCCTTGCAGAGGTAGTCGATGCCATATGGACTTACCTGCTGCTGAGTACGTCGTAGAGCCACAATCCAACAACGACTGAGGTCACCCACCTCGAGAGCAGGCCGACACAGATCGCTGAGGTCCTCGCCGTGGTCTCGCAGCTGCTCGAGCACGGCGCGCTCGTGGTCCAGCGTGTCGCCGCCCTTGTAGGTGGTGTTGTACCAGACGAACGGCGCCGCGCTCAGGTGGCGCCGACACACCGTGCCGACGTATGGCGCGCAGTAGCCCAGCGGAGAATCCCCGTACCCTGCCGACGGTCACGAGTCATACTGCACCTCCGTACGGGCGGCGAGTCCCGTACCCTGCCGATGGTCAAGGGTCACACTGCACCTCCGTAAGGGTGGCGAGTCCCCGTATCCTGCCGATGGTCAAGGGTCACATTGCACCTCCGTAAGCGCGGCGAGTCCCCGTACCCTGCCGATGGTCACGAGTCACACTGCACCTCCGTACGGGCGGCGAGTCCCCGTACCCTGCCGATGGTCACGAGTCACACTGCACCTCCGTACGGGCGGCGAGTCCCCGTACCCTGCCGACGGTCACGAGTCACACTGCACCTCCGTACGGGCGGCGAGTCCCCGTACCCTGCCGATGGTCAAGGGTCACACTGCACCTCCGTACGGGCGGCGAGTCCCCGTACCCTGCCGATGGTCAAGGGTCACACTGCACCTCCGTACGGGCGGCGAGTCCCCGTACCCTGCCGATGGTCAAGGGTACCACAGCACCTCCGTAAGGGCGGCGAGTCCCCGTACCCTGCCGATGGTCAAGGGTCACACTGCACCTCCGTACGGGCGGTGAGCCCGCATGCCCGCCGAGGCTCGCTGTCACAGCTCAAAACGTCTTGCGCACGGGAGATCAGTGCGCGGCCGGTACCGACAATGACCGCTCGCCTGCCAGTGGTACCACGCCAGCGGTGTGCCTCTGACCTGCGGCCTGTGACCTCCTCACGACCCGCAACCGTTGTCTCGACCACTAGCCCGATCCCTGCCCGGAGCCCGACCTGTGGGAGTGACCACTGACCAGGACATGCATGTGCACCCAAGACACGCGCGGCTGGAGACCGCCAGCCTGCGCACCCATACTGGGCCGTGACCAGCACATGGCGCCCGATCCAGCCCCACTGACCTGTACGCGGCGCGCCACGCACGCCGACGGCCACCGCCTCTGCCGCGCGCAGCGGGACGCCCACCACCGTGTTGGCGCCCTCGCAGATGTACTCGCTGGACACGGCCGGCCGCACGAACAGCTCAGAGCGCACGAACCGCTCGAACGGCGGGTACGTCGGCTCTGACACCACCTGGCGGCGGGCGGCGCAACTATGACGAGAGAGGAGCGCACCGGCTCTGCCGTCAGCTGAAGCACGACAGAGCTCATGGGACGAGAGGTGGCATCAGTGTGTGAGAGCTTGGACATTGAGATGACTTAGTGAAGCATAGTGGTTGTAAACGGTGGACAGCTGTGCCCGTTTTCCGGCGATACGGCCTGCAGAACATGTGACCTAAACAGCAGTGAGTATATCACATGGTACTGTGGTCACTGTAGAGGAACTGAAAGAACCCAGACACGAGCTGTATAAGCAATACAAATTAACTTCCTGTGACAAGAGAAATGAGAATTAGGATGCCAAAATAAAACATTATATTAACGTCATCGAATGCTACCAAACGCCGAGAAGAGACCGATGGCGTATAATCATAACCGTCAGAGTACGATAGCCACGGTAATCGCAAAACACACATCGCATCCTTCCCCTCAGCGTGATCGGACCTCGAAATTGCCGGTTAAACACGGAATCATAACGACCTAACGTTCAAGATAATATACGATATCTCCTGAATCCATGCATACGTTTGTCTCGCCACCAATGACGATCTCTATGGTCGTCATTAGTGACCAATTCGCGACACATCATGAGCAAACGCCCACACATTATACTCTGCACGAGCAAGCGGTCATACGTTACCTCAGCTTGCCAGCTCGACTTCTTGAGCTGGAAAAAGAGCGATGTGTCAGTACTCGGCATTCCACAAAGGCCACCCATGCCTACATGGTTCAACGTGCATGCCCCGTAACAGCCACAAGACAGCAGCGGAGACTGCGAGCACACTCGGACAGCCGCCGACATTCAGTTACACGGACAGTACCGCTTTTGTATTCGTCACCAACGTTTACAATAGCTTCGTAGAATAGTCCAATGGCAATAGAATAGTTCTTATGTTCAAATATACGCATACTGGGTAGATTGTATCCACCATATTCGACAACTTCAGAAAAAAGAAGAAAAACGTAACTGTGCTGAAAGGATATACAACTATGCTACATTTTTGCTACATGCTACATTTTTAGAATGACAATATTCATCAGTTGCATATAGCTAACCATGGTACATGGGTTTATGATGCTCTGCATCATCCATTAAACCACGAGCATTAAACATTCAACCCCGGGTATATAATCATGTATTAAACAGTAACAGCTTCCTATGCAGTTTTGTATATTTATTAAGTTAGCATCAGCGACACTCCAACCAGTCTGCAATGCAGCCTATGCCCTCGAGTTTCAACAAATGAACCTGGGTTGTCTAGCCTCGTATGCTTCAGCACAACGTAGTCAGTTTCCGAGATTACAGCAGCACACAGGCTCTCAGGATTAATGAAAATACGAGAGTACGCGCATATTTATATCTGAAGTTGACCTACACTCGCGCCCGAGGGCAACTGATACTACGCCAACGGACACCAATCGCGAACAGTCAATCTTACATCGTCGGCGGGCGCCGGCCGTCTGCGCCGGCGCTCACACCAGCTCAGACCTCAGAGAGCGCTCAGGGTGAGGCTCAGGGGGCAGTGGGTCCTCACCAGCTCAGACCACAGAGAGCGCTCAGGGTGAGGCTCAGGGGGCAGTGGGTCCTCACCGGCTCGCCGCGGAACAGCCAGGTCACGTCTGGCAGCGGGTCGCCGGCGGCGCTCACACCAGCTCAGACCACAGAGAGCGCTCAGGGTGAGGCTCAGGGGGCAGTGGGTCCTCACCGGCTCGCCGCGGCACAGCCAGCTCAGACCACAGAGAGCGCTCAGGGTGAGGCTCAGGGGGCAGTGGGTCCTCACCAGCTCAGACCACAGAGAGCGCTCAGGGTGAGGCTCAGGGGGCAGTGGGTCCTCACCAGCTCAGACCACAGAGAGCGCTCAGGGTGAGGCTCAGGGGGCAGTGGGTCCTCACCGGCTCGCCGCGGAACAGCCAGCTCAGACCACAGAGAGCGCTCAGGGTGAGGCTCAGGGGGCAGTGGGTCCTCACCGGCTCGCCGCGGAACAGCCAGGTCAGACCACAGAGAGCGCTCAGGGTGAGGCTCAGGGGGCAGTGGGTCCTCACCGGCTCGCCGCGGAACAGCCAGCTCAGACCACAGAGAGGGCTCAGAGTGAGGCTCCGGGGGGGGGGTTCTTCCGGCTCGCCGCGGAACAGCCAGCTCAGACCACAGAGAGCGCTCAGGGTGAGGCTCAGGGGGCAGTGGGTCCTCACCGGCTCGCCGCGGAACAGCCAGCTCAGACCACAGAGAGGGCTCAGGGTGAGGCTCAGGGGGCAGTGGGTCCTCACCGGCTCAGACCACAGAGAGCGCTCAGGGTGGGAAGGGGCAGTGGGTCCTCACCAGCTCAGACCACAGAGAGCGCTCAGGGTGAGGCTCAGGGGGCAGTGGGTCCTCACCGGCTCGCCGCGGAACAGCCAGCTCAGACCACAGAGAGGGCTCAGGGTGAGGCTCAGGGGGCAGTGGGTCCTCACCGGCTCGCCGCGGAACAGCCAGCTCAGACCACAGAGAGCGCTCAGGGTGGGTCGGGGGGTCCTCACCGGCTCGCCGCGGACAGCGCAGAGAGCGCTCAGGGTGAGGCTCAGGGGGCAGTGGGTCCTCACCGGCTCGCCGCGGACCAGCCAGGTCACGTCTGGCAGTGGGTCGCCGCCCAGGTCACAGCCCAACACGGCCAGCGAGCCGCTCTCCACAGTGTCGGCCTCCGTGCGCGTGGCCAGCACCTTCACCGGGACTGCAGACACATCGCCCTGTCACGGTCACTCGCACGCGCAAACACAGAAACACATACACACATACATGCACACATACATACACACATACATACACACACACACACACCCATACACACACATACACACCCAGACACACACACATACACAGACACAGACACACAGCCACAGACACAGACACACAGACACAGACACAGACACACAGCCACAGACACAGACACAGACACAGACACACAGACACACAGACACACAGACACACAGACACACAGACACACAGACACACACAGACACAGACGCACACGCACACGCACGCACGCACGCACTCACGCACGCACGCACGCACGCACGCACGCACACACACACACGCACGCACGCACGCACGCACGCACGCACGCACGCACGCACGCACGCACGCACGCACGCACGCACGCACGCACGCACACTCACACTCACACTCACGCTCACGCTCATGCACACGCACACGCACAGGCACAGACACAGACACAGACACAGACACAGACACAGACACAGACGCAGAGCAAACAAGGTGCCGGCGCGTGCAGGGTGCGCCGACGGTGCACTGGTTAAGGACCGCCACATAACACCTGCTGACATCAGGGGCATGCGGAAACGGAGAGCCATTGGATGCTTGCCTTCTCATTTACTCAAACATTGCGCATTACATGCATGATGCTGTAGGTGCAGCACCCACATAGAAGTGTCTATGTGCGCTTCCCTGGCCAATTTTTCAGCATATCTTACATTCAGGTTCAAAACAAATGCTGCAGAAAAAAAGAAAGCAAAAGCATTTATAGAATATGAACAAACAGAAAACAAGACATTAAAAGGTAAGGGAACCAGGTGCTATTATCCAGAGCCGGGCATATGGGGGTCTAGGCATGATGTGAAGAACAATTTGCACCATGCACCTAATCACCATACCAACTAATCACTGGGACACTTAGCTCTCCAGCTGTTTGGCCGGCAGCACCTGTCGCCCAACACCAGCCATGGTGCTTCCCCAGCATCCCCATCACAAATTCAGCACCCCAGCCCGTGGCCACGCCACCACCGTCCACGCTCACCTCTGACGACCACGTCGGCGATGGCATCTTGCGAGCCGTGCGAGTTCCACACGCGGCACTTGTAGCGGCCCTGGTCGGCCTTGGTGACCTCGCTCACCACCAGCCGACCGTTGTCGCCGACCTTGTGGCGCTCGTCTGGCGGCAAGGGGTCAGGTGAGGTCATGGCCCAGTAATCCGCCCGTCAGTCGGCACGGGACTCAGGTAAGATCACGGCCCAGCAGTAGTCAGGCAGTCAGTCGGCACGGGACTCGGGTGAGGTCATGGCCCAGTGACCCGGCCGTCAGTCGGCACGGGACTCAGGTAAGATCACGGCCCAGTAGTAGTCAGGCAGTCAGTCGGCATCGGCCCAAGGTGAGGTCACGGCCCAGTGACCCGGCCGACAGTCGGCACGGGACTCAGGTAAGATCACGGCCCAGCAGTAGTCAGGCAGTAAGTCGGCATCGGCCCAAGGTGAAGTCACGGCCCAGTGACCCGGCCGACGGTCGGCACGGGACTCGGGTGAGGATCTACCAATCCTCCAATGATCTACCAATTGTCTCCCGTTTTCCATTGAGACATCAACTATCTTCCTTCGTCCGGTTTCTGTGTTAATTTGCGCACACCAACGCATTTGAAAAAAAAATCAGCAAATATGACGTCACTCATGCCTGACCAATCATGCCCGCACAGTTCTTCCTTTGACAAAATGCATAGAATTAATCATGTGACAGCTATTGAAAATGTAACGGAGATATCTTAACGCGTTTCCAAGTCATTCCGCATATTCGACAGGGGAAGATTTGCCACCCCATTCAATGCCGGGTTTAAAAAAACTGGGCAGTCGCTTCGCCATAGAATCAGCACCCTGCCTGCCACCGCCACTCGCCGTGTCGATGACACTTGCGTAGCCGCATATAGGAGCGTGGTGACTAACACATGGGTGATATTATACATTCACCATACAAACGTGTCAATAGCAACAAACTGGGCGCCGTTTGGTGAAGGGTGAAATGTGGTAGTGACATTCAATCAAGTTCGTGGTTAAACAAAACCATCCTTAACTGATTAAGGTACCGTACCGTGCTCATTGGGGCTTTAACGTTGTGGGAAAAACAGGTGACTTAACTTCGCATTGTGCAGAAATTATTCAGCAGCTCGCTATTCCGCTGTTGCAGTGATGGTCTACAAAACAAAGCAGATTGCGCGATGGCAGCTGCAAAAGCAGAACTGCGGGACACAGGACAAATTCGTGGTCCATTCGATCTCAACTATCCACGCTGGATGAGTCATGTGCACAGAGGTCACAAACTACGCAAGTAACATAGACAATCGCACGAAGCGGATTCCGTGAACTATAGTTTGATAGAGCGGCCGTGGAAGACCATTGTTCGTCACTCCCCACCACCCCCTCCCGCCTCTATAAAAAACGCAGACTCTCAACTGCGCTACGTCCTCGATTGTGACGTCCATTTGGGGTTATCGATACAGAAGGCTACCGATACAGGGGACAGGAGGTTATCAGTATCCGGCGATTCCTCATCGAGAAAAATTTGTGAACAACTCGCTTGGTAATACGGCCTACACTGTTTCACTGTCAAGTTTCACTGTCAAAACTTGACAGTGAAACTTGATTTCACTGTCAAGTTTTGCTCGATGGCCTCCGCTTGTTTTGACCTGATGTCAAGCGGGGGACATTTCTTATTCAGCACGTGGCCGAGACCACTTTCGTTAGGGATGGTGGCAGCCTTAAGCTGCGGCGTAATTAGTCGATACCATCCAAGCCGGGGTAGTCAGTCGATACCATCCAGGCCGGGGTAGTCAGTCGATACCATCAAGGACCGGGATAGTCAGTCGATATCATCCAGGCCGGGGTAGTCAGTCGATACCATCCAGGCCGGGGTAGTCAGTCGATACCATCCAGGCCGGGGTAGTCAGTCGATACCATCCAGGCCGGGGCAGTCAGTCGATACCACCCGGGTCGGGGCAGTCAGTCGATACCATCCAGGCCGGGGCAGTCAGTCGATACCACCCGGGTTGGGGCAGTCAGTCGAAACCAGCCAAGCCAGGGTTGTCAGTCGATACCATCAAGGACCGGGGCAGTCAGTCGATGCCATCTGGGCCGGGGCAGTCAGTCGATACCATCCAGGTCGGGGTAGGGGCATTCCACGTCAAATCGCACAAGAATTGGCTATTTTGAACCCGACCCCCTCCGATTTTTATGAAAATTGATACACCTGTAGTGCCAAGTGAACGAACCTCACACGCCAACTTTCAGCCCTGGGTGACCTCTGGGGCCAGATTTAGAGGTTATCCTAGGTCGCCTATTTTTACCGACTTGACAACAATCAAATGCATATATATTAGATGTTAATTAACTTAGCGGAACGACATTGGTGTTAAAGTGCGCAGAAACCCTTGGCCATTCAGAAATATGGCAAAAGTTGCACGTGACCTCTCCGTGACCCTTGACCTAACGAGGTCAAAGTATAAAAATGCATTTTTATGTATGTTTGCCTGCCCCTAATTCGACTAAACGTGGCTGAATTAATGGTCCTAATATTATCTAAGAACGTGCAAAAAGAAAGGCGGAGACTCTAAAACTTTTTGAGATATCGGCCTTTGAGTAGGTATTGTCAGGACCAAATCGAAGCATGCCCCGATGCTATTTACCATATCATCGATGATAACTCTGGTTTCCTTGGTCCGATTATCGCCAAATTTGGTGGGCAAATCACCGGTGGCAAGCTGAACTATTTTACAGATTTTCAAGTTGACCTGACCTCACATGACCTGGCAGTGACCTCTCCATTACAAGCCAACAGGGAAACAAAAATATTTTCCTGAACAAAAAACGCTGAATTTGGCTGGTACAGGCTATATTACCTAGTTTTAGGTTAGGCTACTCCAAACGAGCCAAGTTTTATTTTGAACAAGTGTCCTCTGCAAGGTCACGTGAGGTCACTATGAGGTCATGTCACACTTTCGTCACTAACTTTATATAGAATCAAGATAGAGAAATAATTTTAATGCCATCGAGATCCTCTGGTTAATCATGATGTATAATATGATCAAGCTAGGTCATCACTTGACCTCGGTTTAGGGTGACCTGGAGGTAAACTGGGGTCAGGATCAAATGTTCAGCTAGCTAAGTCATGTGATACATCAATCAACGCGGCCTGACGAGGAAAATAGAATTGTAACAAAATTATATTTCTATCTTTATTTTGACAAAAGTTATTCGCAAAAAAATATGTTTCCTCGGTTTTTATAGCCTGAATATATTGTTTCAGCTCGCGTGCGTTTCGTACTAACATTTTATCGGGAGGGCCAGTAATTGTTTCTGATATGCAAATAGCCGCGACCATAAAACAAGTTGAACAGCAGTACCGTATATTCACGAAGAACTACAAACCTTTTTCGCCACACGTACCTCACGGCCCGTCTCGCTGCCGGAAAACCATCTCACAACCACCATACCATTACGTGGAGACGGAGTAACACGATGGACATTCCTTGTTCCCGGTATTGTGCGAGCAGCTGCGAATCTGTCATTCAACGCTTTGGTTTCTTTGACCCACTCGGTTTTGGGAAAATACTCCACGCACGTGCCGGTGGCATGGTTTTTTACAAACTGATAAACTGGTCCGGGATCTCAATCAGAGTTCCTTGCAGACTTCCCTTTTTAGCTAACCTTTTCAACGTCCCACCATTGCCATCACACGGTCCCTTTCCGTGAGCGGATGCGAAGAAATGCCACTCGGCGTCTACTCCAAAGTCGACGGAATGCTCTGCCAAATTTAGGAAATTCTTACAATTTTTGTATTGCGAGGCAGCCCCATCTGAAAAATAAAATATCTTCTTGGGGCGCTGGCCTAATTCTGCTTCCAGGCGCTCAATGAGTTTTCCTTGAAACAGGTGGGCAGCCACAGTATCATGCGTCAGGCAGTCGGAAATGGCAGAGTAAGAAAAATGTTTGAGGTCCCCTGCGTTGTTTCGCCAATAAGCCACAAACGGATGGATTGTCACCTGCAGTTTGTTCCAGTGATGGGACTGTACCTCATCCTGTGTAACCATAGCGTAGTTTTCGGAAAAATCTCCAATAATAATTACCTCTGCAGGAGCTAATGTTTCCTTTAGGCCTTTCAGATAATTGCCTTGGGCACGGGCGACAAAATCATGCTTTACAAGTATTTCCAGCTGCTCGAAAAATGATCGCACA
The DNA here is from genome assembly GCA_034440575.1 of Imbricaverruca yamaguchii. NCBI lineage: Eukaryota > Metazoa > Arthropoda > Thecostraca > Neoverrucidae > Imbricaverruca > Imbricaverruca yamaguchii. The sequence continues at coordinate 1,397,080 of JAOTOL010001521.1, forward strand.
AAATCTTCAGAAGTTTGCGTAACCACATCTAAGGTGGACCTATCAGTATTAGTCCACTTTCGGAACTCAATGTTATCGATTTCTCGGTTATCATGAATCATATCATGGCCATGAATATTCACGTAAGTTGCAATATTGCATGTATTTAGGCAATACAAACTTCCCAAGGTCACGTTAGTACATGTGAGGTCATGTCAACCTGAAAATCTGGAAAATAGTTCGGTTTGCCACCGATGACTTGCGCAACAAATTTGACGATAATCGGACGAAGGTAACCAGAGTTATCATCGATAATATGGTAAAGAGCCTCGGGGCATGCATGCATTTGGTCCTATGACAATACTGAAAGGCCGATATCTCAAAAAGTTTTCAAGTCTCCGCCTTTCTTTTTTGCAGGTTCTTAAATAATATTAATATAGCACCGTTTCGTCGAATTCGGGGGCAGGCAAACATATATTAAAATACATTTGTATACTTTGACCTGGTTAGGTCAAAGGTCACGGGGAGGTCACGTGCAACGTTTGCCATATTTCTGGATAGCCCAGGGCTTCTGCGCACTTTGACACCAATTTCATTCCGCTAAGTTAAATAACACATGAGATATTTGCAATTTATTGATGTCAAGTCGGTAAAAAATCGTGACCTAGGATGACCTCTAGATCTGACCCCAGAGGTCACTCTGGGCTAAAAGTTGGCGTGATGTGTTCTTTTACTTGGTACTACAGGTGCACCAATTTTCATCAAAATCGGAGGGGGTCGGGGAATTTCTTGTGCGATTTGACGTGGAATGACCCGGTAGTCAGTCGATACCATCTGGGCCGGGACAGTCAGTCGATACCATCTGAGCCGGGGTAGTCAGTCGATACCATCCAGGCCGGGGTAGTCAGTCGATACCAGCCAAGCCAGGGTTGTCAGTCGATACCATCAGGGACGGGGTAGTTGGTCGATACCATCCGGGCCGGGGTAGTCAGTCGATACCATCAGGGGTAGTCAGTCGATACCATCAGGGACGGGGTAGTTGGTCGATACCACCCGGGCCGGGGTAGTCAGTCGATACCATTTGGGCCGGGGTAGTTAATCGATACCACCCGGGTCGGGGCAGTCAGTCGATACCATTTGTGCCGGGGTAGTCAGTCGATACCATCCAGGCCGGGGTAGTCAGTCGATACCATCCAGGCCAGGGCAGTCAGTCGATACCACCCGGGTCGGGGCAGTCAGTCGATACCATCCAGGCCGGGGCAGTCAGTCGATACCACCCGGGTTGGGGCAGTCAGTCGAAACCAGCCAAGCCAGGGTTGTCAGTCGATACCATCAAGGACCGGGGCAGTCAGTCGATGCCATCTGGGCCGGGGCAGTCAGTCGATACCATCCAGGTCGGGGTAGTCAGTCGATACCATCTGGGCCGGGGCAGTCAGTCGATACCATCTGGGCCGGGGTAGTCAGTCGATGCCATCCAGGCCGGGGTAGTCAGTCGATACCAGCCAAGCCAGGGTTGTCAGTCGATACCATCAGGGACGGGGTAGTTGGTCGATACCATCCGGGCCGGGGTAGTCAGTCGATACCATCAGGGGTAGTCAGTCGATACCATCAGGGACGGGGTAGTTAGTCGATACCACCCGGGCCGGGGTAGTCAGTCGATACCATCTGGGCCGGGGTAGTTAATCGATACCATCCGGGCCGGGGCAGTCAGTCGATACCATCCGGGCCGGGGTAGTCGGTCGATACCATCTGGGCCGGGGTAGTCAGTCGATACCATCCAGGCCGGGGTAGTCAGTCGATACCATCTGGGCCGGGGGTGGTCAGTCGATACCATCCGGGGTAGTCAGTCGATACCATCCGAGCCGGGGTGGTCAGTCGATACCATCTGGGACGGGGTGGTCAGTCGATACCATCCAGGCTGGGGCAGTCAGTCGATACCATCTGGGCCGGGGTGGTCAGTCGATACCATCCAGGCCGGGGCAGTCAGTCGATACCATCTGGGCCGGGGTGGTCAGTCGATACCATCCAGGCCGGGGCAGTCAGTCGATACCATCTGGGCCGGGGTAGTCAGTCGATACCATCCAGGCCGGGGCGTAGTGTCGATACACCGGGTGGGTCGATACCATCCAGGCCGGGGCAGTCAGCCGATACCATCTGGGCCGGGGTGGTCAGTCGATACCATCCAGGCCGGGGCAGTCAGTCGATACCATCAGGGCCGGGGTAGTCAGTCGATACCATCCGGGCCGGGGTGGTCAGTCGATACCATCCGGGCATGACAGACGTGTAGTCACGGTGGAACCGGGGGCAGCCGGCGATCCCGGGGTGCGCGACCGCCGCGAAACTCACCGCAGCGGGCTGCGGTCGAGGCGCTCGCTCTGACGTGGCAGTGGTGCAAGCTGGTTATCACAACAGCCGTCAATTAATGTCGTAGACATGTATGCGTTCTTTGACAAAACTACTGTCGGTGTCTCAGGTATTTCCGGCACCAAATTTGAACGTGTGCACGCAACACGCCGAAACAGGGCCAGTTAAGCCTGTCTTCGATACGTGTGCTAAAACAATGGTGGTGGTGATGAATTTGCGCTCAGGGGCGCGTGGACTTGGAGGGTCATTTTGCGCCCATAATTTTATTATAATCAATCTACGGGGCTGCTATCACAGCTTGTTATTAATGTTCATGGGTGAGAGAATATCACCTCTAGGCGAGCTTGTCGAAAGAAGGTAAAAGTATTTTCAGACGCCACAACCTCAGAGTCGTTTCCAATTAGCATACGTAAAGAAGTGTCGGGGTAAAGCAGTCCTAAAATCTGGCATCGTAGAGGTTCTAACAGTATACAGCCTACTAAAACATGGTACATAGTAAGCGGATTAGAAGAGCGTGGAAATTGCGGTCGGTCATCACCAGTCAGCACGTAATTGTGCGTTGCAAAGGCATGACCTATTCTCAATCGGCAGAGTACTACTTCTTCCTGTCGTTTGGTTCGGTGCGAGAATCGCCACTTTCCTAGTGTCGATTTTAAAACCCTTAGCTTAGTAAACTTCGAGTTCCAGGCTAGTTGTCATTCTGACCGTATATTTGACAATATAGTGGGATATAGGTCCCTTGGAGGGAGCCGTAGATGGACCACACGGCCATTGCTGATGGCGTGTTTGGCGGTTATGCCAGCAGCTTCATTTCCCGCGAGTCCGACATGACTAGGAATCTAACAGAACACGATATGTCTGCCGATGTCACGTAGAGAGTGCTAAAACAATGATGTGAGTACCCAGGCACCCTTGAAAATAGTACAATTTGACGTTTGGTAATAATTGAAACAAAACCAAACACTTATGCGTATGCTACTAGCTGGAACCGGATAAAATAATGATGCGAGTAACCAGGCACGCCTGGAGACAGTACACCGGACCGCTGGTAATACTTCAAACACAACCAAGCATCTATGTAACTGGATAGAACAGGATAAAACAAGTACACCGGACCGCTGGTAATACTTCAAACACAACCAAGCATCTATGTAACTGGATAGAACCGGATAAAACAATGATGCGAGTAACCAGGCACGCCTGGAGACAGTACACCGGACCGCTGGTAATACTTCAAACACAATCAAGCATCTATGTAACTGGATAGAACAGGATAAAACAAGTACACCGGACCGCTGGTAATACTTCGAACACAACCAAGCATCTATGTAACTGGATAGAACCGGATAAAACAATGATACGAGTAGCCAGGCACCTCTGGAGACAGTACGACGCGGTCCTGATAATAATTCAAAGAGACTCAAACACCTATGCAGTTTGATGAAACTTGTACCAAACTCGCCAATGCGCTAGCGACCTCTAGGAAGGCCACATAGAAACACACACAGGAACTGAATAAATGCCAACTTACGTCGATTCGGCTGGCTCTATATCCAATATTTATAAACACACATAACGAAATCTAAGTAAAAACCGGCTCTCTCTGACTAACCAGCATCTTGTATGGTGTGGCCGGTTAAGGTGCGCTGTCCTTCATTACGTCAGTCTTTCGGGTGTACGGCAATGACGTAAAAGGATTGTCAAGGAGATAGTCTGCGAAGGTCTGCACGCTCTGGAAAGGATGTAACAGGATCTTACAGGCGAGCACAACCCACAACTAGCTGGTAACCACCAGCTTGAGACACGGCCATATTATCAAATGTAGTCCATTACACAGCTCAGATTACAAACCAGCCGACATCGCTGTGCACTCTTCGGTGCAGTGAAGGAAGTCCAGGGGTGGACCACATGGTCGATGGTGACACGACCCCTGGTTCCAGGTAAACACGTTTTATGAAAGCACAGTTTGTTGCGCTTTCGTCCATTCTAGACATATTTTGTTAGCGAAACACGCTTAAATACAGCCTAATTTCCACACTGCTTCGAATCCAATGAGTTATTTTTCAGAGTTCGACGATATGTATAAACAGACATTATTTGCATTAAGGTGGACCCTATGGCAATCTTCAAGAAGCCTCCTAGTAACCTAAATGTACACTGCTAAGCCACTGAAAATATTGTTCATTAGGTTAATTACATTCTGGGAGATTCCATATGGCCGAAAGGAAGTTCGTATCCTACCAGTTTTCATAATGGTTGCCCTCGGAAAAGTAGAAATTATAGGTCAGTTGTTTTGACTGGCTTAGTATGCATAGCCCATTGCAAATGACGAATTTGCACATTGAAACATATATCGATGCAAATAGGCAGGGTAATGATAGGAGCAATGTCACAAGTGGCATTGCTCCCAGCAGTGGCACAGAAGCAGCATCTGTAGCGGTCTCGGTATTATTACCATGTTCGGTAAACGTTCGCAAATGTCGGTGTGACACCGGCAGCGGAGTCGGTATCAGCATCGCTGGCGCAGCACCGCCGGCCAACACCATGGCGCAGCCGATGTCGGCATCACGCACGCGCACACGCACGCGCACGCGCATGACGACACGCACAAACACGGACATGCCTTTACTGTCGAGCTCTCTGAATATGGAGGAGCCGTCGGCCCGGAACTGCCAGCGCAGACGTGGTGTAGGCGAGCCCCGACTAGCACAGTGCAGCGCCAGCTCAGTGCCCTGCTTCACCTCCGTGGCGCTGCGCGGACGATGGATGATCTCCGGCGCTGGCGGCACAGCCACGAGACACTGTCACCATGGTAACGCACGAGCTTCCTTATGTCGGACGAAAACATAACCAGTGTACTACCGGTGTATTTGATGTCACAAGGCGAATATCAATAGTATTTTTACTTATGCCGGTTTCGATCATCCAGAAATCATCGCAATCAGGCGATGACCTTTACACACGGTTATACTTAACTAAACTGATATAAAGGTACACACCGGGCATATTCGCTAATCAATTCCCCAACCGAAAATGGGCATTCACATAGCCTGACACTATCAATATGCACTGCTAGCAGATACAGGTACTCACTTTGATTTTTTAAACGCCAATTGCAATATTTAAAATAATTCATACCGACGTAAAAAGTGCAATACTATCTGGTGTTCGCGTTTTCAAAACCGTGGTTCGAGAACATGCGTGAAATGCACAGTTGGTGACAACCTCTTATGGTGCAACGACATTCATATGTATTTGTACGCCCCATGCCTGAGTGTTATGTCCACAAATAGACTCGTATACTACGCTCGCTATATATTACGCTGCGGGCGACGATAGAAATGCACTTAAACTATCAGTCGACGACAAGCCATTGGAAGAAATTTGTTCATGCCGCAAGTGGTGTAATATATTCATTCCGTGCTACAATAAAATACTAAATGTGGAAAGGATTCTCACTCACTTGAATGAGCATTGTCAGTAGACTAACAATGCTAATATCCACAGTGCGTGAGACGAAATGTACGACCCTCAATATACCAGGAGGTGCTGAGTTTACATCAAAAGTAGCGTTTGGGATTGTGCTATATTACTCAACGTTTCGGCCATGGGCCATCGTCAGGAGTGATGTAAACTCAGCACCTCCTGGTATATTGAGGGTCGTACATTTCGTCTCATGCGATGTCTAAAACCCAGGAGCACTTAAGAGCCATTCTTCGTTGTATTAAACAATAATATTCACAGGATGATTTTCGTGGTTAATCGACAAAAACGCCCCCGGCATGTCAACCAATGTGAAAAACTGCTTTCATGTGCGATGTTACTCATTCAATTTCAGACAGTTGATGCGATATTCTTGATGGTAACAAAAATACATTTTAGCGAATTGAAAATATAATCCATGAAAGCTGGTGTGTGCAACATCTTATGTACGCAATTTCCTTACAGCTCGTAGCTTAAATAAGGTACTCCACATAATCCTCCCGAATATATATATTATAATAATTAAAAAGATGACAGTCTTGACTTACCAGCTGATCCCGTGAAACCCTGAGCAGAGGACGCTCCTAGCATGACGAACACAACCCAGAACATAATGACTACGTCTTAGCCTTGATGCTGGCACATATTTGCGATGCTATATTGATTGCCTACAGAGCAGAGCTTAATACAGTCATTGATGTCTGTAGCAACACATGTCGAATCTTCGCCCCCATGCTAACGTCGTCTGTGGACAAAGATGTCATCAATATGTTGAAGTCCAACAGGGCGACTAGTGGGCGGTGGCGCATCTGCTGGGTAGGGGTCAGGCGATGTGTGGATCATTTTGTAGTTATTTTCCCCCTCGGGGAAGCCCGGGATTTCTGACAAAGCCTGGCCCACTGAAATACATCGGCCTGCGATTTGTGGATTAAATTAGCTCAATTTGCTAACATAATACAATTGTATGCGATATTTGTCTGAGCTTTATAGTAGTGTGAGGACTTATGGATGCTTAATAGGTGCACAATTATCTAATTTTCGCCATTTATAGAAACGTAACGCAGACAATACCAGCAAACACCAGGTAATTATCAAAACACATACCCACACAACCTTTGTACGATAAAGAGGAGCAGGGAAATATCAAACAAATATTATAAGTATCCCTAGGAAGACATGTGATAAACATACAATCGCAAGAAATGATGCAGCCTATAAATGCACACATATATCGATCCCAAGAAATATCATTAAATTGAGCCAACATATTTTTTGTTTGTTAATTGTCGTTAGCCCGCGTCGTTCCGTTGTGTCGTTAGCGGGGGTTGTTGACGACCATCCCCCCACCGCATAAGGTTCTACGCGGACTGTCAAAGGACGGCGCGGGACAGCGCACCGAAATTTGGCATAACTGCCAAATTTCGGCGCAACAGAATGCAACAAAACGCACAAGAGGATTTTTTGGGGGGGTTTTGAATACTTATTAGTTTTGCATACTTGCCCATTTTAGTTAAAATCGAAGATTCTGGCTAAAGAAAGCATTTTTATTGGGGTAAGTTGATTTAGAACAAAAATTTTCGGTCCGCTCGACCCATTAGAAAAGGAAAATTGAAGAAAACTTCAAAACTCAAAATTTTTGAAGAAAAAAATGTGTTGGCCAACATTGTATGGTCCTGGTCGATTTCGCTTTCCTTTCCTGATTCAAAATACATTTATATTCAAATCTCCCTCAAAATAACCCCCCCCCCCCCTTCTGGAGCTACAAACCCTCCAGATCAGGTCAAACAAGTCAATGTCGGGGTGCGGTCAGGCACTAGTCTTCGCCGTAGCTTTCTGACCCAGGTAATAAAATAATTCGTGCTCAATTTCGTGCTCAATATTTAGGAAATGCAAACTGAAGACTTAGCCTAGCACAGGTAACACGTACAAAGGTCAAGGCTATCGATCCCATCAAGGAGAAACCCCTAGAGCCATGTAATGAACTGCAGCTGAAAGTCTTCGAAACAGACGATGCTCAAAAAAGGAAACGAGTGCCACGGAAGAGAAACAAAATGTTATCTTTGAGAATGTGTAATACAATGCAAGAAGTCAATCAGTTTGTTTCATTGTCATCTTAGAATAACCCTTGATTGTAAGTTTTACGACACGTCGACCAGTGAGTTATGTAGTGTCCCCAATATCTCATGCCGTTTGGTCGCGCGAGAAGAGTAGCGACAGGTGAGACTCGAAGCCACAATCTTTCGATTGTGAGACGGGCAACTTATCCCTAGACTATTCGTCCCCTTTAGAATAAACCTTGTTGCCTATATAAGTTCAGAACGTTCTGTACCTACCTATAGGTTCGCCGAAAAAAAGTACTTGAAAATATCTCATAAAAATTGTACACCGGCCATACGTGGAGACACTCTGAAGCTCGTTATTTGTTACAAGAGCCCAAACAGCTGCTTATTGATCATGCAAAATAGTGTTTAACAGGATAAGTCAAAAGTTTTGAAAATTAAAAAACACTTACCACTATCAATGCATACTCGGAGATTACTCGCTAGGCCCTGGTAGTGGCCACAATGCATTCACCTCAATCACACTCAACAAACGCATTGCGAAGCATCCTCAAAATGGTGCAGGGAAAAAGCACACAAATACTGAAAATGACACATGTTTGACAAGTCAATAAATGATAGTGAACACATCAATCGTTTCCAGGTTTAAAGAATCGCAACCCATGCACATCCTAGAGGCTTGTGCTTTGCCATATTAGCGTGCTTAAAGCTCCAACGATACATAGGCAGGCAACGCTTCCGAAGCCTTGTCATTACATGATACATAGACACTGGGACCAGGGTAATGAAAGCTGTGCCTCAACCATATTTGTGACGTGACTCCAGTACCAAGATACCCCCAAACGGGAACAGTTCCCCCAGCATGAGTCCACTGCAGATACTTAGCACGCTTTTCATAGACTAGGATTGATGGCGATTGGTGACTACTCCACTTATTGCATTCTGCATGAGTTGATTTCCTAATTGAGTCACGTAGCGAATCTGATTATGTATAATTGTGACAGAAATATCTTCATATTCAAGCTTCAGACAGTCGAACGCATATCGTCCTGTATTTTCCTGGCGATGTCATATGTGTATGACGAAACGTCGAGTGTAAAAATATCTTCAAATGCTTTTCGATCTAAGAATTTTGGCAATTATGACCCTGAGTATGATATTCAGTCAGCACACTTAAAGGAATATGTGATTGATCAGAAAAAAACGCATCGCGAAAAAACTGACCAACTGTAAGGTCATCCTGATATTTAACAGCCAATGTATAGTGCACAACCTGCTTTGTCACTTTATGAATATATATATATATATATATATATATATATATATATATATATATATATATATATATATATATATATATATATATATATATATATATACAGACATAAAGACATAAAAGATTAGCACAACTATGAGACACAAGGGCCCTTCTTGGTTGCACTCTGTACACTGAACCAGTTGCCCACCAAAGCTGTCAATCAGCCCTCCCTGCAATACTTAAAAGCAAGCCCTCTATATATATACGCCAAGCAACATGACTTGAAAGCTTCTGATTCCTGCACACTGTGATTCATTGTGATGCTACATAAAACCAAGGCTAAATTTATGCTTTCATGTCTTCATGTTGAGGAAACATCCTGAATGTAAACAGAGGTAATGTTTTTTACAGTATGTCATTCTGTACCTAATTTATGTTGGTGCACACAATTAAGCTCACCCACACATAATAGCCCAGTATAGCGTTTTTGTCACCAGAGCACTGGCATGGTATACATGGTATACTGATTGAGCATGTTCAGACAGAGTGATTAAGCAAGTGAAGCGAGTGGACGAACGCAGACTTACAAACAAAACAAATTCGAACCATGTCTTGACTGTTTGCTTTGAGGGGCTTCAAGCATGTATCATGATTCAGGGCATTGAGTATGTAAAGTCAATATCAAAATAATTATCGTGGAATGGTATATTGTGCTGGATAATGCCAGAATGCAAAGCTTCCAAAGTTTCTGAGACAAAAGTGAAATATTAAAAATGCTGGGCAGTCCTTCAATTTGGTTGGTTCGATTCAACTTTGTATGCAGATTTATATCAAGGCATCTGCCATGCAAAGGAGCCTGCTGAAAAAAGTAATTCAAGAAGCAAGTTAAAATGAGTATATGAGTACTTGAGCAATGGGCAACACAAGGGCATGGATGCTCACTACAAACCAAATGGAACAACCCTGGCACGATTCCATCAACTATGTGCACACATGCAATTGACATGCTAGTTTTCAGGAAACTTGTTCATCATGGGTGCTCAGGATTATTTTTTTCCAAATGGATTTTTGCCACAGATCAAACATGTTTCGTCCTGACATCCACCCATCACTTCATCACATGCAATCCATTTGCTTTGGCACCTCAATTCTTGTTCAACAGAAGCTAGTTATTGTAGCTTAGGGGTGCATCAGCTGCATAGGTCATACAATTATTAAAGAAAGAAAAACACTGCAGAGAACAATTGAGTCTTGGATGGATCATCGCCGAAAATCAGTCATGAACATCGAACAAGCCCAGCCACTGAATATCAACCACCACAAGAGAATGGTGCCCCTGCTCACCTTGTGGCATCACTGGTGGAAAAAAAAAACACTGTCTCTCCAACCTCCAGACATGGACATGGACAAGACAAATGGAGGCAAAAGATGAATAGGAAAATAAAAACAAAATAACAGCCATGGGTAACTAAAGAAATAAGGGAGCAGACAAAGAAAAGGCAGAACCATAATTGGCACAAACAAGAAACATTGGTTCAGTGGAAAAGACAGAAAGAAATGTATCAACAACAATGAAGCATATACAGATAAGGACAAAATGAGACAAGCAAGACTGTGGAAGGGTGTGATAGTTAGAAACTGTTGGTTAGAAATAAACAGAAAACAGCTCCATCATTATCTACAATATGAGAGCAGCCTGAAAGAGCTAATGACATAGAAGTTGAGGATGAGATGACATATATAAAAAATAAAAGAAACAACAAGAGATATGATGATAATGTAGAAAAACACCAAAAAATAAAATTGGCAAGAAGCAAGTGTTAAAATAGTGAGGTGTGTGGTTAAGGTGTGTGGTAGGTGTGTGGTAAAATAGTGAGGTTAAGGTTTTGGTGTGAGGTGTGAAATGTCAAAACAAACCTAGACAAACTCCTTTGGCAACAATGATATTGCATGTTCCAACATCAGTAGGTCTTGGGCAATCCAACATCAGTGGGCTTTGGATAATCCAACATCAGCAGGCTTTAGGCAATCCAACACCAGCAGGCTTTGGGGATCAAACATTTGTATGTAGGCTATAGATGATCCAACATCAGTAGATTCTAGGTAATCAAATATATTATTTTGCAGTGTTCATTATTCTTCATTATAGATAATATACCCTACCCTAACTGCATAACTGCAATATAACCCACATAATCCTAAATATACTCTAACCTCACCCAAACCCATTACTCTGGTACACCTTTTCCCAATTTTTTGTTTGTTTGGGGGGGGGAACAACAGAATAACATCCATTTGTTTTGTTCAGAATGCTATTTCCAGTATTTCTTGTCATGCTATTTGAATGAGCTTGATGTTCTTTTCTTGATTAACTGAATATTGATTGAGCTATAACTGCTTCCTTTTTAACTTCATACATCTCAAAGATATAAAAGTTTTCATTTCCCAAAGAAATGAATATTAAATTCATCAAAATCACACCAGAAATCACCAGAAAAACCAACAGTTAACAAAATTGGTTCCAGGATTTTCATCAATATGCTTATCTATAGCTGAAATACACAGGGATGGAGGAATTGGAGATGTGAGCCTAAGGAAAGGGTCAGTGAGTGGCAGGTGGCAGGTGGTAGGAGCAGGAGGAAGCCTAGTCTAGCGGTCCAGCTGGCAAGCATATTAACATCGAATAGGTTCCAGGCATTGGAGGACTGCACCCAGGATAGTATTAGTAAGGAATCAGTGCTGGTTGTAGGCGACTCTCGTGTGCAACATTTAGACTGGGTATTCTGTAAAGGTAGGAGGGACAGGAGGTGCATCACCAGGCCTGGTGCCAAGGTGAAGAACCTGGTACCAGTGGTGGCACAGGTCACCAGTGATCACCAGTTTAGTACAGTTATAGTACAGGTAGGAGTAAGTAACATAGGTCCTGCTAGGAGTGAGGAGCTGCTGCAGGATTATAGGGCCCTTCTGGCCACCCTCAAGGGTAACAATAGGAGAGTCATTGTAACTGCAATTTTGCTTAGGGCTGGAGCCTCCCCTGAGTGGAGCTCTAGGGCACTGGCAGCCAATGCCAGGGTAGGTAAGCTCTGTCATGAGTTAGGTTTCACCTTTGTAGACAAGTGGTGCAGGCTTTATGCATCATGGGACCTCTATCAGAGGGATGGCCTGCACTTCTCCAAGAAGGGGGTCCATGCGTTAGGCAGTGTATGAGCATGTCCTTCAGGGAAACTAGGAGATGGGGTGGGGATGGATGAAATGGAATTGCAAACTCAGCAATATTCCAATATAGTGTCAGCCAAGGCAATAAAACCTCAGTCAGCAAATAGGGACAGCAGTAGTTCAAGGAGGCAGAGTGGTAGTTCATCTAGTGATAAAAGAACTCCTCAGCATGAAAAAGCCAAAGGTGGTTATGGAGCATTTGTTAAGTGTATGATGTTTAATGCTCAGAGTATCCTATCCAAAGTTGATGAGTTTGAGTGTTATGTTGCTGAAGAGGAACCAGATTTTGTTTGCATTACTGAGGCATGGGTTAGTGAAGGGTATTCTGGAGATAACTTGCAGGACCATGAGATCCAGGGATACAATATGCTTTTGTGCAAAAGGGGTCCAGCAGTAAAAGGGGTTGGTGTAATGCTCTATGTGAATAGCTTATTCAGTTCTTAAAAAGTAGCAGGTGGGATACAAATGTGTCTGTTGAGTCCATTTGGCTTCACATCACTGTGGGAAAAGGCAACAGCAATACACTGAGTCTAGGAGCTTTCTACCAATCAGGACCCTGCCACATTCTCAGCACCTGGAGCTTGATAAGGTGATTTGTGAGGAAATCAGTAGAAACTTTCAGAGGAAGTGCCTTATTCTTTGTTTAACTTTAATCTAAAATGATTTATACATTTAATCTTTATACTTTAATCTAAAAGGATATGGAAATGTTGGTGTGGGCTCCCATCCTGCAAAATGTTTAGGAAATGCCTTGAAGAGAACCTGTTCTTACACCAGTTTGTATCAGAACCTACCAGGCATGGCTCATTCTAGGACCTTGTATTCTTGGATTTAAGTGACTTTGTTCAAGACTCAAAATATATAATTATTTTGCATTGGTGTGGCATATTGTGAACACGAAAATTGTGTGCAGAATTAACTCACTGTAGCTGTTGAGGTACACGGTATTAGTAATCAATAAAAATGTTGGTGTAATAGGGCCAAAAATATTGAGTCACTTCCCTATGGTTTACTAAAGTTTTAAGCTCTTGGAAGCCTAAAATGTCACTTGCAAACTTCACTAGCTCCATACACAACAAAAATGGTATAACTGTGCAATAAGACCTTCATATTTTGGTACAGATATGCCCATCATTTATGAATACCATCATCGTTTTGTTATTTACGTGCTGAACACGATGTGGGAGACATTCAAAGGCAGGTGTTCAGTAAACAAAACGTGTTCAGATATACCCCATCTTCCCCTACCCAGGTACCTAGGTAGGTAGCTACCCATATGCAAAGGATAGCAAGGGGCATCAAATATTTTCTCCTTCATTGCCTCTCATTGACTGACATCGGATATGTTTTACCATAACTGCAACAACCATACATTGGAATTGAGGATGAAACAAAAGGAAGATTGATATTTGATCAGAACACCGCAGCAATTGAAAATAAAAAACGCTCCATATAACCCTCACCCTAAATCCTCCGACTAATCCTCCGCCGGCAGCTACAGGCATTAGGTCCATTACGCCCCTATCGCGCAGACTTCGCCCCAGTATTGGGGGCGTAGCAAATAGTCGAAAGCCAGCAGATGAAAAGTTCACCGTGATTCTCTAATCTCATTTAGCCAATCAAAAGCACGTATGCAAAGAGCCAACGGTGTCTTTAGAGTGCTTATTGGTCAACATCACGACTGTTAGCTCAAATTTACTTGAAGAAACAGCAGACAAATTTTTCTTTTTTTGTGCAATCCTCATGTGTTGATGGAATGGAATGGTCTGTATTGTACATATCGTGGTGCTGAACTGGTGAAAGGTGGTGTGGTGGGGCATAACTTGGGTGTAAGTGAAAGACGAAAAGGTCTATATAGGTAAAGGGAACGGGAGAACGGTGGAAAAGTGGGATTCGATTTGCCAGATTTTTATGTTGTTTGACCAAATATTGATAGTTTATTTCTTGTCAATGTCATGGCATCAATCGTTCATTCATGTAGACTTCTTTTTCGGCCCTATGCCGAAAAAAAGGGACTAAGCTTACCCTTCACCTGGTATTTATTAAGGCGCAGCTGTTCCTAAAACAAAACATATATAGTTCTAAACAATATATATAAATGCAAAGAACAGCTATATAAAACACATAGGGTACCTACCTAAGGTTACCTATTAACGTTGTATGAGAATAGATGTTACCCACCAAATGTTACCCACCCAGGAATTCTGATCAGGCCCAATTGGGCTCACAGTGGATCTACTCAAGTACAGCATGAGCAGCTGGTCAGCATAGTCTGGCTAAGCCCTATTGGGCATCACTGCTTAGTTTGGTTGAGCCAAAGTTGTGGTTCTGTTCAGCATATTGCAAACCCAATCTATAGAAGTTTCTCTGATGTAAATGGCAAAGTTGGGCTCAGTTTAGACTTAGCTTGAACAAAATGACAATCTTGGGCAGTGAATAGGCTGTGTGCATAACTTACCCGCCCTCAACCCACACATATCTCTGGTTTAGAAAGCACCCACAAACTCTTGACTATTGCCTACTTAGCAAGGAATGTGCATTGTGTAAAGTTCATGCATTTCTAGTATTTCTTGCCCAAATGCTAGATGATACATATCATGGATCAGATTCATGAATGATTTAAATATCATGTCAGCCACTGAAATTTTGTTTTCTCCTTGGAACCATATTAATATAGAACATGAAGATAGAGTGGAATATCTTTTTCAACTATGTCTATCTCAAGTGAAGCACTTTAGACTAACATTTGCTGGACCACTCCACTGCTGCCTAGATGTACTTCCAGAGGAGGAAGTGGACAGGGACTGAATGTGATGATGGTATGTTCATTAGTAAGGGCAGTATGCACATGGTTTGCAAGTATGCTTTGTAGTGGGTTGGTTTCTTCTTTGCCATTTTCTTGCTATTGCAGGAACTTATAAAAGTAACTTTTTAGCCCAATTTGCTTTTAAAAAATCATGTGATTGCAAAAGTTTCCCTCACTGACAGACTGGCCAGCAATGGCAATTTTGATGAGTTGCCACCCAGTTGCCAGCTGCTTTGGCCACCACTGCAGTGCTAGAGAAATAAATCTGCAGAAATGATTGGCCCAAACCAGACATAAACCCAACCTCTGAAGTTTCAGACATTGTATGAGCTGATGTAAGTCCCAGGCCCAGTCCAAGCTCAACTTTTCCATGGAATGCTATGGAGAAGTTGATGGTCAGGTCTGATAAGGGGCTGCTTGAGCCCATGTTGGGCCTGAAGGTTAGTCACTCAGGCCAAAGTTTTAACACCTCT
Source organism: Imbricaverruca yamaguchii (assembly GCA_034440575.1). Taxonomy (NCBI): domain Eukaryota; kingdom Metazoa; phylum Arthropoda; class Thecostraca; family Neoverrucidae; genus Imbricaverruca; species Imbricaverruca yamaguchii. The sequence continues at coordinate 1,412,719 of JAOTOL010001521.1, forward strand.
ATTCACTACCCTATTTGCACATGCCATAGTGTCTTAGTTGTTCCAACTCCATTTGGACATAACAGCTAAATCAGGTATTTTTAACTCATAATTTTAACTCAAGCATACTAGCTAAGAAATCAATGGATATGGTGGGCAACCTGTTGAGTGTCCAGAGTGCAACCAAAAAGGGCCCCTGTGCCTCATAGTTGCACTGATCTTTTATGTCCTTATAAAGATTATATTTTATTCAAACCAGCAGTATCAGAACCTCAGGTTGTGCATTCCAGTAAATATTGAGCACCTTCCTACTTTGTCACAGAGCAGTTCATTGTTAAATGGCACTATTAAACCTCAAGTTGCTGAAAATAGTTTGGTATTTTTGTGTTGAGTATCATGTATTTGGTGCCAAAAACCCATCAACAGTCCATTTATTTTCCAACCCTCTTTTAAATGATGTGGAATGTTATGCTATGTGAATCATGTATTCATAGAAGTTAGGGATAGGCATATTTAAATTGATTACATTGGTCATGTAGTGCCCATGCAAAGCTTGTTGATCCCCCTCTATATTACATTACATATTAATCAATCCACACATGCATTACATCACTATGCACATGTGAAACTTCATCATGGGGATGCAAAATAGTGTGTGGGTTGATTAATATGTAATGTAATATAGAGGGGGATCAACAAGCTTTGCATGTGCACTACATGACCAATGTAGTTGGTGTGCCCTAAAGCCCTAATAACCAACCAACAAGCTTTGCAACCCTCATTTTTCTGGTCACCTTGCATTCCACCCAGCATTATATAGTCACAATTCCACCTAGGTTGAGGATTCAGACTGGATAAGGTGTTGACTAGATATTTACCATAACATTGGCAGGGCCAATATGGAATAAGGGTTGGCATATGTTTGCAGACATGTGTGTGGATACATACCTACTTAAAATCTAGTTTTAATTTGATATTAAGTTTTACAAACTATCTTACATTCTGCCACAGATAAATTATGGCAACAATATTTAGAGATTGTTATCAATACTATGACACCAAAGATGGTGAAGATTGTCCAAAGAAGATTTGGTTCGTGACAAAAGGAGCATTACTGTTGAGTAAGTATTCCCAGCTTCCCTGTATCATTTACCCACCTACACTGTGCTGTGAGTGCCCTGACATGTGAAATAAGATGGAAACACTAAGCATGTAACACAAATATACAATTATTTTTCAATTTCAGTTTTAGAATATTGCAGAACCTATGGTAGCCTAACCTAGCCTCCTTTTTCAGCATTGTTTTCTTCATTTTTAAAACTCATGAAAATGTTTCCCTCTGTCGAAGGTTACAGTGTACCCCCTCCTTCGAATTTCTCAGTGCAACGCGTTCCTTTGCCTGGGAACGCCAGTCCTCTGGCAGTCCGAATGCACGCCGCGAATTCTTCGGCAAAAGGCACTCCTCAAACAAAAACAAATGGTGCCCCTCTGGGAGATCAGAGTGTACCCGTCCAAATGTTGGGGGCAAGACCCACCCCTCTGGAGAAACGCCTCCTTGCCAAAATCATAAATCTGTCGGTGGTATGTTGTGGGGGGAGGGGCTTCTACCCTCCATGGGACTTCTTCTCGATCCACAATGCGGATTTGTGTGTACCCCGAAGTGTGTACTCTCCCATTCAATTGTGTAAACCACTCCACCGGAAAACAACAGCCGGAATACAACTAGACAGAGAGGATGGTGAGAGCGAAAGCAGAATTGAGGGTCCATTCTTATCTTTTAGGGTGAAACTATCCCTTGAATGAAACTGCTTGCTTCCCCGCCAGTAATAATGTCAACTTCTAACATGGGCGCGTATGTATAGTGTCCCCCACCCCCAATTCATTTTCGTCTGCCTTCGTTTCCCATGGGCGCTGCAAAGCAACTGCAGTGGATGCGCCCTAAAATCCAAATAACTAACGTGTACTTTTCCCCTCCGATCATTTTAAGAAATCAACATCGGTGAGATGGGCTCCTTCTCACAGATGCCTCCACTTCGCCTCACAACTTCGAAACGAAAAGTAGTATATCACTAAGGAAAGAACGGTAAGGCTCTTTGACGAATTCTGTATCGTGAAAGGCAGATGCAATCCTCCTGAGGTGGCTGAATACATTTTCAAAAAATGCCAATGCGAAATGCGTACCCCGAAATGCCATAGGCGCACGGACCAAAACTGGCCGCGATTCCATGTTCTTACCCTCCGCTAGGTGGTAGGTTGGTGCCGCTGACACACGTAGATGAAAGGCGCCGACGCGGAGTTTCCAATCCAGGCGTACATCCTACATGCCCTGGTGTGTGCAAGATGCTAGTATGTGTTCCCAGCAGTTTCGATTGTATAAACTCGTTCCTCACTATCGAGAATATCTGTTAGCACAGTCCAGAGCATCTGCAAGCAGAGCACACATTTCAGCATGCAGTGAGAAGGCAAGCTAAGCTCTGGACCTGCCAGAAGGTGTGCACAGCAACGGAAATAGCTAGCATGCACAAGGAGGGGGCAGACCAGTATCGTTGTCAAAAGTCAGCGACTCGGGTCACGTCGTCTGAGGCAACTCTGTCATTCTGCCAACGTCAGTTGCGCGACCTGAGGACGCTGCCAGTGAAGTTACAGTGTCTCGGGTACCTGCCCAGCCCTTGAATCTCATTCTCTCAATGGACAAAATTATCACATGTGCCCAGCAAATAGCACTTCAGAAAGTGGGTGAGAGTACATTTGCAACGTACATTTGCAACTATACATGGTGCCTTGTTTTTGACTGCCTCACAGCAGCATTATGCACGTGCTTGGTGGTCGGTTTGAAAACTAATTTGATCAAGTCGATTCTAGAACAAATGTACGTAGGGACAGATGTGCGTAAGCAAATGTGCGTAAGCGCAGATGTGCCTGTGGCTAATGTTCGTAACCGCAAATGTACGTACGCGCAAAAGTACGTATGCGCAAATGTACGCAAGCACAAAAGTACGTGAGCGCAAAGGTCCGTAAGGCCAAAAGTACGTAAGCGCAAATGTACGTATAAGCCAATGTACGTACATTTAGGCGTACGTGCCTTTGCGTTTAAACACATTTGGTTAGGTTCATATGTCATACGTACATTTGCGCATACTTGCAATTGCCATAAGTGCATTTGCGCATACGTACATTTGGCCTTACGTACATTTGCGCTTACGTACATTTTGCCTTACGTACATTTGGCCTTACGTACATTTGCGCTTAAGTACATTTACGCATACGTACATTTGCACTTAGGTATATTTGCACTTACGTACATTTGCGCTTACGTACATTTGCGCTTACGTACATTTGCGCATACGTACTTTTGCGCACACGTATATTTGCGCTTACGTACATTGGCGCCTACATACATTTGGACTTACGTACATTCGCGCTTGCGTACATTTGCGCATACGTACATTTACGCTTACGTACATTGGCGCATAGGTACATTTGCGCTTACTTACATTGGCGCATATGTACTTTTGCGCATACGTACATTTGCGCTTACGTATATTGGCGCTTACGTATATTGGCGCATACGTACATTTCCACTTACGTACATTGGCGCATGCGTACGTTTGCACTTACATACATTGGCGCTTGCATACATTTGCGCATACGTACTTTTGCGCATATGTACATTTGCGCCTACGTACATTTGCGCCTACGTGCATTTGCGCATACGTACTTTTGCGCATACGTACATTTGCGTTCACGTACATTTGCGTTTACACACATTTGCGCTTATGTACATTAGGTCATACGTACATCTGCGCTTATGTACAATTGCCATACATACATCTGCGATTATGTACATTTGCTTACGTACATTTGCGTACGTACATCTGTCATATGTACATTTGCTTTACGTACATTTGTCCGGTTACCGATCCAGTCTGACAAATAAGCTGCCGAACAAGCGGACATAGGCAACGGCAATATCGAAAGGATGAGCCCACTTTGTACTCAAGGATGCGGTGAGGCATCTGTTCCGGAATCGATCAACAATGGGAGCGGGGTAAGCAATTACCGAACTTTAAATTGCCTGCCCGAAAGGTTTCCACTAGAGAGCAGCTGGGCGGGGCAGATTAACTTACGCTACGATTGTTGAATCAGAACGGAAACTGAAGTGCTGGGCGTATTATGGGCACCTCAGAGCTGACATAAAAAACAGACAATGTAGTTCATTTAAAGCGCCCGCTTCAAAGTAACACGCAGCTCAGAAATAAACACAACCGTACGCAACTTCGGAGGTGCGCAACCGCCGTGGAAAATGTATGCAGCTGCCAGCACAGTCTGACACGCAAGAAAAAAACGGGAAGCGGCACATCTTTCGGCACTGATGATCAGCCCCCCAATAATCCATGCTGTTTGTATGCTCATAAGCTAAAGGGAGCTAAAAGGAAAAAAATGCACCATGCTGCATAAAATTCTTAGTTGATGTTTGTTAACCAGCATATTTTGTAATGTAAAGAAACAGATTAGGTTTAGATAGTGGACTGACTCTCCACCTTTTGCTGCAAAATTGAAAATTGTGCAAAAAAAATTATAGCTGGATTTCCCTCCACCGTGGAAGTACAACTTGCATTACAAAATGCTGAGATTAGCGGATGCTAGTGTATTTAAACCAGATTGCCTTTAAAAAAATTGCTAAGCCTTACGTTGTCAAACAACAACAATTGCCAACAAAAGCCAACCAACAATTGCATTGCCATATTTATGTTTTAGCACACCATGAACCAGACTTGTGCTCAACTCGATTTGAATCGAGAATCAACTCATGAATCAATCGTTTTCGTATGAGTCATGAGTTGAATCAATTCGTTTCCCCAAAATATATCTTGAGTTGTGAGTTGTATCACATATTTCTATACAAATGCGTTGAATCATGAGTCAATCAATCAAATCACAATGAGTCACTTAAGTCTTGTGACTCAAATACAAGCTATGAAAAAAAAAATGATATAAAAGCATGCCTTTGTGAATAGAATGCCATGACACAAAGTAGGGAGCAAAACACAGCATAATTATTCATGTTCAGCATTACAATTGTCAAATTGTCAGCTGCCAGTGAGTAAAGAGTCAGGGGTACTGAAGTTATTTACCCCCCCCCCACAAAAAAAAACAATGACAGTAACTACAAATAAGTACCCAGTAATGTTAATCTTTGTATTCATAATCAGTATCATGCATGAGTCAATCCTACTGTCGGAAATACAACACACAGAAATGGGTTGTGATTGTGAAAAAGAGCCCCTAAACCCCAATTCATCATCATTGTGAAAAAGAATATGGAACCGAAACGGCCCTGCACTGCAATTGGCATCTGCACTGAATAAAATTGCGTTGGCTTGTTATACATCACACGCGCGTCAAATATATTAGACGCGCGTGTGACAAATAGCAAACAAAAGGTACTTTGACCAGAGGGTAGATAGAAGTTTTCCTTCAATCCCGCATGACGTCAACCGAAGGTTTTTTTAAAAAATATATGATATCAATTTGGTTGCGGAGAACTTTTCTCAAGTCATACGCGATGGTCACTTATTTTCCTTTTTTCTACAAGCAAAATATATGTCTTCCGCTCACCAGGTTAGGTATAAACTTCTCCCGTTCTTTCCGGTGAACATTTAAAATGGATGGCAGAGTTCGACCAGATCGCGACCTTTGCCATCCATTTTTAACATTGGGTCAAGCGTAGGCGTAGGAACAGGGGGAAGGGGGCCATGGCCCTCCCACTTTTCGAAGTGGAGGGTCCAACAGTGGTAGCTGGCCCTCCAATGTTTTACATTTAAGGTAACAAAAAGGCAGCATGCACACATTTGAATATGTAAAAAAGCTTCCTGCAATCCATAACTAAGTAAAAGTTGCACATATCGCATGGTAGCACTTCATTTTTGAGGTCATACATACTTGGACATGACCTTACAACAACGCAACTAGTTCAGGAGTTGATGTAATGCAACAGATGTATGGATGTTCACACCTTATATTATGCTATGATAAGACTATAAAGCAGATAATGTGCCAGCCAGTACCAAAATACATTAATACTAGAGTTTCACTGTGGTTCGTTTACTGTTAACATATTTAACATTGATTTCGTTAATATTGCGTACAGTATAAATTTGTATAGACTGTTGGCAGTAATGTAGCGCAATCAAGGTAAGACGTGCAATTTGCAAGTGCATGTTCCTTGCCTTGATATTACATAGCCATGTATTATACATGGTCTTGCTCCTAGATGCCGTACACTTGAATATTTACACGTATTTTTATTATTGAGCATACAATTTCTGCCGCGATGCATACATTGCGTGACTATAGTGTGAAATAAAACGTAAAGATTTCCACATTTCAATGGATTTTCAGTTTGGGACAGTACACAAATATCTAAGCTTTTTAGTGAGATCCCTGGATATTATTGGTGATGGTATCCAGCGTGGCAAAATACTCAGTTCCATCATTTGTTTGGTAGGATATATACAATAATTAAGTCCACAGCCTATTATATCAACTTAACACTCAAACGTCCGGCGGTCCGCATCAACTTCGCATGTCCGGGGAGGCAGATGCCTGCCCCCTAAGATCTCTAGAACTATGCTAGCTAGCGATAAACGGAAAACGGCGTTTGATAGCTGGTGACAGGCTCTATCGAAGGTGTTTTTCCGGTCATTTTTTCGCTCAGGTCAATATTCAGGTCACTGGGTCATCATAGGTCAAATTCGACCAGATCAGGTGGGACTCGCATATTGACACATATCTCAGGACTTGTAACAGATAGAAACAAACGGCGAACGCTATTCCACAGTCCTTGAATGTGCTACCGACAATATGCGGTGTGATTTAAGGTCAGGTCAACCGAAACTATGACGTCAGGTCAAGGTCATGAAATAGCCTACGGAAGGCATGTAATGTATCAATCGGCACGTCTTGGCGATACAAGCACAATGACGGTAATTTCAGCCTTCTCGCTCAATGCAGTGCAATATAATGCGCAGAAATGTGCCAGTGATCTCAGGTGACCTCAGATGACCTTGGTGAGGTTACTGAGCAAAAATATCAGCGGTAACATTAAGCATAGCTTCAAACTACAAGCCATAACCGTTGTGATGTCATTCCGAGAGCTGATATTCCGGATTCTTCGCATCGTCAAATCCCTAACTGTTCTCGACAAAAATATCGTATTCTGCTGAATCCCTAGTCATGTTGGACTTGCTGGAAATGAAGCTGCCGATATGGCAGCCAAGCACGCTGCTAGTAATGACCGTGAAATTCGCCTAGCCCTTCCGCCAAGAGATATGTATCCCCCCATTTTATCACATACCATCTGAATGGCAACCAGCCTGGAGCTTCAAGCCCGGTAAACTGAGAGTTATAAAACCAGAACTAGGATTATGGCAGTCCTCACACCGGACCTCGCGACGAGAGGAAGTGACGCTTTGTCGATTGAGGATAAGGCATGCCTTCGTAACACACAGCTATATACTGACCGGTGATGACCGACCTTTGTGCCCACGGTGTTCTGACCCGCTTACCGTTTATCATGTTATTTATCTGTTGGCTGTTTATCATTAGAACCTCTACGATACCAGATTTTAGGACGTGTAAACAGCGACACTTTGCATATGCTGCAAAAGGATGATTCTGAGGTTGTGTCGTCTGGGGACATTTTTACCTTCCTTCTACAAGCAAATTTTGATGTCATCTATCGCCGTCCCTGAGTATATTGTTTTACTGCCTACTGTAGAAGCATGCTAGATAGCCTATAAACACAGTTATGGGCGCAAAATGACCATGGCAGTCAACGCGCCCCTAAACCACAATTCATCATCATCATCATCATTCCGAGAGCAAATATGTAATCAATACACATTTGTATATTTTACCATAGCCCTATAATGGGGGAATCCATGTCCGCGACCTGACCTCAGGTCAACGCTACGAAAAAAACGATATATATGCTATGGTTCCTCATTAGATCATGACGTGTTATAAGTTTGAAATCAATCGCCCAATTATTGTGGAGGTTATACCACTTAGGACTCCGAGTGTAGTTGGGTCGCTTCGCCTGACCTGGTGACCGGACCTGAGATGACTCAGGGTTTAAAATGTATGAGGATATGCGGAAGAGACCAAGGAGCAACTATGCGAGGTTTGGCCTTGCTAACCCGATTATTTTGTCGGCATATTATGAAAAACCGCAGGGGGCAGCTATCTGCCCCCGGACGTGCACGTGTTAAAGTGCGAAAACGCCTGTCAGAATATCAGAATCCACGAGAGGATTACGCGCTCATGGCGCGACCTGACAAGATCACACAAGAAGCGATATGAAGAGTGATGATGTGACGAATAACGAGTGATGCTTGTCATGTGACCTAAGAAGACACACGACGAGCATGGCAACTGACCCGAGTGGATCTTCAGCTGGGTAACTGCGTAGTGGCATGGACAGCACGTTAAACATTGCATTCAAATGATGTCGTTGAACAGAAATGGTTCGGTAAGATGGTGGTGTCATGGTATCTGTAACAATATCTGCTTAGCAAATACACCCATTCCAGAACCTAATCAATAAAGACCTTTGATTAAAAGCACAAAACACCAAATTACAACTGAGGCTCCAGTCGAGGCTTTTCATCGTCCAGTGGTGTGTCCGTCCAGGCTGAGATTTAGGAACCCCGAAGATAATGAGATCAATTTAGACCAATCGCAGGGTGTATATTCTTTGGTAGTACTTGTGGTGCAAGCAGTTAAATTGGCATAGGAAAGTCGATGTTGTGCGATGTGCTCCGTAGACGTCATGGTTAAGCTTTGCAATCATAGGTGCATGAGCAGTGGGGTACCGAAGGGAGGGGGCATTGGAGCAGTCCCCCTCCCATGAGAGTTTGTGGGCCCCCAATAATGCGCCTGGGTTCTAAAAGTAGCGCTAGGCTCTGAAAATCAGATTGAAGACCTCAAAAGGTACCGTAAAAATGAAGTTGATAGCTACAAAATGTGGGACTGAGCCGATAAAAATACCGCTGGTCTTCCAAAAAGTCGCGTCGGGACTGCGCGACTTCATTCGTGACGCGACTTCATGGGGCACTGGCGCGATAAGTCGCGTCAGTGCCCCGCGAAATTACACAAAGGCCTTAAAAGGGGTCGGATTACGCTTCTATACATCACGCTGGGGGCCAAAAAGTCTCAGGGTCCCCGAGAATGACGCTGGGCCCGAAAGAGACCAGTTGGGCACTCAGAATCACACTGGGTCCCGAATGGTCGGGCTGGGCCCCTGATAATCGCGCTGGGGCACCAAAGGTTGGACCCGGGCCCCTTAAAACCACGCTGGGAGCAGAAAAAGTCGCACTGTGGTCCTTGAAAATCACGATGGGAGCCGCAGAAAGACGGGCTGGGCCTTTGCACATCACGCTAGAGGCTCAAAAGTTCGTGCTTGGGCCCAGAATATCACGCTGGGGGTCGAAAATAGTCGTGCCGTGGTTCTTGAAAATCACAACGGGGATTCAAAAGGTTGGGGCGGGGCTACTGAAAATCACGCTGAGGCTGAAGGTACCAAAACGTCGCACCCGGGCCCCAGAAAATCACGCCAGGGCTTGACAGGTCAAAAGTGAGCCCCAAAAGTCTCATGAGGAACTTCCAACAAATGAAGCCGTGGCAACGGAAAAGAAACAGTCTGGACATGGAAAAATCACTTTGAGCTCATAGCGGTCGATCCAAAAAGAAACCGGAGCGTGTTTGGCCCCAAAGACGTGCCCAGGCAACTAAAACTCGTGATAGACATTCCAACAAATGAGGATATGATCAGAAAATTTGCTTAGACCAAATAAACGCCCCGCCGGTGCCCTTGGAAATCATATTAGGGGCACAAAATGTCCCGCCGAAGCCTCACACACAAAAATTAGGTCAAGTCGACCCAAAAAAATCGGGATTATAAAAATATGGAATGGGTACCAAAAAGCTTGCACCGAACCAGATAGTTTGCGCCGCGAAAAGCCAGATTCACTCTGGGGCCAGAGATGTACAACGCGCCTCGAGAACTAGCGCAACCCCTCCCCCCCTCCCCCCGGATAAAATCGCGCTTTGAACCCAAAATTCCTGTCAGTGGTCCTATAAATCCTGGTCGTGGCATCAAAAAGTTTCCTCGGGGCTCCAAAAAGTTGGCATCGGCGGTCCCAGCTAAGCACAGCGTGGCCCCAACATTTCATCGATACCGGACAAGGATCAAGCCAGAACCATTCAAAATAAAGATTCCAAAAAATAAATGTCCGGGCCAGGAAAATCGCTACTTAGCTCAAACATACCTCCAGTACACTTAACATATCGCATAGGGCACCTCAAAACGTACCGGAGCTCGACAAGTCGCCGCGGGACCCAAAAATAAATATGTCGCCGGTGACCCGAAAAATCAGGTTGTAGCTCGGACTTTACATAATTCAGGAAAAGTCAACGAAAATTGCGTCGAGCCTAAAAAACTGGCGTAGGATCTCCCCTGGAACCATGCGCCTGGGCCCGAAATGTCGCAACGGAGCTCCGAGAAGTTATACTGGAGCCTCCAATGTCGTACTGGGGTGACAAATGTGAGCGAGGAACCCCAAATAAACACAGGCATATCCTAAGAGCATAACTGGAGAGCGAATTTGCACGTGGCCCTCCAAAGCATACCGACTCTGGCAGAAAACCATACACATTTGTTTTCTTTAGCATACACGAACACTATAATTATGTCAGACTGACTATGTCTTGGTCTCACAGATACCGTATCAATGCATTTTCAACCAGCGATCACCCGTCTTTTCTGTTTCTCATCCTTTCCAGCATCAATCATGATACTTCTTTTGTCATAGGCCAGCAAGTAAACTACGTTCTTGCTTATTCTTTCTCCTCAACAACATCGATGACCTTTACAATGGAGGACTTATTAGAGACGTATAATGCTATATCATTGAACCTAGAGCACACTACATACTCATAATTGAGGCTGTAATGAGTCTCCCCATGCACAAAGCAGGAGTTGAACAAATTTTGTTTGAATAGTAATAGGATAGGTACCCACCCACTTTTCAGACGCTACTACATCTATGACGTATGGTACTATATCATGGAAACTACGGCACACCGCAAAACCATTAGTGAGGCTGTGTTAATGAGCTTGCACCCCCCCCCCCCCACACACACACACGCACATAGTAAAAGTTGAAGAACTTTTGATTGAATAGTAGCACTAATAGTTTCACTCACACCAGAGAGATAACCCTATTATTTCAAAATAATTCATCAGTCGTGAAAAAAAAATGTTGCAAGTCCAGCAAGAAGTCTGAATTTGGAAGTACTTGTATTGTGATGACAGTTCTTTTTTCAGTATCACATGTTGCTGTTGGCCATAGACTCGCCCAGGGGGCTTACTCCCATCTCCTTGAGCGGTGAAAGTCGTGTGAAATTGAAATTCTCTGAACACTATAAAGACTATTGAAATTCTCTGGTTATTTATCCAGAAGTGTTCAACCGTGGTATATTACAAAGTTCCTTGGTGCGCCCCTGCTGTTGACACTGGCCCTCCCACTTTTTGGGACGTTCCTACGCCTATGGGGTCAAGTACTCGTATTCTACGGACAAACAAAAATGTGCATAAGCGGATCAGATGACATTCCCGTTTGAACTGTACAATCATGGTGCCTACATTTGTACATCTATCGGCCAGGCGGGTTCTGCCCGCATAACATCACATTTCACGGACAGCACCGCCGCAACGAGATCACGTCTCAACGTCAGTTACCTACAATTACACCGAATGTTACGAAACAAATACAAATACTCATGCAAATGCCACAACAAGAGCATAGCACCTGCAGATCGACCAGAATGAGCAGCAGAATGGTACACGTATTATTATTTATTTTTTTTAAAGTTTAAGCATTTTATTTTCTGAAAATTTTCAGAATTTAAAAACCTAAGCCAACCTAGCCTAACCTGAGATGCTCTTGAAAAAAGGAATGTATCAGGGATGCGGAGCCGGAGCCGCCGGACCCGGAACGTTTTGCCCGGAGCCGGAGCCGGAGCCGGAGCCGCCGGGACATTTTACTCGGAGCCGGAGTCGGAACCGGAACCGTCAAAAGCAGGGCGGCTCCGACTCCGAAAGTGGTGTAACTTAAACGAAATTAGCATACGTGAAATTTACACCTTATACCTAGTATGGTATGGTATGAAAACGCATTTTTAAAGCCAAAATGTTTAAATGCGAGTAACACGTAAAAATATAATCAAATAATGGTAGAATAGCCAATAACCATATTCTATCATCAGTTGTCAATGCAATAGTTTCATGTTTAGTTTAGTTAAGTTCATTGTTTCCATCATCAACGGGTTGTTGTACCTTATTAGAGATGAGGTTAAACATTACAAATTTCAACAATGGTGTTCCTTGGACCGTTCACGGAGTGGGGAGTGTTGTTGATTCGAGTCTCCCCTCTTCTGATTTCCTCAATACGGCACGAAGCGAACGTCAATTTACGAGGGCATAACACCGAAAAGTGATTTGGGCGGGGGCGGATGTTTATTTAAAGATAGATACAGAGTTTTTTGTGGGAAAATTACGTATAATTGTCTGAAGTTTACACCTCTGAGTGGTCGCGGCTGACGTTTTTTACATCCCCCCTAGCTCTTGAACTTAATGGATCGATCACGTTTGGGATGTACGGAGCCGGAGCCACCGGAGCCGGTACATTTTGCCCGGAGCCGGAGCCGGAGACGCCGGGACATTTTACTCGGAGCCGGAGCCGGATACTTCCTCGGAGCCGGAGTCTGAGCCGGAGCCATCCAAAAAATTTCCGGCTCCGCATCCCTGAAATTTATAGTTTAAGGTGATTTTTTTTTTGGGGGGGGGGGGTGGTAATTTTTGTGCAGGACACCATGTTCCTGACGGCGACTAAGATGATGGGATCACTTATTATCGGTGCAAATGCATTTTTATTGCAAAAAACTGACAAACTTTCCAACCTGAAAAATATAAATTAACGGAGCCTAATCAAACCTAACCCATTTGTTTGCTTTATGGTGGAGAATGTGTGCAAAAACCTTTCTTTGTTATTTGGGCTTACAGCCGCATTGGCTGCGTTTGTCATATAGCGCCAATAACACTTTTTTTTGTCACCACCTTAGAGCACAATAATACCGAAAATATTACCCAAAAATTTGCAAACATTTTTACAAAAGAAAAACTATTAGAAACCAGCTCAGGTTAGGTTTGGCTGGGTTAGGTTTCTTTTTAATGTTGATAATTTTCAGAAAATAAATCGCTTAACATTAAAAAAAAATTGAGGGTCTTTCTTCTCAAAAGGTAGGTGATGCTAAGTTAGGTTAGGTTTTGGTGCATTTTTAAAAAACAATCTATGTTATGTTACCTAACTTAAAACCCCTTGTTTGACATTAGTTTGCTCATTACCTGAAAGGTAACCATTTGCACATAAAATTAGTGGTTCCATCATCTTAGTCCCCTGCATAAACATGATATTCTGAAGAAACATTTAAAGAAACAAAAAAGCGCCATGACCTGCAAGTTTACGAAATAATTTTTAAGTTTTGGAGAAACGCTTTTTTAATTTAAAAAAGAAGGTTTTCCAACTCGAAAAACCTGAACTAACATAACTTGACCAAATCTAACCCATTTGTTTGCTATATTGAGCCAAAGGTATGCAGAACATTGTCTTGTATCCACCATAAAGCACAGTAATACCGGTTTGGTTAGGTCAGGCCTGTTTTTTAAGTTGTAAAATTTTCCAAAAGCAATGAAAATCGGAAATTTTTACTTGAAAAGCAGCTGACGTTAGGTTAGGTTGGACTCTGTTCAGTTTTTTAAAAAAAAACTATTTTCGGAAAATATATTGCAGAAATGTGTTGTATTTTTATCCGAAGGAATGCTAGGATATGCTAGGGTATGTTGTGTTGGTTATGGTTATCAGGTTATTGCATGGATAAACTAATGAGTGAATCCACACCACATTCCCACTTGAGTCTAAAAGCTAGATCATAGCCTTACTTCTACAACATATTTCACAAGAACCCATCTCAATTCTACTGCTCACTCAGGACATCATGGAGGTCAATTAATGAAATGGTTACTCCATTACCTGCATTGTTAAAATAAACAAAAAGAAGTCCTTTGAACCACACGTGATGTCCTTCACAGTGCTGCTCTATCCACCTCCAACGCCAACCCTGACCAAACTTCAGGAACGCAACAATATCCAAACCAGCCTGCGGAAAAGGGTATGTATTGCAGCAAAAGTACTATGATATGAATTCCATGTCATCCCCTCTTGCCCAATAGTCCATTCTTGCCTCTCCGTGTAGAGGTGTTCGACTTTCCTCAAACTGTCAGGTTGTGGGGTCACCAAGAATCGCGTCGAGCTCCGGAAAAAAAATGTACCAGTCTCCTTAAAAATCCAGTTTAGGAAACCCAATAAGCGCACCGGGGTCCCGAATCACATGGGGGGCAAAAATCGTGCAGTGACTTCTGAAAAGGACGCTGGGGCCTCAGAAGTTTTCACCTGGGCCTCTGAAAATCACGCTGGTGGATCAAAAGTCGTGCTGGGGCTCACGAAAATCACGACAGGCCACAAACGGTCGGGCCGTGGTTACGGTAAGTCACGCTGAGATTATGGGTATCAAGTATTGTCCCCGAGTCCGTGAGAATCACGCTAGGGGCATGGCAGGTCGCACCGGAGCATCGAAAGTCTCATTGCGATCACCCAACTAATGAAGCCGGGAAACGAAAATCAGTCCCGACATGGTAAATCGCTCTGGGGTCCTAATAGCCGCTCCAAAAGCCCACAAAACATGTGCCGCCCACTCCCCAAAACGTGTCCTAGCCACTGAAACTCGCGCTTGGGATCGCAACAAGTGACCACGGGGCCACTAAACATCGCATTCGGGACCAAACATTCCGTCGGTAATCCAAAGAATTAGTCTCGGTAATTCAAAGCGCATCGAGTTTCGCAAAAGCGTCAGGGCCTTAAAATATGCTTTCCAGGTCGAAATAATCACACCTGGAGCGCTAAATAAAAGCATAACAGAGGCGATCCGTTGCAATGGACTGTGTACTCCACGGCCCTAATCCGTCACATTGTACGGTGTGCTCCGCGGCCCCGTTCCGTTATAATGGACGGTGAATTCCACGGCCCTGATCCGCCATAGTGGACGGTTTGCTTCGCGACCATGATCCACCACTGTAGATGATGTACTCCGCGATCGTGATCGGCCGCAGTGCACGCTATACTTCGCGGCCCTGACCAGTCATAGTAAGTGTGCCACACGGCCCCGGTCCACCACAGTCGATGGTCTACTCCGCAACCCTGGTCTGCCACAGTTACAGTTGATGATGTACTCCGCGACCCTGGTCTGTCACAGTGGACGGTGTACTCCGCGGCTCCGGTCCGTTCAGGTGGACCATGTGCTCTCCGGCACTGGTCCGTCAGAGTGGACGGTGTGCTTCGCGGCTCTGGTCCGCCATAGCAGGTGTACTCCACAGCCCGAGTCCACCACAGTGGACAGTGTGCTCTGCAACCTTGGCCCGCCACAGTGGACGTCTGGGTCGAAAAAAACGGCCTTTTCCTGGATTTTTGCCATTCATAGCATTATCCTCTTCGCAAAATTATCCTCCATGTTGTTTCCTCCATGTGTTTTCAATTTGGACGTCTGATGGTGTTGTTCGACAATGTACCCTGTGCCCTGTGGTAAAGTGCTCAAGATTCACCTGAAACCTCAAAGTGAGATTCTGATCCCAATGTTTCAAGGAAAACATCCTCTCCGTATTGCATCACTCAGAAATTGTCCTCTTATCATCCAGGATTGCAAAGTATAAATCCAACCCTGGTAGACGGTACGTACTCCACAATTCTGGTCAGTCATGGTGAACGGTGTGGGATTAGTCACGGTTTTGCATCATCTTTCCGAGCAGTTTTGTGTGCGTTAGTTGTCACTTTCTTCGTATTCTTCCGTTCATCTTATCATTAATAGGTACCAATGCCACCCATACATTAATATTTCCCACTTCGTCAACGCCATTGAATCTGCTTGAGACACATCTGCTCTTGTTGTGCATTTCGATCAATGGATATTAATGACATCAGAAAAGCAAATTCTGCCAGCAGCGAGACGGACTTTACTTCCACTAGGGTAATGATTGCAGGTTCTGACAGCAGCGCGACTAGAAATGATTTTGGGTGCGCACCCTTGTGGCCTTATTTGTGTCCCCCGCACCTACATGAAGACTCCTTACGTCTGCCCTGTGTTCCTACTGTCCGTCATGTTGCACTTCACATTTGCCCTTTATATGCTTTATATTTGCTTTATATAATAAGGTCTCAGTCACACGAAATCTGATCATCTCGGATCATTCTTTGTTCACATAATGTCCTGGCGTACTACTTCGGTGGCTCTTAAACCGAATTAAAATTTCAATTCACAAGGAAGTGTTCGTCATAAGACGACATTGCGGGCGCAAGGTCGCCAAGGCAGCTGACGCGCACAAAAATATAAATTCCGCATAATAGATGGCAGTGTAAAATATGCATAATACTTGACCTGACCTAATACCATTGACCTTGCCACATATTTGAAAGCAGAATGTCCATATCATTATTTTATCAAGTTCTGCACAAGAAATCTTCCCCGTACTGCGATAAGAAGAGATCCTTTGACCTGACCTCTGTTTAATAACCTTGACCTTGGTAAAAATTTGGGAAGTCCAAGTTATTTGCTTTGATGAAAGAACAGCATGATCTGGATTTGGTGTTGCTATGCTGCAACTACCGCGAAAGGTGGCATTTTGGAGATTTTTGATTATTATCCTCCTTGATCCGTCCCAAGTCAATTTCAAGGCAATTATGGATCAAATTGGTGAAAGAGACCAAAAGGCAAATATGGTGGGTCGAACCACCACCAAAGGTACAGAAAACTCGGCACTTAACCTTTTGTGGTAAAAGGATTGCAATCACTAACAGGGCTGCAGTAAAAATGCTCCTGTTGCGACACACATGGTGCGTGGACTATTCAAATTCCAACGATTTGAACACTGTTTTGAGTTCTGACATTATTTCTACTTTCCGAAGTTCTGTACTTTTTACTTCCGACTCCAGAGGGAAAAAATCATTGGAGCCGACATATCCGTTTCAAAACCCTCACATGACACTTCTGGGAATCCCCTGGGTTGACCTTTTCGGACCCCTTGACCGTGACCGGAGAGGCATGCACCCAGCGTTTCCTGCCCTTGCTCTTGGCTACGCCATTGGGTACTAGTGGAATTTTTTAGACCGTTGTAAAAATTAATAGGACGATTGCGTTGATTGATGTATATGATCCGTTGTGCATTTTAGTTTGCTTAGTGTCGTGTGTGGTGACTGACTAGACTCGGCGATCACGAAGACTACATCAGTGCATATGTTTGATCAGAGGACATCGTTTTCGATTCCTATGATTTTGTGGAAGCTGTGCCCCCTCCCTACCCTGAATTCGCCCCACCAAAACTTTGGCTTCATCCCTCCCTAAAGCGCCCCTAAACCACAATTCATCATCATCATCATCCCTCCCTAATGTTAGGCACCAAGGAACTAACTTCACCCATCGTCATCACAGTTCAGGCCTGCTGTGCTCCAATGCTCCATGAGTGCCGGTGTGTTTTAGCCTGCGAATCGGCGCAGAAATATTGTATTTAAGCCATTGTATGTTTGTTGGTGTGTGGACTGAGGGGAGAGTGACAGTGACGACGACGACGACGACGAGTCGTCGTCGTCGAACGGTGGACCCGAGTCCACTGTATGACACTGTAGTAGCATGCTATGACTCACAGTTTGTATTGGCATGTACTGTTGGCATGTACTGCTCTCTTGCTTATATGACTTCACCTTCTACCGGACGATTTTTCCTGTTGGCGAGGATGCTGAATAAACATAAACATACACATCGTGAAATAAAAATCATAATTATGAATGTCTGAAAATTTAGTGGACGAAATCCGATTAGTTTTTGGTGGGGTTGGGGGACGGTCTAGTACACTTCCCCCCACCCACCACCCACCCCCCACCCCCAATGTTTGTAAAAAAAAATATACACCCCTGGTGCACAGGTATGACAACTTGAGGCGGATTTCTGCATCTGAAACGCCTTTCAGACACGAGTTCACAGGACCGACTGCTGCGCTCGATGTTCAGCACTCGAACATCGAGCGCAGCAGTCGGTCCTGAGGCTAACTTGCAAAGGGACCGTACGGCCGACACCGCTGTTGTGAAAGTGCCGCACGCCTCCCCCCGGCGTGGGAATGTCGTGTGCTGGAGGAACACGTTCCGTGTAATGTTGATGTTTGCCGACAAATCCAGCCGTCGCAACATGCTCGTGGAAATCGTTGTGGCGTAACCGTGTGACCCTGTTGGCAGTAAGCGGTGCTATTGTCTTAACATAGCACCGTCTATCTGAACGAAAGGAGTGTGGTCATCGCCAAGTAGTTGTCGGCTGACCTGGGCCTCCACGAAAAGCCACAAACTCCGACCATGGAGGCAATGCGAGAAATTTTTAACGGAAATTGTTTTTCAAGTTTATGTAAAGGTTTCGAACGTGACGGCCTGCGAAGGATCTTCCGTCGAAGATGCCTACACTGTCTGAGCCGCGATTCATCATCAGCGAGAGCGCTGCAAGTCAGCCACTCTGAAATCCAACATGTCCTCGGGTCTCGGCAGGAAGGCAGAAGATCTCTGACCAAATAATGGGGGCTGTACCAAACATTTTCAGATTTAATGGGAAAGTAGCATCAACATTACCAGGGTATCAAGCCAGGAGGGGGGTCGGACCTCTCCCGATCCATCCCGGATCTCCAGCCATGCCTGCACTGTGGAGAATCTGAATCTTTGACACAAGTTGTATGAAATCTCATTGTTTTGTTGTCACATTCCGGAGAGTAGATTCATTTCGTTCATGCTCCACGTCAAAAAATATTTGTGCGCAGCTACAATGCACCAAGCATTGTAGCTGTGGTGAAAAGTTAAGTTTTACTGTGAACTGTTTCTACCTAGCTTCTATTTCCACTCTTATAAAGGTAGATCCAGGAAAAAATGGCAATGCATTGCGTGAGTGCTGATTCAATAAAGAAAAATTGCTCACAACCCATGCATCCTGACTCCAAGGGTAGATAATTCGGCAGGTATTTACTGTTGCACAGGCCCATGGGGCCCATGCGCACTTACTGGAAAGTGTGGAATTGCATGCACTACCATTTGCCACATCATCGTGGAATGCGATCCTTCACTCTTGCTCCTGCCCTCCCTGAAAATGAAGTGTTTCACTGTAGTGCCTTATGACTCCATGAAAGGCTTCTAAAATGAAAATGTGGCACCTGATGGGGTGGACCAGCTTGACAAACGAAAATCGACAATTTCATCTACCGATCGACAAATGTTTGAGGGTGCTCACTGCCTTGGCTCCGCCTGGCTCTGCCATGGCTCCATGAACAGCTGAGTATTGATGCCGTTTACTCATTGGTGGGTGGTAGTGTATCACGTACTGCACTAGTTACCTGCGGTGGCATGCCTGCCAAAGGTGTGGCAGCGGCACGCACTCACTTTTGTAAACGAAAACACATCGCACTGTACAGTGAGTGGTATGACATTATGCACTGTACACTTTGCAGTGTGCATTACACTCTGTACAATGTACAATGTACACTGCACATTTTCTCGTTGCAGCAATGCATTTTATTTGCTTGCTGCTTCATATACACTTCGTTGGAGGGCATCTTCAATCAGCGTTCTCACCGTTGTGCGACTTAATATAGCCGTCGTTCATCTTCGTGATCCTTTGTGTGTAAGCAAAGGCCACGACTGCAATTATCTCGACCTCAGGCTCAAGCAACTGTTCACACATTGGGTTCCATCGTCCCGAGCTGAGGTCACGGGACCGAACCGCTCATGTCACACCCATTACGTAGCCGAAATATTGCAATATGTTGAACATATGCGGATTCCCAGACACTGTCCGTCTTGTCAACATGAGCATGCCCAAACTCCGTTCACCAGCACAGCCTGACTGTGCCTGACCACTGGGAAGCGCTGCCCGTGCCTCAGCTGATTACACGCGCACGTGCCGCAGGCGCCTGGGTCGGCCCCTGCTACTGCGCCATGGTGACGCGCCCGACGGGCGCGTGGCAGACGGTGCACGGTCTGGGCACGATCACCGTGCCGCTGGTGACGGCCGCCGCCACGTTCGCCGCCACCACGTGCGCGCTGACCAACGCGCGCGGCACCGACGACGCACTCAACCCGATCGCCGGCGGCTTCGCGTCCGGCGCCATCTTCGGCGTCGCAAGTGAGTCGGCTGGCCACGGCGCTTCCGGTGTGCGGACGCGGCGAGTGGGTCGCGGCGGCTGCAGTGACGCCGTCGTCACTCTCCACGATGATGGTGTTGATGCCGTCGACGTTGCTGGCTGTTCGCGGTGATTTGTGTGTGATTGTAAATCCAGATTGGTCTTTTGAGTGAGGGTTGTTTGTGAAGTCGTGAATTGGTCTGTGTGCGGTGTAGCCGATGCCCTCGGGGAGCGATGACCTTGCACGTGTAAGTGTGCAGTGTCTCGTCCGGTGCGAGCCCGTTAGTGTCCTGGTGGATGCCGGCTTACGCAACTTTCGTCGAGGGGCTGATGCCCTCTTCATATGTGTTTCTGACCTCCGTCCGAGCGAGAAGTGAAGAATTAGTCGGCAGATAGTCACGGTAGTGCACCGTGACTAGTTGCCGGCTGACGGTGGCTGTTGGTGGTTGTATCTCCGGACTGACGGTGGCTGTTGGTGGTTGCGTCTCCCGACTGACGATGGGTGTTGGTGGTTGTATCCCCCCACTGACGGTGGCTGTTGGTGGTTGTATCTACATACTCACGGTGGGTGTTGGTGGTTGTCTCCCAACTGACGGTGTCTGTTTGTGGTTACAGACAAGAGTCTGATGACCGGCGCACGGTGGGGTGGCATCTTGGCGGTGGCCGCCTACACCTTCAAGGCGGCCGAACAGTACGACTGGAAGTGGTGGGAGCAGCCGAACTACCCAGAGAAAGTGAGTTATTTACCTGGCTAACGTGGCTATGTGACCATTGCAGTCGATGCGCCCATTAAACCCAACCTGGCTAGCGTGGCCCGTTCTTGCCTGCCCATCCCTGTCCGTGCTTACCAGCCAATCCACAATGTTTCGTTCTTGCAAGTTGATCGGCACCATGTCCAGTGATAACTCATTGGGCAGCCGCTGCGTCTTGACCTGTCGGATAGCCATCGTGTCCTAGTTTGTTTGGTCACCACCGTGTCCTAGCTTGTTCAGTAACCACTGTGTCACCGTACCTGTCAGGTCGCCACCCTGTCCCACCTCCATATTCCCGGCCGCTGTTGTGCCCTTTCCAGATGCAGGTCGTGGTCCAGTTCTGTACAATCATCTGCTGGTGCGGTCACCCATCGCGTAAATCCCAACTGTTTCGGGGCGGTTTCGAGCACCGCATTGCGGGCACAGTGGCCAAAAATGGGTCTCATTCGAGTCTGATTGAAACCTGTATTGGTGTTTGCATTCAGCCAGTGGCACTATGCTGGCTGCCAGTTGTACCAGTCAGCGGCCACACCGTTGGCTAGTGTTGCCTGATGCATCCACAGTCCCGCTGACAGCACTCAGCACATGGCGGCGGGTGTTTCCTGATACGTCCTCAGTCCCGTTGTCAGCACTCAGCCGTGCCTCGACGTGATGCGATACTACTTTGTCGGGAGGAAACTCCGCACGATAAAGTAGAAGTGCGAATGAGATGTGAATTGGACAGGTGCCTGGGGTGTTGTTGCAATACCCTTGGACAGGTCGTTGCTCCCTGAATGATTAATTCGCCCTCTCCCCTTCGAAATGCCCTTACACAGGTCGTTATCCCTGAATGATTAGTTCGTCCTCTCCCCTTCGAGTTATCTGCATGCAGCATGGTACACTGATGAGCTCCTCCATCCCCAGTACTGGAGGGCATCGTGATGATACGTGCATTGCACCACAGCCGGCTTCACAGTAATTTTGCTTTGCAGACTCATTTACGCGTGTCTTAAATTGATTAGGGTGCGCATATTTATAATGAATATGAACTATGCGTATGCATATTGTAACAAAATAAAGAAACGCGTCGATATATATATATATATATATATATATATATATATATATATATATATATATATATATATATACTATATGCGTATATAGTAAGCATATCAATTTCTACTGAAGTCTTCTTACAAGCCACAGCGTTTGTGTTACGACTGGTTTTTGTATAATAAACTTCTTTTATCACTGTATCGCTCACAATCACTATGTTGTCCGTACTTTTCCAATGCTTTTTGTGTCGTCGTTGGCTTAGTTTACGTCATTGACGCACCTAACTGCACGACTTAACGGACATAAATACAGACAAATTACGTCTTCAGTCATAAAAAGTTAGTTTTTCAGTTCATACCCTGGGTGGAGAATCAATCTTCAGGGGGGTGTCTGCTTACGCCGGCGCTGGTGAGTGACATTGGGTGTGGTATTGCCGCTTAAAATTTTACGCTCTGAAATCAACAGTCGAGCAGCTCTGTGTTTGTGCTGCAATGCTCACCTTGTATGTCTCATGCTTTAAACCGCCGTGACTGTCTCGACGTATTTTTGGTTTCATCGATATCGAAATCAGATAGCCGGTTGGAAGGATGGGATCCAGTCACCCCTACTCTTCACAGATAGTGAGATATTCCGTTTATCTTGTGACTAAAATGGCGTTTAGATTAGCCACTGACTTTTCCGGTAACCGAAAGATTTCAAAGTGGCCGTTATCGGTGGACAACTCGCGTGGTAGCTTGCGCCTTGTGTTGTGCACACTGCACAATACGAAACTCTACCGCACCGCACCGCACCGCACCGCACCGCACCGCACCGCACCGCACCGCACCGCACCGCACCGCACCGCACCGCACCGCACCGCACCGCACCGCACCGCACCGCACCGCACCGCACCGCACCGCACCGCACCGCACCGCACCGCACCGCACCGCACCGCACCGCACCGCACCGCACCGCACCGCACCGAACCGCACCGCACCGCACCGCACCGCACCGCACCGCACCGCACCGCACCGCACCGCACCGCACCGCACCGCACCGCACCGCACCGCACCGCACCGAACCGCACCGAACCGCACCGCACCGCACCGCACCGCACCGCACCGCACCGCACCGCACCGCACCGCACCGCACCGCACCGCACCGCACCGCACCGCACCGCACCGCACCGCACCGCACCGCACCGCACCGCACCGCACCGCTGTCCCATCACACATCGTGCCATTCCTGGCCATATCACACTAAATCGTACCGTCCTACCGTACCATACCACACCGTACTACACCGTACCACACCGTACTACACCGTACCACACCATACCACACCGCACCGTGCCGACCCACGTATTGTACTCTACCACACCGTGCCCCCTCGTGCCATGCCCTGAGCCTCGTACCGTGCCGTACATCCACGCTGTGGCCGTCGCAGGTCCGACCTGCCCGGTCAGGCAGCAATCCGTACCAGCCGTGGTCGGCCGGGCCGTTAGTGGTTGTCCAGCCGTGGTCGCTCAGCCATGGTCGTCCAGCCGTGGTCGGCCGGGCCGTTAGTGGTCGTCCAGCAGTGGTCGGCCGGGCCGTTAGTGGTCGTCCAGCAGTGGTCGCTCAGCCGTGGTCGTCCAGCCGTGGTCGGCCGGACCGTTAGTGGTTGTCCAACCGTGGTTGTCCAGCCGTGGTCGGCCGGGCCGTTAGTGGTCGTCCAGCAGTGGTCGGTTGGGTCGCCAGTTTTCCTCCGTCGGCCGACTGGCGGCAAAAACGGCGCGGCCCGTGAGAAATGATCGTGCGCCGAGACGGCGTGTCTGTTCTCGGTGTCCGCTAAATTGACGCGGGCGTTCGATTTGTTAGCGCATGAGTTGCGCGCGGACGAGAGTGCCGCGTCGTGGGGCTGGACCTTCTCGCTGCCCAGTCCGTTGTGACATGTTTGGACCTACAGCGGTACGAATCGGATCGCACGTAGCAGACTGTCCCAGCAGGTGAAGCAATGTCATAACTTAGAGGCTAGGCGTTGAGTGGGTTACGTCAATTGATGGGGCCAGGCGAATGTGAATTAGACGTGCTGGATATCATCTATTTGTGGATGGATCTGATCGTTCTTGCATGGTTGAAAATCCCGAGTTGTAATGTATGGGTCTAGCGCACCAGGTTCCGCCTCGTGATGATGTCCCTGGCTAGTTGGCAAAGTGAGTCTATGTCCTGGCTAGCATAATGTATTGGCTTCGCGTCGTTGCATGCATGCCATTCCCGAACATTCACCAGGTGATATTCTGATTGTGAACCAAATGTGTTGCGATGTGGCAAGATACCTTCGTCATGCATTCACAAGCGATGTCGCTGACAACGCAACGATGACCGACAAGTAGAGTTGAAAGTCAGTTGCAACTAATTCACTTCGGTGATTCGGCTGGTTCTGCATGACCACTGCAGTCGATGCGCCCCCAAAGTTCCATTCGACTGGTTGTGAATGGAAATGGTGGCAGAACATGGCGTAGAATAGATGACAATTTGGGACAACTCATTCTGCCCAATTAGCATGATTCATACTTTCTGTGCTCATGTATTATCAGTAAGCGATAGCTTAATCACGTTCACTGTGTGATATTGAGATTTTAGTACTGCATCCAGCCAATATATGTCACTTGTGTAGCATCCACTGCCCGTAGTAGCCACTTTAGTGGATTCATCAACATGGGCGTCGTGTTGCTGCGAGCAGCGCGCATCAAGGTCAGTGTAATACATTTAACGACCAGCAGATAGGCGCATACCTCCTTGGCAACCAAAAACAAATCATGTTTACATTTGCTGTTTTTGTTGGCTTACTTATAATGTTTTACTATTTGGTGTTGCTCTACGGATTCAGTATTTTGTCGCTATTGCGCCTGTTTCTTGCAGCCAATTCGTCAGACACCGAACATCGGACGAGAATATTTTATGCCTTTCATGGAACTTGCGAAGTTTCTTAGATTAAGTGTGTTGTTCTCTAGTCCCTAACTGTAGTGCTATGCTAGATGTGATATGAGGCGGCAAATTATATTTGCGATCATGACCCATCAGTACTTTTAAGAAGAACTGTATTTACAATGCACATTGAGAATGTGCTTCGAAACATTTGACGTTGTCATTAACAACGATAGTTGGATTGTTGTTAATGCATGTCCCATTTCGTCTTTGTGGTGTCGAAATATAATCATGCCTTATGGTAGCATGCGTCCAATTATACCATGCTTTGTCGGTTTAGTTGGGTTGAACTAGCAATTAGAACATCATTCTACCTGGCTGTATTTATAACCGTGAAGCTTAATGTCACGTGGTTTGATCTATTCTTTCTCTCCCAGTTATTGTTCTGAGGCACCAGTTGGGCGGCAGCGGCATCAATTAATTTGGCAGCCTGCAGCCACATAGATGTTCATACGCCATGGCGCTTCTGCTACAGCCATGCTCTCGTCACGCTTTCCGTCTAGCTTCTCGGGTCACTGTGTGAGCCGCGTCTACCGGCACCGGTATCGGTGCACACGTCTGCCGGTAATGGGGCGTCTCGCCTCCTGTCGTCGTAGCGCGTCATGTGGTGACGCTGCAGCGCGTGAGACGCCGCCGGCCGGCAGGCGTCCGTCCGTGGCCGGCTGCCGATGCCGACGTGTCATGCCAATTATGGAGACGGACGCGTGCGGTGGCCGATAGACGGCTCTGCGCCTCATCGACTTGCAAAACGCGGGTCGATAAATGCTGAGATTTGTCGCCGACGAAAAGTCGGATGGAAAATGTATCTGAGGAACGGATGTCGTAAACAGTAAAAATGTTGCCTCTTTTTGGGCGGAAAGTTGCCTGGTTTAGAAGCTTGTACAGTTCCCTTGCCTTGCACGAAAAGTTGATTAAAGACCATCTACCCTCACCCCCCCCGGGTCCAAGATCCGTTGCGTCGCTTTTCCGCCGGGAATCATAATTATCAGCTAATTATTCCCAGCGCGCTGGTGTAATTCGTATCGCAGTGCGCATGAGTCCACATTGGTCATGCTTGTGGATACATTGCTTATCATTTTTTCATGTCAACTGGTCTGTAGTAACGATTACACCTGAATCATGTTGATCACCTAGACATTCTTCGTGGTGCAGTAAAGCGGTTAGGTCTCTCCAACGCTGTGTCCGCTGTGTTTGAGGCCGAAACCGATTAGGTCCTTTCCTGTTCCAAGCATTACACATCATGTCTAAATACCTGTCGTTATACGGAACGAGAACATTTAATACTAAGTCCAAAAGTCTCAGAGCAGACGTCTATTGTCTTTTAATAGCAGCTCTAGCATTATGTTATAGTTTGGTCGATTGCTTTCTTTGTAACGAGACGGATTAAAGAATGACTTATCTAATTTGCCTTCATCTAAAAACCATCACCAGCGACCGATTCACTCCAGCTATATACATCTGTCGGGTGATCCCCGAGGCGTTACACCATGGCTGATGTTCTCCAAAGCTCATGCCATTAACCTAGAGGTGCTTAACATGCGCTCAGGACATGCCCCACCTCCCGACCCCCCCCCCCAATTCATGACCGTCGTCCCCCCCCCCCCCACTGTGGGTCGAAAGGCGTTGGGTCCGAAACCCGCTCACCTCTAGTGAATGTACCACCGCGTCCTCTGTTTGCTTGTATTCGCCGGGACTCCTCCATCTGCCACTGCTGTTCCACTTCCTCAGATCATCACGACTGTATCCGTCGACTGCAAGTCACTTGTCACATGTCGGCGTCACTCCCACGAACCACTTGATGTGTCAGCCGTTGGCGACGGCGTCGCTCGACGTTTCACCGGCTGTGTGCCCTTTGCAGGGGTCTGTGGGCCTGTGGAAGCACGACTGGACCCTGCTGAAGGACCCCTCCAAGACGAACCAGTAGGCGTGGTGGCGGTAGCAGCGTGACGTCGGCACATCGTCCTGCACAGCCGTAATCTGAGTGTGTGTAAATATCGCTGGATGTGAAATACAAATGGCCGGCACGAGCGCGTCTGCCCGGCTGAGCTCGCAGACGGAGCGGGCGCTCGGTCAACAGTCGACGTCGGCGGCGCGCCTGTGGCGGCTCGCGTTCGCCGGCGCCCCGAAATTCGAAATGTGGAAGTGGCACGATTGCCGCGAGATTATTCAGCCCATACGTCTTCGTTAGTGCATGGATTTATGTCCAGCTGTCCGAGCGAGTATCTGATGAATTACCGTCGCGGAGGAAGCCGGGCCCATCTCCGAAGCCAGACGACGCACGTGCGACAAGGATGCCGCCGAGCCGCGCTGAGCTGCGGAACCGGCACGCTGTCCCAGACGTCCGACTGCCTGACGAAGCCGGCAATCGTGCCGACTGGGGAAATAGGCCTGACGGATAAGCGTGCGTCTGGAAAAGTACGCTCCTGCTGGGTTTTGAACGCACAATTTTCCCTTTGAAGGAAAATGACCGGATATCACATGCCACCGGCCCGTAGCGACTTGAATGCATCGTGTTGGCTAATGCACGTCTGAGTATTATATTCCATGTATACGTATTCATAGTTTATATTTTAACAATGGCTCAGATAGCGCCGAAAATCGCCAACATTATTGTGTTTCACTTGACTTTTGTCACCGTAGCGAAGTGTATATCGTAGCAGACCACGTGCGTAGCCTGTTATAGTGCTGTAAGTGCTTGTAAAAAGTTATGGGCTCTTAAATTGTACGGGCTCCCAAACACAAATAGGATTTTACCCTAGTAGGCTTAGTTCCGAGGGACATGGTGTGGACGCAACCTGCTTCGTGAACAACGTTACCCCAGAACGCTCGTGTTGCGGGGGTGGGATAAGATTGGGCCCTACACCACACAATTTGAAGTTGGTGGAGCAATAGGCGTCTTCTCTGAAAGTTCAGTGTATTTGTATGTGAATAGTCCCACAAAGTGGTGAAACCAAAATACCGCGATTCAAAAATCCAATAAGGTTTGAGTTTAAGACCTTATTTTGGTCCCATTCTCTGGTGCCCCGAGGGGTGTAACCACTGGGGGCTGGGAGACATGTCTCCCAATTTCTTAACAGGGGCAATTTTCAACCCCACCAAGTCTCAGCTACCTGAGTATCATCGCCGCAAAACTCTACTTAATAATTAATAAAGTGAAAATACATATGGAAGAGACTCACCACTAAACGTCGATGTAGCCAATCAACGAGCTTCACAGGCTATCTATCGTTACAGAGTCGTTACAGAATGTCCGAATGTTAAATCAGCAAGCGTTGGAAATTTCTGTTTTCAGGCCAATCTTGAATAACATGAACCTTGACCATCTTCTGTTTTCGCGCGGGTGGAGAATTGTGCTCTGCTAGGCAAGACATTCGCATAACCGCAAAGCTTTATGCGTCTTGGGTTACATTGCCCTGTTCATATATTGATATATCTTGAACAAATGCGACTCTGTGTGTCCTTGGGCATGTTCAAGACTATTGGGGGAAGTCATGGGTAACCTTGAGCCTTAACGTATTTGTTTTCGTATTCAGAGACGAGTTCTCCAGAGGTGTATTTGTATTCACCACAAATGCTTGTACTAAGCACGCTGGAATTAAGTACATTGGTCTCACATCACCACTTTAATGGTCCAGGTTCAACGCAAACCGGTTTCTTTGGTCGCCTCCCTCTTTTCGTTTCCACCAAAACCTGTCGAAATCTGGTATCAAGCAATAGCCTGTGGTGAACCATCCTGCAACATTTCAAATCGATGCATGTCAAGGTCAAGCTTATAGGCCAATGGTTAGCTGCATTTCTTAGATGGTGATATTAAAGCGATATCGACCGAACACGAGGTTCGGCTGCAATGGCTTCAGTTTCCATCAAATGGGCGTCATTCGACGTGGCTTGCTATGGAGCATCAGAATGCTAAACAATCGAATTATTTGACAATGGCAAAGGCCAAGTTGATCCTTCGGTCGCCATTTATTCATTTTCTCATACTTATCCAAATTTGGTATCAAGCAATAACCAGTGGTGAACACTTGAGTAACATCTCAAACCGGTATGTATCTAGGTCGAAGGTTTCATTGCGTTCTTCGATGCCATCGCGTTTCGTTGCTATGTCTTCAATTTCCATCAAGTAGAGTCATTCGTCGTGCCGTGTGGTACTCTAGCAAACTGTTCAGAAATCACATTAATTTTCAAAGTCAAAGGTCGAACTTATTTCTTTGGTCGCCCCGCGATTCCTCGTTTTCTCCAAAAGCTACCCATGATTGGCATGAAGAGGAATCCCGTGGGCTACCCTCGATTAACATTTCAATTCGGGGTATGTTAGATCAAGCCCCAGGTCAGCTTAGTTTCATTTTCAGTCCTCTCGTGTTCTGCCTATGGCCTAAAGTTGCATCATGTAGGTCCTTCGACGTGGCTTGCCGCATGCATACGGAAATAATACATGCATTATTTCGATATCTCAACATTCTGATACCATGGTATAAGTCACTTGAGATATCGAAATAATTTCAAAAGTGTCGAAGGTCCAGCGTGCACACAATTGTTGAGTGTAATAGCAGACTGGTGCTCGACTCAAATTTGTTTCGGCGAGTCATATTTGACTCGTATATCTTGAGACCCGATTCGACTCATGATTCAGCCCAGGTCAAAATTATTTGATTCGACTCAATTCACCTGGTGTTGCACGTCTGCCCACGGTGAACAGCGAACTTCCCTGCTACCGAAGCACGCGCGATTGTTTCGGACGAGGACGGAGAGGAGGACGACGCCAGCTGCGGCCATAGGACGGACGGGAGCCAGAAGACGCCAGAAGACACCTGCCAACAGCCAACCGCCACCAGCCACCAGCCACCTGCCACCAGCCACTAACACAGGCCCAGAACACACTTATACACACGGACTCAACCTGACATCGCATCCCCACTCCTTGCACACAAACACTACCCTCCTGCCCATTTAACGTACTTTCAGCACCTCAAGACCAGCCTCGTCAAGCTCGACTCAACTCTACCCTCTGCGCCTGCCTCTACGATCTACTTCTGCAACACTCCAAGTTCAGCTCGAGTCTCTACACCTGCTTATTCGATCTACATCTTATACACTGTCAGGAACAACCCCCCCGATGAGGCATCACCTTTCCGTGGTGGGGGGGATTGCGTGCCTCAAGGATCCGGCGGCCAGACCACCAGGCGGCCGGGGAGAGGTCAGACTAAGAGTGCCTCACTCGTCCTTCCATCCATGCGTTCCCAGTCCATTCCCAATCTCATTTCAACATCCACGTCTTTCATCTGGCCCTGCAACACCAACTATCCCTACTATGAGCAGGCAGTGCAACTTCCCCGGCCCTGCCCACCAGCTCAGTTTTATCGGGGTAGCCGCGCCCTCTTGGCCCGTCCCCCGGGGTTGACGGAGTCCTGGAGGTTGAGGTCCCCCGTCGCACGGTGCTAGTTGTGACGGGGGACCAACACACCTCTTTGGTCCCGATATCCCGGAGGGGCGGGCGGGCCCGTGGGGCCTCACTCGGGCCAAGTGGCTAGTCGCCTCGGGCCGGGGACCTGAGATTCTTCCCAGTGTCTGCCGGCCCGGCCGGCTGAGGTCAAGGGATGGGCGGTGCTGGGTCCCAGTCGGGGTGGTGAGTCTCTCCCGGCCGGGCGAATGCGCCACCTGCCCCGTATAGCTCCTCGGGCGCCTGGCGACCTCCCGTACGCGGGACCCAGGCGTCCCCCCCCCCCCAGTAGGGCCCCTAAGGGGTGGGGCGCCCGAGGGGCTGAAACCAATATTCGCTGCATGGCATGAACCAACACAAAAAACTCTCCTGGTCCCTCTCGTAGGGGTCAGATCACTGATCCAACGCCTGCAGAGGCATACCGCCCTGCACGTCTATCTCCCCCTCGCGGTGCGACTACCACTGCTTCCCATAGCGGGAATGTAGTGCGGAGCATGACACCTTTGACCTCGCCACGAATACTAATTCTGAAATCGAGTGACCCCGGAAGAAGTCTGTCTGCTCTTTCGCCGTTTGAGCGGAAGCGTGGGTGTGATAAATTTGGAGACGTTGCCAGATGCGAAACGTTACGGGATGGAGGAATAGAGGTGGAATTTCGGAGCATTGATGACGCGAGGAAAACGCTAGAGGCAACAGAATGTACTTACTATGTGAGAGACCAAGGCAGGATGAGGGATGTAACTATACCTATTTCAGTCCAGCCACATAAGACAAAGAATCACTCTAAGGGTGTGATAAATTGTTTTGATTTGAGGGATGTATCGGACTATGACATTGTCGACGGCCTGGCGGAATTTGGTGTCATTGAAGCGCGGAGGATCAAGGTGAAGCGAGGAAATGAACTGCAGGCGACGAACAACATCGTCTTGACTTTTAATTCTACAGACCTCCCCTCAGCAATCCACGTAGGCTATATCAAGGTGAAGGTGCGTGTTTTTATTCCAAACCCCATGCGTTGTTTCCGCTGTCAAAGATACGGCCATACTACCCAGTATTGTCGTGGTCGTCCGTCCTGTGGTAGGTGTGGCATGACAGAACACACAAGCGAAAAATGCGAAACTGAAAACGTGTGGTGCGTCAATTGCGGCCAGGGACAGGTACCGCACACGGCCTTTGACAGGGGCTGTGCAGTAAATCTGAAGGAGAGGGAAATACTTGCCTTAAAATGTACACGAAATATATCTTTTCAGCAGGCGAGAGAAATCTACGCGGATACCCACCCCAGCGTGTCGTACGCAAGTAAGGTAAAAAACGCACAGCATGTCTCCACTCGCCAAGAACCTACCAGTGCCTCTCAGTTTCTCTCCCAACTTAGTAATTTGCTACGTTCGTTTGGACTCGCCTGCACCTCGTTGCCGGAGCGAGACCTGAATTATCGGACTGAAGCCCTTTCTACCACCTCTCTGTCAAAACCACCCCCACTTCCTGCCACCCTACGGAGTTCAATATCTGCACCGACGTTACCCGCTGCTAATACCGGGAGATCATCGCCACTCCCAAATGTAAACCTCCAGAGGCAGGAAAATGTAAAACGCGCTCGCGATGCGAAACGAGCACGACTAGTTGAAATGGAGAGGGTACGTGCGTCAGCCCGTCAGGTAGCTGGCAAGCCTGCTGTTCCCAGACCAGCCACCCTTTCACCGCGGAGGTACCTGGAGACTCCGTCTGCCCCTTCAGCTGTGGGGAATAGCCCCACTAAAATGCGCCCTCCCCCTCCTCCCCGGGAGAACCCTCCCCCTCCTCCCCAGGTGAACCCTCTCCACACTCCTCCCTCGCCTCGCCGACGAGTGGAGGCCCCGTCCCGCTCCCTGTCCGAGACCGGCTCTTCCCATGCGCCGATACCCCGAGCGGACTCGCGCGCCGAGAAACGTGTGTTGCCCTGGGCAGGATCATCCCCGGAGGGTGGGTCGCAGAGGTCGCGGCCCCGGACATCCTCACTGGGGGTTGATCCCGGGAAGCGCGCCCGGCCTCCGAAGGCTGGAGTCGACAGCCAGTGTTAGCTGAACACTAGTCGACGACTTTGTAAATTTAAACTGTTTTACTACCCTTAACTAGCATTTTAATGCATGCAATTTTACAATGGAACTGCAGAGGGGTTCGTGCAAACATGGCTGACCTGGAGACAGTTTTGAACCAGTACTACCCGATAGTTGTTTGTCTCCAAGAGACAAAGCTACCACCATATTCTTCTTTCCACCTAAAAAATTATTCGGTTATTACAAAAAATAGGACATCCGAGACAATTGCACACGGAGGTGTGCTTATAGCGGTGCACCATAACATTCCTTACCAGGAGGTAACGCTCGATTCCTCTCTCCAAGCAGTCGCTGCAACAGTCAGCTTCCGCCGGCACACGATCACAATATGCTCCATCTATCTTCCTCCTGGACAGCTACTGCCGTTGGTTGAGCTCAGACGCCTGGTGTCCCAACTGGTCCAGACTGTTCTGCTTCTTGGGGACTTAAATGCTCACCACATCGCATGGGGATGCGCATCCATAAATTATCGCGGCCGAGCTGTGGAGAATTTTATTCTGGACGAAGCCCTCTGCCTCTTAAACACCGGTGCCGCTACCCACTTCACGCTTCCATCTGGTTTTACTTCCGCGATCGATCTGAGTCTTGCGAGCCCTTCTCTGGCGTGTTATATGACCTGGTCGGTTTCTGATGATGCACTTGGTAGCGACCATTTTCCAGTTTTTATTCACTACAATGACAGCGTGACGCTTGGCTGCAGGCCTCAACGGTGGAATTTGCGAAAGGCGGACTGGGGGAAATTTGAGCGCACTATGGAAACCTGCCTATCAATTAACGCCGATGTAAGTGCACCTTCGGTGGAACAATTTACTTCTATGCTCCTGCACTCGGCCAACTCTTCCATTCCACGAACTTCTGGTGTCCCACGTCGCACTCCCGTTCCGTGGTGGTCAAGAGAATGCTGTGACGCCATACGAGCACGTAAGCGAGCTTTTAAGAAATTCAACAACAATAGCAATCAAGTAAACTTAAATGATTTTCAAAGGGCACGAGCCTTAGCGCGCCGTACTATACGAGCAGCAAAGAGGAAGTCGTGGAGGGAGTACGTATCCACCATTAACCGATTTACCCCAACGACCCAGGTATGGTCTCGTATAAAACGTATTGCTGGCCAACATAGCGCGGTCCGTCTCCCCGTACTACACATATCCGGTGTTGACGTAACCCATCCCGCTGACGTCGCTGTGGAAATAGGCCGAGCTCTAGCAGCGCGCAGTGGAGATGGAAACTACTGCCAACAATTTATACGCCAGAAAGTCAAAGTGGAATCAAAGCCAATTGACTTCTCGACACCAGACCATTTATGTTATAACGAGCCATTCAGTATTTGTGAGTTGCGTTCGGCGATCAGAGCCCTAAAGAGTGTTGCAGAGGGACCTGATGGAATACACAATGATATGTTCAAACACATGCCTGTACGTGTTCTTGAAGCACTTTTGGCTACACTGAACACAATATGGGAGGGAGGATACTTTCCGGACTCTTGGCGGGACGCCATTGTGGTCCCTATACTCAAACCAAGAAAGAGCGGTTTAGACCCATTGCATTACCGACCGATTGCTTTGACCTCATGTCTCTGTAAGCTTCTAGAGAAAATGGTGAATGTTCGACTCACCTGGTTTCTGGAAGATCAAGATTTTTTCACCAACGCACAATGTGGTTTTAGGAAACACCGTTGCACATCTGATCATCTTGTAACACTTGACACGGCCATTCGCATCGCTTTTAAGCGCAGACAACATTTTGGGGCTATTTTCTTTGATATAGAAGCAGCCTATGATTCCACTTGGCGACACGGAATCTTGCTGAAGGTTAAGAAATGTGGAATCCGCGGGAATCTGCGAAATTTTATCCAACAGTTTCTCAAAAATCGCTTCTTCCGCGTCCGAGTGGGACACGAGCTTTCCGAGCGATTCTGCCAAGTAAATGGGGTTCCGCATGGCAGCGTTTTAAGCGTTGCACTGTTTGCCATTACCGTAAATGACTGTGGTGTTGTATCGTGTTGTAATGTATGTCTGCCTATGTACGTGTGAGCCGAGCTGGTGAGCCGGTGAAGGGGAGGGGGAAGGGGCCGCCCATCGGCGCCGGTCTGTCGCGCGGGGTTCCGGCGAGTGACTCATGCGATGAGTCACGATCACGCGCCGCTTCCGAACCTGAAACCCCCCTGATTCAGCCGACGTGTTGAGATGGCCCCCGGTCGAGCCGGGGGCAGTCGGCTGCCAGGTCTGGCAATATACGGGTGCGGATGGCTCCAAGTTTTCCCTAAAGTTTACTACAAGCTATTTCGGCTTTAAGTGTCGCCACGATGCCGATCGAGACTGACGTGGCGACGGCGGGGAGCCAAGTGGTGACCGACGGGGGAAGTGTGCCGGTACCAGCAGCAGTGCGCGAGGCGACACCGGCATTCGACGCAAGAACGATTCCCGAGTTCGACGGTACGGCAAACGTCGCCGAGTGGTGGGAGCAGGCTGCGCTGCTCTGTGAGCTGCGATCCGTGTCGCTGATGTCGGTGCTGCCAACGCGCCTGCGAGACGGTGCGTTTGCGGTATGGTCACGGATGCCGCCGGCGACCCGATATCATCTGGCAAGTGTGAAGGCGAAGCTGATGAAGGCGTTCGCGTTAGACCCCTTCTCAGCTCAGGCCGAGCTGAGTCGACGGCGTCTCAAACCAGATGAGGCTGTCGACGTTTACCTGGCTGAACTACAACAACTAGCGGAACTGATGGGCGGCCTGCCTGAGCAGGCGATCGTCATCATCTTCGTGAATGGCTTGCCCGACGCCGCTCGAGCCGCCGTGCGCGATGGGCTGGACGGCGTGTTCGATCTGGAGCGCGTTCTCGACCGCGCTCGATCGGTACTGTCTCGCTCACCGGCGGCTGGAGCCGATCCACCTGCGCCCGCAATAGCAGCGGCAGTGCGAGCGCCGCCGCTAATTGTGCCCATGACCGGTGAGGCTCCCGTGAGGAGAGGTGGGGGTGCGCCGCCGACCCAGCGACCGTTCCGACAACCTGGGGCGATCAGGTGCTGGTCGTGCGGTCGGTTGGGCCACGTCGCGCGGCTGTGCCCAAACGGCCGCGGAGGGGCCGCATCAGCGCTAGCCGTCTCTCCGCAGCATCCAGAAGGAGCGCTCCCATCGTACCAGTCATCGTTGACGGACAGCGATGCCAGGCCCTCGTAGATACCGGATGTGAAGAAACGATTGTGTACGCGGGTTGTGTGCCGCGCTGGGAGCGGCGCGACACCAGTATGACTGCGGTAAATGGCAGTGTGGTGCGGTGCTGTGGTACGGCCGACGTTCAATTGGAGGTGCAAGGCCGTAGAGCTGCGTTACGCGCAGTTGTGGTGCAGGAACGGCTGATGGGTGTCGATGTGTTACTCGGCATGACGGGGATAGAGGCGTTGGGGGGCGTGTTTGTCCGTACGGATGTGATTCGTTTTGCAGGCCCGGATCGAGTACGGCCCGTACCGGTAGCGGCCGTTCGGTCGGATGACGGGCTGACAGGTAAACGCATCGAGACCGCCGACTTCGC
The DNA here is from genome assembly GCA_034440575.1 of Imbricaverruca yamaguchii. NCBI lineage: Eukaryota > Metazoa > Arthropoda > Thecostraca > Neoverrucidae > Imbricaverruca > Imbricaverruca yamaguchii. Next base: position 1,448,876 of record JAOTOL010001521.1, read on the forward strand.
CGCCGTTTTCGACGGTCATCAATGGCAGGTGAGATGGAAGTGGGCAGACGGGTCGGGTCCGGACAGGTTGACGAACTCAGTGGCCCGGTATGCGGTTCCCGCGGGCGTACGGGATCAGTTCGACGCAGAACTGAGATTGTGGATTGCCGAGGGGTGGTTGCAGCCGTATGACGCTCGTACCCACGGACCGGCGCGGGGCCTGATCCCTCTCATGGCTGTGGTGCAGAAAGCAAAAAACAAGGTGCGACCCGTGTTGGACTATCGTGAGCTCAACACCTATCTGGCACCTCACACAGCCGATGCGGACGTGTGTCACGAGCAGTTACGCAAATGGCGCCGTCACGGTGATGATGTCGCCGTGATTGACCTGCGCAAAGCGTTTTTGCAGCTGCATATCGCTCCCGATTTGTGGCCGTTTCAGACTGTGATCGTGGATGGCGAGCAGTATTGTCTGACCCGGCTTGGTTTTGGTCTCAGCGTCGCGCCGCTGATCATGCGTGCCGTGGTGAGGGTTGTGCTGGACCAGGACCAGCGAATGGCTGAGGCCGTGTTGCCATACGCGGACGACCTGTTGGTCAATGAGACTGCCGTCTCCTCCGTCGAGGTAATGCGTCATTTCGCCCGGTACGGTCTGGCCTGCAAAGCTCCCGAACGCGCCGCTGACGGCGCACGGCTGCTTGGTCTCAGGGTCAAAAAGGACGCTGACGGTGTCCTGCGATGGGCACGAGACGGCGCCACGCCGGCCAAACCCCCCGAGGTGTTAACACGTCGGTCGGTGTTCGCGTGGGCCGGTCAGCTCACATCGCACATGCCGATTGCGGGCTGGCTACGGCCGGCCGTCGCATGGCTGAAGCGGCTGGCCAACAAGGCGAGCACCGACTGGGACACTCCCATACGTGACGAAGCCTTGCGTATGCATGTCAAAGACGTATCGCGACGAGTTGGGTCCGCGGACCCGGCCCGCGGCCAGTGGCGTGTCACCGGTAGCGCTGTCACGGTGTGGACGGACGCCAGCGCTATTGCGCGGGGTGTCGTGCTGACAGATCCGGTTACCGGTGAGACGTTGGAGGACGCGTCGTGGCTCCGGTCCGATACGGACTCCGACATGCATATTAATATGGCGGAGTTAGACGCGGCCGTGAGCGGCATCAGTATGGCCGTGGCCTGGGGCTTTACGCGAATAGATCTGCGTACGGACTCCGTTACCGTACATCGGTGGTTGACGGACGCGATTACAGGCCGGTCGCGTTTGCGGACAAAAGCGCAATCGGAAATGTTGATCCGACGTCGAGTCGCTGTGTTCCAGCAAACGGTGACTGAGTACGGCCTGCACGTGGCGATAGACCTCGTACCGTCGGACGCCAACGTGGCTGACACACTGACCCGAGTTCCGAAAGAATGGTTGCGGACGGGAGGTGGCGTCGGTGGTCCCGAGATCGTGGTCGGCGCCGTGCAGTCCCAGAGTACCGCAACTGCCGCCCAGATCACTAGCGTGCACGTCCAGACCGGGCACATGGGCGTACGGCGTACGTTGTGGTACGCGCGCCGGGAGATGCCCAACGCGCTGGTCCGACGCGCTGATGTGCGTGCCGTGGTCGCCAATTGTGACACGTGTCAATCCATCGACCCGGCCCCCAAGCGGTGGCGACACGGGGCACTGACGGTGCCAACGGATTGGACACGGCTGGCGATCGATTTGACGCACGTTGGGACGGTCACGTATTTGTCCATCATAGACTGTGGTCCGTCACGGTTCGCGCTGTGGCGCACTCTGCGCCGTGGGAATGGAGAAGAGGTCACTGCCGCTCTCGAACAGATATTTCTCGAGCGAGGGGCGCCTACCGAGCTGATGCTCGACAACGCGACCGAGTTCCGTGGTCGGACGATGCAAGTGTTCGCCGCACGATGGCGGGTAAATCTCCGTTTCCGAGCGGCGTACGAGGCCGGCGGGAACGGAGTCGTAGAACGCAACCACCGCACCATTAAGGTTATGGTTGCTCGACAGCGGTGCTCGATTCAGGAGGCGGTTCACCGCTATAACGTTACGCCGCGGGGGACCGCCGAGTCTGAACGGGCACCGGCTGTCGCAACCTATAACCGAGATGTCCGAGATTTACCGATCCTGATCGATAGTACCGGGACGAGCCCCGTGAAAATAGACGAAAGGAGGGCTACTGGGGAGCGCGCCAGTACTGACTGGCGGGTGGGCGACAGCGTGTGGGTACGTCGACGGGGTCACACGCGGTGCGCGGCACGGTCGAAGCCAGGCCTGGTGACGCAGGTAATATCCGCCCAAACGGTGGAGGTGGACGGTGTACCGTTACACGTCCGTAACCTGCGGCCTCGTCTGGCGGGCAACATAGCGACTCATGCGCGGCCGCCGCGCCCCGCCGACGATGACGTGGCCTATCACGTGCCCCCGACGGAGCAGCCCGTCACCGTCGGCACCGTTCCATGTGACGCTGTCGAACCGCCAAAACAGGAAGCGCGCGATGATGACGAGTTGGTGGACACGCCGGTAAGTGCACGCGATGACGGAATGGGAGCACTGGTGGAGGCAGCTGCCGACGAGGAGCATGGTGAGGAACCGCCGGGGCTCCCTGGAGAGCGGTTGTCACCATTTAGCAACAAAAACAGGTACGCTGTGCTAACTGATGACGACGCGGGCGATGGCGACAATGAACGGGCTGCGCCCCGTCGGAGTGAACGGGTGCGTCGTCCGCCGCCGACCATGTACGGAGCAGAGGTTAGCTCGGACATGTTGAGTCGTGGGGTGTCGGTGCGACGGCCGCCGCGCCGTAAATAAGTGGCACCTTAGTGCCAGGTGGAGGTGTGGTGTTGTATCGTGTTGTAATGTATGTCTGCCTATGTACGTGTGAGCCGAGCTGGTGAGCCGGTGAAGGGGAGGGGGAAGGGGCCGCCCATCGGCGCCGGTCTGTCGCGCGGGGTTCCGGCGAGTGACTCATGCGATGAGTCACGATCACGCGCCGCTTCCGAACCTGAAACCCCTCTGATTCAGCCGACGTGTTGAGATGGCCCCCGGTCGAGCCGGGGGCAGTCGGCTGCCAGGTCTGGCAATATACGGGTGCGGATGGCTCCAAGTTTTTCCTAAAGTTTACTACAATGACATTGGAGATCAACTGCCGCAAAGCATCGGACGTTCGCTATTTGTCGATGACTTCGCGATATGGTCCTCTGGCTCCAATACACCATCGCTAACAAGGCGTTTGCAGCTCGCGGTAAACCACCTCCAAAGATGGTGTACAGCTAATGGGCTCCGCTTTTCCACAAGCAAAACGGTTGCTACGCACTTTTGCCGCAGGCGATGCTCTCAAACTTTAAACACGGAGTTGTACGGCAAACCTATACCTCTTCACCCAATCGCCAAGTTCCTTGGGATGCAGTTCGATAGCCGGTTAACGTACAAGCAACATTTTAAAACATTGAGAGAGAAATGTTTTAAGTCATTGAACCTGTTGAAGTGTATATCACGAACCTCGTATGGTTCCGATAGAAAGACATTGCTTATGCTTTATCGGTCACTCATCCGATCTAAGTTGGACTACGCATGTTATGTGTATGATGGTGCCTCTAAAAGCAGTAAGTGTACTCTCGATGCAGTGCAACATGCGGCTCTACGGACCGCCACCGGGGCGTTTAGAACGACGCCGGTTGTCAGCCTACTCGCGGAGTCGAACGAGCCTCCACTGGCGTTGAGACGTGAAATGCTTGGCTTACGGTATGCATGCAGATTGCGACAGTTCCCCACCCACCCCACGTACAATGCAGTGTTCTCGCGACAAACCTTGGCACTTTTTCGCAGTGGCAGGAACCAGACAGCTTTGCCGTTCTGTGTCAGAATTCGTGCTCTCTTCGAGGAAAGTGGTGTAAGAGTCCGTCGAGTGTTGCGTATGCGGAAACCGGCCGTGCCGCCCTGGAATCTGGTCTCCCCTGTAGTCGACCTATCGCTCACAGCGATGCAGAAAGATAATGTAACATCTGAGCTCTTCCGCATGCAAACACTGGAGCACTTAGATACATATCATGGATATACACAAATATTCACTGATGGATCCAAGAACAGCACCGGAGCGGGATGTGCTTTCGTGTGTGGTACTTCTGCTCGATGTTTTACCCTGCCTGCACATGCTTCGGTGTATACCTGCGAGGTGATCGCAATTATTAAAGCGCTTTCCTTCATCGAGGTGTCAGAAGATGTTTCATATGTCGTACTATCTGACTCTCTCAGTAGCCTTTTGGCACTTACCGCATTTTACCCTACCGACACTCTACTGATTGACATTCTGACACGTCTCACTACTCTGGAACGAGACGGAAAAAGCGTCTGTTTGTGCTGGGTTCCGAGCCATATCGGAATTTGTGGAAATGAGCGAGCCGATTCCGCAGCGAAATGGGCCGCTCAGAGGCCCCCAACGCGTGTTCTCCCACTTCCCGCCATGGATCCCATCTCTGTCATAACAGCACATATGAATGCTAAGTGGCAGGGGAGTTGGCACGCACAGTTGAACAATAAGTTGCGTTCCATAAAACCACAGCTGGGAGACTGGTCATCATGCTATCTCAGATCCAGGAATGATGAAGTGACTCTATGTAGATTACGAACTGGCCACACACACGCTACTCACCAATACCTCCTCTGGGGGAAAGAGAGGCCAAAGTGCCCTCGCTGTCTGGGAGCTCTAACGGTGCGACACGTGCTCTTTTCGTGCAAACACTTCTCAAGGGAGCGAAGGTTATTTTTCGGAAATGATGTCAGATATTTGACATATCGCGAGATTCTAGCAGATGACTCTGAAGTGATTCATTCTGGCAATATATTCAGGTACCTACGGGCGATAAGATTTCAGTCGATATACTCACCTCAGTAACACAGTAGGACTCTAACATTATAAATCACCGTTATGGGCGCTAAATGATCGCATTTTATGGTCGAAGCGCCCCAAAGCCCAAATAACTAACTAACTGTCAGGAACAACTATATCTGTATCTACTTGACGAGGTCAGTCCGGCGGTGCCGCCACTCCCCCAACCCAGGAACCCCCAACCCTCACCCGATCTTCCCTCTAGTGCCCTCTGCACGATCTTTATCTGAACTGTCTATTCGTGCTCCCTTCAAGCACAGTTTCTGATTTCTTTGTGTACTCTTCGTCTTTATCTGCCCCCTCTGTTACACCTGTCGGGCTCTCTTTATGCCCTTCTTTACCCTCCGCCAGATTTTGTTGAAGTGTACCGTGTGCCACTCACCTGTCATCTGCACTCTTTCTCCAACACCACAAGACAACAGAACTCGACCATCATCAACACGAACATGACCACCACCGAACCACCACCCACGGGAGATTTCTTCATCTGCCGCCGGGGGGACGGGGAGCCATTGAGCACCCTGGACCCCTGGCTGGTGGATGGAGAAATCTCCCAATACACAGGGGGGCCCCTACACTCCAAACCATTAAGATCCGGGGCGCTCCTCATCCAGGCAAACGATAAAACCGACAGCTATTTCCTCACCAAAATGAAAAGCATAAGGAACACCCCTATCACTAGTACAGCGGCGAGCTGTGTTGCGCCGCCTGCGGGGGGGGGGACCACGCGGCCTCGGATGGGTCCTGCCCTCGGTGGATGGCGGAGCGCGAGGTGCTCCACCGGATCCACCTAGAGGGCATGGACCCGTACCGGCCAGAGCGTCGGTCCTGGACCCGTCGGCGGCGTGGCCGGCTCGTCGCACACAGCCTGGCATACAGCAACAACAACTACCAACACACACACACGACCTGTACCCGACCCTGACAATACCCACAACCACGCGACACCAGCACAACACGGCCACCTACCCAAAAACCCTCACAAACAACACACGTAGGACACACACCCAAACACCAGCAAACATAGGCCAGCAACCGAAACATAAGCCACCACCTCCGCCACCACGAACCTGCCAACCTACCCCATCACCACCCTCCGAACTCCCACCGCCACCACCCCAGCAACCAACAACCTCCCCCTACCCACGGTCCTCGCCCTCAACAGAGGAGTCCCCAACAACCACAATCCACACGTACACTGACAGGGACACAAACATAGAGGAGCACACTGACACCAGACATTCATCAACAGACACATACCGGACCCTATCCCCACACCAACTACCACCCCCCGCCCATCAACAGCCACCCCTCACCCACCAACAACAAAAGCCAGGAAAAACACCAAAAACCTAACTTACCGAAAAGACCACACACGCGCGTCAACACCCAAAGACAATGAACATAATCATATAATGGAACACACACGGACTTATCAGACACTGGCATGAATTCAAACATTACGCACTACAAACAAATCCTATAGCACTATCCAAGAAACACACTTCAAACCCAAAGACCCATATCACTTTCACATCCCTCAGTACACACTACACAGATACGACACACACAACCCACACAGATCAGGCGGTGTATGCATATACATTAGGAACACGACCCCTCACCGCCTGATACACTTCGACACCACGGCAGACATACTGTTAACTGAAATCCATGTACACAGCATAGCTTACACAATCATCAACATCTACGACCCACCCGCGCGAAACACAGAAACCCTCTCGGAATTAACTAAAGCACTTGACCAAATTCGCACACCTATCATTCTCACCGGAGACTTTAACTCACATCACCCCTTATGGGACACCCGCACAATACAACCGGATCCCAGAGCACACACACTCATAGCAATAGCCACACAGCATAACCTCACCAAACTCAACACCGGCTCACCAACCTACCTAGTACCTTTCAGCTCCATCCTGCCTACAACCCCAGACGTCACCCTTGCCTCTTCCCGCATAGCCCTCACACTGTCCTGGACATCCGACCCTGACCCACACTTTAGCGACCACGCACCCATCACCATTACCTTTGACCAAATCCCGACCACCGGCCCACCCAACCCTCAGCCAGGACGGTGGAACCTCAAAAAAAGCATCCTGGGTCCCATTTTCAGATTCCTTAGCCGCACAAACAGCACACAATCCACAACACACACCAGAGCAGTTTGCAGACATCATCCTCACCACAGCACACGAACACATACCACGAACAAAACCAAGACACCTTCACAAACCTCGCGCGGCTCCCTGGTGGGACGAAGAGTGCCACCGGACGATCCGCGCGAGGAACCACGCACGCCACATACATGAAAGACACCACACAGCAGAAACACTAACAGCCTACAAACATCAGAGAGCACTATGCAGACGCACCATTAAACAAGCAAAAAAGACCTGGAGTATATTTTGCACCCAATTTAACAGATTCACACCTCTCGGCGAAATTTGGACACTACTCAGAACATTTCAACACAGACAAAGACCGCCATGCAAAGCAATCACACTTAGACACAACAACAACACTGTCACAGACACACAAACAATAGCAAACATTTTCGCACACCACTACTATCTCAGATCATCAACACTTCCACGAACATCCCGACCTGCAATCAGACACACACGCCCACACCTATACAACAGCAGATTTACACTTACAGAACTACAACTAGCAATCACACAGATAGGAAACACAAGTGTAGGACCAGACAACATTCACTATGCTTTCTTCAAACACTTACCATTCTCAGCACTTCAAACACTGCTCGACACTTACAACACCGCATGGACCACACATACCTACCCACAATCATGGTTACACGCTTCTCTCATACCTATACCCAAACCAAACGCTGACTCAACTCTCTGCACTTCCCATCGCCCTATCGCCCTCACCAGCTGCTTCAACAAACTATTCGAACGTCTTGTCAAAAAACGCTTTCTCTATATCATCCAAACACAAAAACTAATCTCTCGTATTCAATCGGGTTTTCTTCCTAATCGCTCATGCATAGATAATCTCACCTACCTCGTCACACACATCCAGGAAGCGGCGGCAGGGAAACGCTCCACTGTCGCCGTCTTCCTGGACCTCAAACAAGCCTACGACACCATCAACATAACAGCACTATTACAACACCTACACAACATAGATATACAGGGCAGACTGCAACACCATCTTCACTTCTATCTTCTCAATCGCTCATTTCAAGTCAAAATTGGATCCAACATGTCAGACACACAATTCCCCACAACCGGTCTCATGCAAGGTTCAGTACTAAGCCCCCTACTCTTTATTTTGGGTCTAAATTCTGTCATCCCAGACAACCTTCCGGCCAAAATTGCAATATACGCTGATAATATAGTTATATGGACATCACACGAAACACCACAAAACGCACTAGGAATGCTACACACCACATCAATACAACTGCATAGTAAACTCGCCTCTCTAAACTTACACATTGCACCACACAAATCAAAATGCATGCTTTTCGGCTACCACAAATACCCAGACTTGCCACCACTAAAAGTAGACAACACTCCCATACCATTCGTCACCACAACAAAATTTATAGCCATCACTTTAGACCCTAAACTCACTTTCCGACCACATATCTTAGACATACAAAAACGCGCATCAAAAAGAATGAACATACTCCGAGCACTATCCGGCACAAACTGGGGATCCGACAGAAACACACTCTTAGCTCTTTACAAATCAATCATTCGGCCAATTTTGGAATACGGATCCCCACTCTTCGAAAATGCGCCTAAATCAACCCTCAAAATTATAGATTATCTGCAACGCCAAGCTTTACCAATAGCCACAGGAGCATTCACCACTTCGCCTTCTTTCGCTCTCCACGTCTATAACCACATACCAGAACTCAAGCACAGACGCACAGAAACACTATTAAGATATCATTACAAAACACAACTCATCGCACAACACCTATGCACCCAGGCACTAAAAATCCGCACCACACGCAGACATCAACTCATGAACACAACACGACTTAAAACTACAATAGGCTGCCCCATCCACCAACACGCAAATAGACTACACATCTCACTCCCCACAGCAAAAGCACTCCCACCACCCACCCCATGTTGGAAACACCAAACACCCAAAACACACGTCCTCATAGACCAGCCAAAGCACACCTACACAGACGCAGAAATACGCCAACACTTCCTCCACTTCAAGGCTCAACATCCAAACCACAACATCATCTACACAGACGGATCCAAATCACACGCACAGCAGACGGGCACAGCGGCGGTGCTGTACCCCAACACAGCACCGCCGCGGGTCATCCTTCGTGCCCGTCTGCATGACACAGCATCCACATACACAGCATAATTATACGCAATCTACTCGACATACTGCACCATATACAGCACCAAAATTGAACACAACATCATAGCCACATACTCAAAATCAGCATTACAGAGCATAACACCCCACACCACATACGAACACCCACTCATACCCAAAATACTACAAATCCACAAAAAAACTAACTATGACACAACGACCAACACTACTCTGGATCCCAAGTCACACAAACATACACGGCAACGAACACGCAGATACCGAAGCCAACATAGCCACAACACTACAACAAACCACACCCTGCCCACTTTCACAATCAGACTACTACCCCACAATACGCCAGGCAATCAACAAAGACATTCAACAAACATGGGACACAACAATCACACAACTACACGAAATACACCCAAAACACGAACTCTGGCACACCATCAACCAAAACACTAGACAAAAGGAACGCATACTAACACGATTACGGCTAGGACACACTGCACTCACACACTCCTATCTCTTACAACAACTCCCACGACCACAATGCACAACATGTCGACGAACACTCACAATTAAACACATACTCATACACTGCACCAAATACAACACAGAAAGACAACCCATCACAAATTGCTGCAACATGAACAACATCCCACTAAACATCACGACACTTCTCAATGATGAACATCCAACACTACACGAGCACCTCTTCAAATTTCTCTCTATCACACGCCTGAGCCACGAACTATGATTTTTTTTTAAATCAAAACGATGTGTTAAAAAAGAAAAAGAAAAATCAACAAAATGGGGAAAAAGAAAAAAATGAAAAGATATGTTAAAAAAAGAAAAACAGAAAATGAACAAAAAAGAAAAAGAAACAAAAAACTAACCCCACGTGACATTCACTAACACTAACTGTTCTTGCAATGTTATTTCAATAATGGCGATGACCCGACCCCAACCCCCCAACTACACCCCACCCCATGGCACCGACCGGACTGGCAAACTCTACACTTCTGCACCAGCTCAGTTTCGACTCCTACTTCATCTGCCTGCAAGACATCTCAACTTCTACTAACTCTGCGCGCCATTCTTCAAGTCACCTCAACTGTCTCACAACTCGCCTCTACAAAACAACTATAATCTTCTTCGCTTCCTTTCATCCGCACCACATTACTCCTCATACTCATTCACCCTCAACAAACAGCACCAAAATACTGACACCACAAACGCCCTCCGGAAACAGCCGACATCACCGCACGGTGGCAGGCTGGCCAAACAAAGACACACACACACACACTCAATTCAGACTCAGAGCTCACAAAGCATGATTCAACTCATGACTCAAACAGAAATCGATTCAGATACGACTCAATGGTATCAGACTCATAAGCCATATGATGCAGTGTGCACTACCCACACATTATATATATATATATTAATCGACAGTTTGATGTCAAGGCATCTTCATCTGTCTAATTAAAGAAGGTAATTATTATTTCTAATTTGACAGCAACGAAGATGCTCCAACATGTAAATATCTATCGAGTATATTATTTTTGCTATAATTTGGTTTTCATCTCACATTATCTATAGTTCGTCATGCACTGATGATTGGCATATAGGATGTGTACAAATAAATGCATGTGCATTAGGGTGGTGTGATTCATACGTATTACTGCCATCTATCCAGGGCAGTAATCGTATTCCACAATGCATTTCACCCCATGACGTGTCTTTCTGACTGATTTTCGCTTGCTCTCACTGTCTGATGATGTGACATCCATTCCAATGTCAACTGATGATTGCATCTCACTGTTTCACTGATAATTTTATGGGCACTGCATGACCGACGCAGTCGATGCGCCTTAATCTCAAATAACTAACTAAGGGTGGAGTGATTTTATACGTTTTTGTAAAAACGCTGGGTGATAAAGTTTAAAACCATGTGTTTGGTTCTCAAAAAAATGATCTGAAAAGTTATAAAACAATCTGAGGCCGGGAAGCCGCCGCGCCTCAGGGCTTTGTGAGACCGAAATGGCGTTTTCTTACGAACTTTCGGGATAAATCTCCATTTCATGAATTCAAATAATTAGATAGAAAATAAAGAGCTGTTTCATTGCATACTGCAGTCCTTCATTGATCGCTGTACCGATTTTCACTTCTCTAACTTGAAAATTGTGCCAGTCATTACGCAGAGTCTCGCAAGGTGCGCCGACTGCAGCGACATCACTGCCCTCTATCGGTGGAAGTGTGAACTGTGGGCATTGACCGCTTTACCCCAGTTTTAATTCCTCTCTGGGACAACTGAAGGCAGGGAGGGGGCGGATCTAAGACAGGGTATATTCGGATGGCTGTTATGCCTACAAATAGGCACACGAACGGAACGAACTAAGCGCAGTTAGTCCTAAGACCTACTCATCTAAATAAGATCCTGCACCACCATACGACTACAAATTGCACACGGCTATCTCTCTGTCTCTGTCTCTGTCTCACTGTCTATGTCTCTGTCTACTCTCTCTCTCTCTCTCTCACTCTCTCTCTCTCTCTCACTCTCACTCTCTCTCTCCCCATCTCTGTCACATTTACCGTTACACGAAGTCACTTTTCTTGGCGGATTTCGGTCTCGCGGCACGACTGGCCTGACGCGATATGATAATGCCGTGTCGCCTGTCCTCGCCGAATACACGCGTGGACGCCTCCGTTACGAGCTTAACGCATCGCTCGACACTTTGCGCGTGGCATGGGAATGCCGGTAGCGAGAGAGGTTGGTCGACGGCTGACGTAATCTCATCGTCCGACATGTGAGCGGTAACTGGCGGTTCGGTCGCCTCGACATGGTCCCATTGGATCATGTCGGTGTATGTGGCCGCCTCCCAGTTCAGTGGGGGCACCCTGAGCTGTCGGCACCGGGATCCCGGGCTACTCCGCGCACTCATGATCAGTTTGACCCCCCTCCCCCGGATCGACCTCTCAGCGTCGACAACCGTGGCCGCGATTAGGTTCTCCGGATGGGCGAACCACGCGTTTCGTTCCACTGAACGTTTCACCACTGTCTGCACTTCAGGTGTCTGTGTCTGAATAAGTCTCATCGTTCTGAGGAGATGCACGGCACCTTGCGTGAAGAGTGGGCGCGCTTTGATGTCGAACCACATAGGGGCATACACCTGTTGGACAAACTCCGTCATCTTTGTCAGAGCCGGGGTTGGCGACGCAGTTCTCGTGTACAGTACGAGCACTCTGATGCCGAGAGTTAGCCACCGCGCGTGGTTAAGCGGACCCGGCCTGGCGCGTGCCAGCTCAGCACTGACAGCGCCGGTGGCGACGGCTCGGCAGTACCGGAGAAGGATGCGCTGGTCAGCAGACAGGTCTGCGACAACCTGCTCTGCGATGCCAGGCGCGTTGAATGGGATGGGACGGAAGTCCACCCCCGACTGGCGGTGAATGTCACCAGCTATAGCTTGTCCCAGCGGTCCCTTGAAGGACTTGGGCTCACTGGTACCGTGGCCTCCATCCAGCTTGACGAACACATGCCTGCGGAAAAGCACAGGACAGAATGGGATTGGGACAAGGAAGGAATTGGAGACATTTATCAGGGTCTAAATGGGCAAATGGCATGGCAAGTGTTTAGATTGCACTACGGACTCACAAATTGTCATGATCCTAGATAGATATGCAGATGACGCAGTATATTATTGTATGTCATGCAATTTGTAAGGATCAGGTGGATAGTGGCGAAGTATTTCAGTCAATTCTTCTTTTATTATAAAAACGAGCAGCACATACCTCATCGGAAGTTCGTTGCCATGAAAAAGGCAGATGAGCCACTGGACGCTACGGCCAAGCTGGTGCTCCATTCTCGTGAGTGCACCGTTTTCGCGGCCTGTGTTGACGGCAGTGCCATCGACCAATACTGCCTGCAGGGATTCTTCTGAGTCGCACTCCCGAATGAGTTCTAAAGCCTTGCCAGCAATTGATGCACTATTTTCTGATGTCAGTGTTCTGTGAGCTATGTAGGTTCCACCTGGCTCGCTCACAAATATCAGATGCTTCTCTTTTCCCGTAAGCCGTACGTCTTGCTCATTTGTTTTCTCTCGTATCTGTGTAATATCCTGTCTCCCATTGAATCCCATGCACTTCACCTTACCGCCTATGCCCTCCTTTAGCTTTCGTTTTCTTTCTCCTGTGCCCTTTGCCTGGCTCTTATCATTTTATCTCGTGCGATGCCGTGCCTCGTGTCGTTCTCAGTGACGAGGCCAAGGTCCTTCAAGAGAGCGGTGCCAAGGGCCGCTGCAATCCTATCAGTGACCTCGATGTACCGGTCACACTCCTTAGCGAAATTCTCCAGAGACATCATATTGTACGGAGTCCTAGTCTGTGTTGGTTCGTGACACTCCCTGTGTCATATGCATCGTCACCATTGCTTCCTTCGTCCATGCTTTTTGGCTCGTGTCCCGTGCTGTGCTCGGTCAGACCCGAGGGACCAGACTCCGAGTCGTTGGCGCCGTCTGAAGGAGAGCCGGGCCAGGCCGCAGACGGTTCTGATCTCTTTGCCTCCTCTCCAATGCATTGGAAGTCTTCATGTCAATGCCGCCGATGCTTCGCTTCCTCTCACCTCGCTGGTCTTGTAAAAAATTCCACTCGCGGTATGGAACCTTGTCCTCGCTGGGGCAGCTGCAGGCATTTCTCGAAGGACAGCTGCACGCGCAGATGTCAAACAGCTCATGGAGGGGAATCGTTTTGCTTGCGCCAGCACGTTTCTTTGCTGGGGTCTTTGCTAGATCCATTCCTTTCTTCACAATCATCAGGACACCCCGGGCAATCGACTGAAACGATTTAACAGGGACGCTTGCTTTCCCCAAAGGTATACAACGCCTTTGGCAACGCTCGTAGCGATTTGCCTTTCGCCCGCTGCATGGTTGTCAACAGCCCGAAGTTTGTTAGACTGTAGTCTGTAGAAGTTATATGCATGAATCTGAAGTGGCAGTTAGTTCTTCGGCATTTCGCAGGGATGACCCAACGCAAAGTGAGCCGTCTTCGATCGGAGTGAACGTCCCTTAACTTTTTTTACTTTCAAAATCGAAATCTGAAAGGTTCACTAGTCTGGAAAAGAGGAAAAAAACTGGTTAGTCAACTGGTAAGTTTCCAAATTCATCCCTCGACATAGGATAAAAATGTATCATATACGTTTGTGCTATAACAGGAAGTTCAGGGTGCATAACTGTATTGGAAATTCCGCGTGCGACATACGCCCTCGTAGATCCTTATTTTCGGGTCCAACTATTGTCATGGTTGGAAAATATTCCTCGGCCACCCCGGTCATGGCCGGGGTAACTTGAAAGCGGCCACCTTGGCTATGGCCGCGCAATACATTGGTCGCCGGTGGGGTAACTTACAAAGCAATTCTTTACCCATGACCATGGTGGTGATGGTGAATAAATGCAACAGTTGGTGGGCAGTCGACGGTCGGAGCATAAAATAATCGCCAGTACTGCTAAATTTGAGCGGTCTGCGATAGTCGTGCGACCGAAAACCCACCCAGTAAGGTGTGGGATTGTCGGTGTTTCCGCCAAAGTAAATGAATTAAATTCAAATATCTGCAGTAACAATTCACATGCAGCCAAGAAAACATGCTAGCAGGGTATCTCAGGTAAACATTGTGAGCTTGGAGGCTGAGAGGCAGGCCACAATATGCCAAAGCCGGCTGTGGCTACTCTCCAATCGTGTATAGCTGTCGATAGAAGTCGCTGGAATCGTAATAAAATAGCGCTGTGCGCATAAGAAGTCAGCACATTGTGCACTGTCTCAAATCCGCCACCTACCTGCCCCAAATTGATCCAGAAAGATACTTATATTGCGGAATGAACGGTCAATGGTCGTTCATACTTCTGCCGATAGAGGGCAGTGGTGGCGCTGCGGGCGACACACCTTCCGGAACTCTGCGCCATGGCAGGCACAATTTTCAAGTTATGAAAGTGAAAATTGGCACAGCGGTGGATGAAAGACTGCACAATGCAATGAAATAAATATTTATTTGCTATATAATTATTTAAATTCCTGAAATCGGGCTTGATCCCGCAAGTTGGTAGCAAAACGTCATTTCGGCCTCAGAAGCCGAAGGCGCGGCGGCTTCCCGGCCTCAGATTGCTCTAAAACTTTGCAGCTCGTCTGTTTAGAACCAAACGCAAGTTTTAAGATTTTAACACCAACATTTTTATAAATCACTCCACCCTAATGTGCATGTCCATACAGTAATTGACTTTAAAAAAACATCAACGAGATGAATGGTTGTCAATGCATATGCAAAGCAATGAGTGCATAATACTTCAATCCACGTCAGCAGGATGCACAGCCTGAATCATATATACTTGACACACATCATCTAACTTCAGCATAGCACCCAGGCCCCACATTGCAATAGGTATCCACACATAATACAATTGAGTTGGCTTGTTTCCCCACAAAGTTTGTTTTGTAGTGGGCTTGAATGTTTCCCTTCACCATTGGTTTGCACTGAATTTTACCGACTTTCTTTATGCTATCTTGGATATTTTATGGCAATGTAGGTTAATTTGACGTGTTCTAATTGAAAGGCATATTTTTGCCTTCAGTAAAGGATATCCTAAATCGCCCAGTAATAATCGTCTTGCCTAACAATGTGCCATTTTTGACAGGCTCACCACCAAGCGTCTTCAAAATACAGGGATTGCTACCAATATTGGTATACCGATACCGTCACCCTTGTTCAAGAAAGGAAGAAAGGACAGTCAGGGGAGGTGTGCTAAGTGCACCATAGCTTCTTCTCCCCAGTGGCAGGAGAGTTTCAGTCGAGTTGCAAGTTTCAAGAGGGCATTCCTAGATCACAATTGTGTGGTACGTAAATGTTAAATTATGCATGCGTTAACAATAATCCATGCAATATTTATCAATAAAGAATGCATTATGCCCTGGGCTAAGCTGGCCTAGAACAAACTGTTTTCAACAACTGCTATATGCCAATGTAGGTAGATACATGTTTTTTTAAAAAATCAGCTTACCCTAGATTTTTGGGATTCCGAACATTATGAATTATTACAAATTCTCACCCAAAAAATATTTCTTGTTTTCTCATCTGGGGCATTCCAGCACGATTCAACAGGTGATGGGTGCAACTTAACACCCGACCATCTCGGATTCTCCTGAAAATTGGTACCCAGGGTAATCAGGTGCCTAAATTCCGAATTTGAAAGTTTTAGGACCGTCGGAGCAGTGGTTTTGAGTTATAGCCTCGGGCAATTTTTGAAAAGTGTGTATACTAGGTTTATTTTGGACGCCAGAACTCCCATTAAATTGAACTTAACCTAGTGAAATTATATATTGTTAGAATCTTAAAATCACACAAATTTTTCTGGTGTAGCTCATTTTTGAAAATTTCGAAATTTTGTTCTTAAAAATCTTGTGAGCAAAAGTTTGTTCAATTTTTTCCTATGTGGTCAGTTAAAAAAAACAATTTCAACCATGCAATGAAAGTTTGTGCTTTTCACGCACTGCCCTCGCGCATAGCATATGTAGCACATACGTATGGTATCAAATTCAAATGCTTCAAGTTCCATTATTTATGCAAAGCTCGTTCGAACATTTCAAGACCCTTCCCCACTCAGTGACGGTGGAAAGTAATTTTGGATGGGGGCAAGCGATTCTCGTGGTGCCCCCACCGCCGCGTGCCCCCTGGGCCGGCAGGCGAAGCCATGTCTCTGGCGGAGTACTGCCCCGGTAGCGATCAAAGGTCCGATTCTGGGGGGGAGGAGAACGATATCCGAGTCCCGCCGGTACACATCGAATGTCCGATCCAGGGGGAGGGGCAAGCGATGGTTCCGCTAGTGCTCCCCTTGGCCTTTATGCTCCCTTGTCTCTGTGTCGCCTCCCATAATTTGGGGGCAACAGTTTCTTCGACTTCCGCATGGTCACGAACAGGAAAACCACTCTCGTCTGGAATTTTTCACTAAAAAAAACTCGGACATCCCGGCTGCATCGGTGATCTGGTGACGTGTGGGCCGGCGAAGACTCTCGAGAGCGGTCGCTGTCTTCACAGTGCCTCCCACGCCGTCACATTCCCTTTTGCCGTGTGATGTGGAAAAAAATTACAGTCACACTCCACTCCGAAATCATTTTTGTGTTGGCAGAGGTTTAAAAAGTGGAATGTCTTTTTGTATTGGGCTGATGAGCCGTCCGAAAAGCACCTGATTTTGGTCAGCGCTGGGACTTTTCCTTGAGCCGTGGGATCAGAGCTTTTTGGAAGGCGTGGACTGTGGATATGTTATGCTTTGGATGATCTGAGATGACTCAGTAGCTCTGGTGCCGCTGCTGTCCGTCCTCTCTCCAGTAGGCCACGAACGGGTGGGTGCACAGAACACTGTGGAGCGTCCCAATGGCGGCTTTGCACTTCGTCTTGAATGACGAACGTGTAGTTCTCGCTGAAGTCCCCGAAGACGATAGCCTCGCCCTCTGCAGCATTTTCCTTGCACTCTTTAAATGCCCTCTGATGAGTGGCTATGTAATGTTGGCTGGTGAGTTTCACCACAGACAGACGTATGTCGTGAATGAACTCGTCCCAGTCCTTCGTCACCTCCAGCAGCTCACATCGGTTGGTGCTAACCCATTGCTTATATTTATGCTCAGAATCTGCACTGTCCTCCTCACCCAGGATGAGCCGTAAGAAGGCATCCACGCCCTCCTCATCCACGATATCGCTTCTTACTGGCGAGCTCCCTTGAGTGTCCGGATTCTGGCTACTTGAAGAGCTTGATGATGGCTGGGGCGATGGCTGTTTTTTCGGCGGCAAGCAGTTGAAGTTTTCTATCGGTCGCAGTCGGCAGGACACACATAGAAACGTACCACTTCCTACCCTGTCGTCGTTAACGTCATTCACCAGCTTCTCGGAGGCCTTCTGGACACCTTTCAACACTCGATTAGAATGGTGAGAATAGAATGGGTCCTAGCTGATGCATTTTGTTATGCTACATCATTTAAAAATCATGTTAGGTCGCCGAGGTCAAGTTAGGTCAAGTTCATGACAGGCTAATAGAACCAAACTTGGTCAACTGGAATGTTGTCATAAATGCAAATGACCGCCATGCGATTGATGTCACTTTGCATGTTACCCCCTACACATCCGAAAATCTACTGTTTGTCATTGTGCGCCTAAGCGTTTCTATACTTTATTCATGTATTTCACTCATTTCTTTGCGAAGCCGATTGTGCCGAACCGCCCAACGGAGCAGTCAGGTGGGCAGCCCGGTTCCGGTAACTGGAGCAGGTAATGACCTGCTAAAGTGCACCTATATAGGTGACCTGAGGTCAAATTGCGGATCTGGAATCTGTATTGCATCATTAGTAATGTCCAAAACATCTTTAATGCCAATTTTGGAGCAATTACACACAATCACAGCGATCCAAAACATTGACAAGGCAATTCACGCAAAACCAAAACCAAAATATATTTTGGCCTCATTTGACCTTGAGGATATTGATCTAAGGTCATGAAATTTCCACACAATGGAGTTCACTATCATGCCCATCCACCCTGCCAATTTCGTTGCTCTAGCCTCAGTAGGAGCTGAGATCTTCGGGGAGCGGAATCCGCCCCCTCCCTCCAGTGCGCGTAAGTTTCCGAGGCCCTCCAGGGAGCGTGCTAACACTGGACGATATGGAATGTGCCCGTACCAATTCATTCAGTCCCACGCATTGCCTTCATACATTTTGCACGCTTCCCAATTATTTTCGGAAATCAACGCACATCACCTACTGTACCTCTGCCATCGGTGGGGTGCCAGGGGTGGTGGCGGGCGTGGGTGCGCGGGGTGTAGTGGCGGTGTGGGTGTGCGGTGTGTGAGTGGGTGTGTGGGGTGAGTGGGGTGTGGGTGAGTGGGTGTGTGGGTGAGTGGAATGTGTGTGTAAAATGTATTTTAGATCCAGCCTAAACTCGACTGAAACTGATTGCACTTCAACTGCTGAACTTATTGAGTTCTTGACCTAACTCACTCCTTTGTTGATTGTGGCTATGTTAGTAGTGTATTGTGTTGTGTTCCGCCGCCAACTCCACCACATATTCCCCAAACCCCAGCCGACGCGATGTTGGTTTGAGTTGCCGTCCCTAACACGAATTTATATATGTGCGAGGTCAAAGTTTTGGGAACACCATATAGGTAAGTGAGCGTCTTCAGCCAGACTATAATAAATGCGTTGCATTAGATAATTGATGATAATGATATTTACCATTGGTTTAAATGACATGTCCCATGTTGGGTTTTTTGGACGCTAGTAGTAGTATAATTTTGTGCAATGTACCGCACGAAATAGATGCCTGTGTTGACTGTGGAGTCCCAAGCGGATTCCGCTGATCTTAAATCTACCTACTCACATTCATTCCCCTCATTCACTTCACATTCGCTCGCCCCATTCATGCTCTCCTTATTAATTAACGAACTGCTTGGTCCCCAAATTTAGCTCCCGAACCCCCCCCCCTTCAGCGGTACACAAACACATAGATCGACAGACCAATGTTCTAATTTTGATGGCACGTTGGCCGAACAAGTAAACCTTTCTCTGCCAATCATGGCTGGCCTAGCCATTATTGGCAGCGTTTTTCGCCTGGACAAAGTCTTAATTGCAACAAGGGGGCTCATCGTACTGACTCCGAGGGCTGATACAAGTGCTCTGGTGTCTTTGACCGACATACCTAGCCTTAAACTCGATCGATGCCGCGCCGGGCCTTATTCGTCGTACACTTGCGACCAGGTCTGATGTATCCCTACCACGTGGGCACAGATCCCTACCACGTTGGGAACGTACCCGGTCGTCGTTATAACCTAGCCGGCCCTACCTCGGGGCTTATGGCGTGCCGAACCCGTCCATGTATCCCTCGAACTGTCCGCACCAACCGTGTCCACGTACAGAGTTCGGGGGTGGACAAATTACCGGGCAGTGCTTTGCCTATACCCTATAGTCCGGCGCCAGACTTCCGCAGAACGCAATGTGGTGACCCCTTTATCGGCCCTTCCGACATGCATACCTTGTTCGCCCCTCATCTGCACTCCTGGATCGCAGAGGCCAGCATGATTTTGCAGTCAAAGATCCAGAGCAGGTGAACTAATGCCCCCGAAGTGTCCATTCATCGCACCCTCTCGCAATCAGGCATTATCCAAACGCACGTCATATATATGTATATATAACAACAATACTATTCTAGACAGCTTAACTGGCTTCAACAGTCACTACCACCACCCGGAAACGTTCAGTCCATAGGAGGACGGCTTGCAGGACTGCCTCGCTCATAAATTTACTACATCGTACAAATTAATATCATGCACATATCCAAGCATAATTGTGTGAATCATTTCACCTTGTCGGGAAGTACTCACGGTACTATCTCCGTCTACGGGTCGGCTGTTGATAAACAAGTCGCTATTGTTGTCAAGAACCGTTCCCTTTTGCCAATATACGGGAAGCGCATCTGCGCCGACTTTTGTGGTCTGACGCTGCTAAGCTAACGCTACATTTTACTTTAACGGCCCTAACTTGAAAAGTTATCAGCCGATTTTCATTTGTCTTACGTTAAACAATGCGCTGATCATTTCTAAGCAGGTACGCAACAAATGGCATATATCGGCCGGTACAATATGGAGTTATGTACGAAAAATCGGAGGGGTAGACGGATTCCGCCATCCCCCCCCCCCCCCAGGGCGTGTGTGAATCTGTCATAACCTTGATCTGACTTGACCTCGGTGACCTGACGTGTGTGTGTGTGGGTGAGTTTGACCAGCCTGCCACGGTTTGGTGATATCGGCTGTTTAGGCGAAGTAGAGATGAGTTCAGCTGGCGGTCCGGACGGTGCCATAGGGCCATATGGTCGGGTCATCGCCGTTCAGTGAACATTGCAAGAAACATATATGGCATACAATAGTTTGAAGTTTGTTTGCTTTTTTTTTGTTTGTTTTTTTTCCATATGTATTATTATTTTTTTTTTTTTCGATATTTTTTTCATTTGATTTTTATTTGATTTTTTATCTTTTTTTGTTTGTTTTTTTTCCTTTTTTTTCTTTTCAATTTTCTTTTTTTTCCCCTCATATCAACACGTCATGGGCAGACTTGGCGAGAGGTTAGGTTATTGGGGGTGTTAGGATATTGGCTAGTGTCGCGAGGATTTGGCGCGGGTGTGTTTTTTGTTGCTGGTAGCGGTGGAGTTTGTGGTTGATCTTGTTGTGGGTGCGTGGGTGGTGACTGTGGTTTCTGAGCTATTGTCGTCGTCTGAGTCTGTGTATGTTTCGAACTGGACGCGCAGGTCTTTGCGCACTGTGAATGATGTCGGTGATTCTGATGGTCCTGGGACTGGCGATGTGTTAAGTGATCTTCGTTGTGGCACTGGTTGCGGTTCCGGTGGTGAGTAGTATCGGGGTTTGTTTAGTTTTGCTGTTGTGGGTTGCGGCCGGATTATGATTGCTGGGTCTGTCTGGGTTTCTTTGGTTGGTAGTGGGCTCGTATATGATGTTTGTGTCTGTGTCGAAAGTGTGGATGTGCTATGGTGTTGTAAATTCTGCGTCGGCTGTTGGTTGTTGACCCACGACCTTGCCCCCGGCAGGGCCCAGCCTTCAAGGTGGACGAGACGGAGAATCTCCTTCTCCCTAGCCCACCGAGGGCAGGCCCTGTCCCGGGAGGCGTGGTTCCCGCCACAACCGACGCAGAGCTGTGTAGTGGAGGTGCACGTGCTCATGTCGTGTGGTCCTGTGTAATTTCCGCAGGTGGGTGTTGTATCGTGGCACCCTGCCCTCAAGTGTCCGTACCGCTGGCAGTACTGACAACGTCGGGGGAGAGGTGCTCGTGGTGTGACCTTGTACCTAATGTAGCCGGCTTTAACGTGTGTTGGTGGCTGTCTGGTGTTGAAGGTCAGTATGAGTGTGTGTGGGTTTTCTTTGTGTACTGGCGCAGGTGGTCTGTAGACGGAGGAGATTCCCTGGCTCCTAAATCGGATAGCCAGTTCCTCCTCCGTCATCCAGGCCACCTCCCGTGCGTATATCATGCCTTGAGAGCTGTTGAGATGTGTGGCCGGTGTTATGGTGACAGGTATGCCAGAGATGTCAGTAATGTGTGTCAAGATTTCTGCGTCACTGAAGGTGTATGATTGTATTAGGAGTGCTCTTGAGCGTATCTGGTGTGCGTGTAGGGGCTGTCGTGTCCGGCGGGTGATCTCCTCCTCCACCGTCCAGGGGTCAAGGGAGCCTATTGGCTCCCCGTCATCCCGGCGGCAGATGTAGAAGTCGCCCGTCGGTGTGTCCAGTGTGTCTGAGTTCATGTCTGGTTGTGAGTTCGGCGTGGGTTAGGAGAGATAGGTGCACAAGGTTACAAAATACAGATATCGGCGGTATGTGGGGGGGGTTGGCGGCACCGCCGGACCCACCTGGCGTATTGCAGAGCTGGGCTAGAAGTGGCTGATGTAGTTGTGGCAGGCTGGTCTAGTCGCTTGTAGTTGGGCCCTGAGGCAGTTGGCGTCGGCGCGGCTTTGCACAGCACGCCTGCGGCACCGCCAGGCTTTTTGTGTTGCCTTCGCAATGGCCGTTCCGCTGTGCCTGTGGCGCCTAAGCCTTGGTGGTGACCGGCTTCGCTGCGTCTTGTTCGCCAGCTGTCCGCGCTGCGTCTCGTGCTCTCTTAGATGTCAGAGTTCTTGGTCTTCGGACACGATATCGGTGGCGTTGTTATCGTGAGCGAGTCGGTTGATCGTGATCGTGATCTGGATCTGTCTTGGATCGTGATCTGGATCTGTGATCTTGTGTCGTGTGTGGTGACCTGACATGACTTTGAAACAATATAGCATAATAATTTATACCAAACAAGTCGCTAGTTTTGCCAAGAACACTTCGCTTTTGCCAATATACGGGTAACGCATCAGTGCCGATATTTGTGCTCTAGCGCTGAGAAAATATTTTGACTTTAACGACCCCTAACTCGAGAAATTTTCGGTAGATTTTCATTTTTCTTACTTTAAAGACCGAGCAGGTCATTTATAAGCAGGTACACAAACAATGGCGTACATCGGTCTGTAAAATCTGGAGTTTTCTACGAAAAATCGGATGGGTGGGAGGATTTCGCCCCCCTTCAAGGGCCCGTGTTAACCCTCGCCGTCTCCGGTCAGATCCTCACACTCCGTCTCAGGGGGGCGGATAGTAAACTCCTCTAAAATTAAAACTAAGCGTCGCACGAAAATAAAAGAAGTGTCATTGGTAAGCGCTCGACGCTTAAGGCCTGGATCCACCCCCAAAGCAATTCCCCATAAGTGGCGTCACTAGGGGGCTAGATATTCACGACTTTTCACGACTTACATTATCTTGTCCCGTCTGGGGGGGGTCTTCAATCGCCCGCCCCCCCTCAGTTTTTTTTCGCGGCTAGAGAACGAACGGCGCGTGGCAGCGCGCCAAAGTTTGGCATGCCTTATCCCACATCAATTTGGAATGCTGTTTCAAAAGTGTGAGGTCAGGTCATCTAGGGTCAACGAGTTAGTGAAGGTCCAGTGAAGTCACCTCCAAAAAGTTCAACCAGTCGTCACGCTTCAACGGATGCAGATATTTTAATGAAACTTTAAGCGTTTGCTTATCTTTAAGGATGCAACAAAACGTACCAGAGGGATTTGTCATTTTTTCCCGTTTTTGACAACATATAAATTTTGTATATTTGCTTATTGCAGTTCAAATCGAAGATTCTGGCCAAAGTTAGCATTTTTTTGTTAGGGAAAGTTGACTTCCAGCAACGTTTCTCGGAAAATTAAAGAAACCCATGAGAAAAGGAAAATTGAAGAAAACTTGAAAACTCAGAATTTTGAGAAGAAAAAAAATATTTTGGGGGACCAAGAAATCTTATGACCCTGGTCGATTTCGCTCTCCTATTGTGATTCGAATCTGTCCACATTTGCACATTTTTCCTACTCCCGAGACGGTAGGGATTAAAATTGAAATGATTGTAGGTAGCCAACGTTAAAGGGACAATTACCCTGAAAAGTATATAAAACAACGACCCACAAGTACCTGTCAAAGTACGCCCCTCCTAAAAATGAGCCGGATTCCGACCGACCAATTTTTACACATGGGATATAAAAAAGCACCAACCGTACAAATAAAAACATGTACTGAAAGTTAGCTGGTCCTTCCAACTTTCGAGTTGGAGGGGCAATTTCACCCACTGCCCCCAGTTGGGCCCATTATCATGTATCATGTTGATTATGATGCCACGTGTTGCCGATTGTATGGTTATCTTTTTGTGCGCTCGAGGTAATTGTTCGGCTGGTTCGGCCGAAAATTGGTTCTGACTGTATATAAAAAGTATATAAAACAACGACCCACAAGTACCTGTCAAAGTACGCCCCTCCTAAAAATGAGCCGGATTCCGACCGACCAATTTTTACACATGGGATATAAAAAAGCACCAACCGTACAAATAAAAACATGTACTGAAAGCCCGCGCCATTAACCCGCGCCGTCTCTCCGGTCAGATCCTCATACCCCGTCTTGGGGAGTGGGGTGGGTAGTAACCCCCTGTAAAATCCAAACTAGGCGTCGCACGAAAACGGAAAATGTGTCATCGGAAAGCGTTCGACGGGTAGGGTCCGGATCCACCCACAAAACAATTTTCCCCCAAAAGTGACGTCACCAAGGGGATAGATCTTCACGATTTTTCACGACTTACATTATGTTTTTGGTTCTGGGAGTTCATTTTTGGTGATATATGAAAAACAAAACAAAATGTATTTGGAATGAGAAAAGAACAGCGAAATCGATCCGGGCCATTATATTTTTTTGGTCCCCCAAAATACATTTTTTGTTTGTTGTAAATTTCAAAATTTTGAGTTTTCTCGTTTTCTTTCATGTTCTTTTTTAATGGGTAGATCAGACCGAGAAACGTTGTTGGAAGTCAACTTGTACTAATAAAAAATGCTTACTTTAGTCAGAATCTTCAATTTGAACTGCAATTAGCAAACATGCAAAATTTATATGTAGTCAAAAACGAAAAAAAAGAGAAAAATTCCATTGGTACATTTTGTTGGATCCCTGGAGATAAGCAAACGCTGAAAGTGTCAGTAAAATATTTGTATCTGTTAAAGTGTGAAGACTGGTTGAACTTTTTTTGGAGGTGACCTCACTTGACCGTGATTAACTCGTTGACCCTAGATGAGCTGACTTCAAAATTTTGAAACAGCTTGCCAAATTGATGTGGGAAGAGGTATGCCAAATGTGGGCGCTACCGCGCGCCGTTCGTCCACTATCCGCGAAAAACCTGAGGTACGGTTGAAGACCGGGACTGGATGGGTTAATATACTACCAAGTACAAATTTCTAACGAAGCGCATGCAGAAGTATCAATCTGCTGTTTCTTGCGTCCCACAACTGCCAGTTTCCTACTGTCGTAAAAGTTTCAATCTCCTTACGTCCCACTACTTTCAGTTCCTGCTGTTGTAAAAGTCTCAGTCTGCTCCGTTCTGCGTCTCACGACTGCCATTTCCTCACTGTTGTAAAAGTTTCAGTCTCCTTCCTACGTCCCACTACTGTCAGTTCCAATCTCTCACGTTCTGCGTCCTACGACTGCCAGTTTCCCACTGTTTTAAAAGTATCAATCTCCTTACGTCCAACGGCTGCCAGTTCCTGCTGTTGTAGAAGTCTCAGTCTGCTCCGTTCTGTGTCCCACGACCGCCAGTTCCTGCTGTTGTAAAAGTATCAGTCTCCTTCCTACGTCCCACCACTGTCAGTTCGTGTTGCTGTAAAAGTCTCAGTGTACCCCGTCCTGCGTCGCACGACTGCCAGTTCCTGTTGTTGCCACTCTATCTGAGTATAACAGTTGCAGTTTCCACCGTTGTAACATTGGTCCGTTTATGCGTGCCCATTGAACGCCTCAATGGGGCGCAGTATGTTCCCGTTTGTGCCAGCTCACGACAATGATTTTGAACAGCCCTGATATGCCGGCCCTTTGTTCCCCTGCTTTTGATGCCGCAGCTTTCCATCGACACAATTTATCTTCCTTTGGAGCTGGCCAGATTTACAGTCTGTCCTGTCAGTGATAGGACGTAGGCGTGGCGGGTATTTTGCACACTTCACTCGGAGCTTGAGAGTTGACACGACATGCTGTATTGGCGTGGTGCGCATTCCACAGCCCGCCTGATGCCACTTCGACAACTCATGTTTGGGACGCGGAAATCGGAGCGAATGGCTGGTATGCGTGTGTTATTAATTAACGAGTACCGGATTCTACATTCAAATATAATTATCTACCGCGCCATGTCTTCAAATAATAAATGTTCAACCCTCGCACAATACCGATGGTGTAGAAATATTAGCGCTTAGCGTACGCACTTTATCAAGCATCACATAGCGCACAAGCACGTGCCGAATAAGCAATGAATCACGAGCTAGAGTGTAGTTGTATCACTACATTATAGTTTTCACTTGTGATTTCGCAACAAATTCCAACGGGAGGGTCTATAATGCCCACCGTTTTGCCCGATGGAAGATCTTAGTAATTACGAAGTGGATGTCGATGAAAGGTTCAGGAATAGATGTTCTTTAATTAATGCAGTGGTTTTGACCTACAACCGTAATACATATTTTCCTTCAAATGTCTTTAAATCGCCACCAAATGGCGTTGAAACGTTGTAATCACAATAGGAAATGTCTGATGGACGATCTCAGTAATCATTGCACAGAGTGTCATGAAAAT